>MU005605.1:289135-321837 GCA_010405425.1 Lentithecium fluviatile CBS 122367 | reverse complement strand
TGCCTTGATCGCCCAGCGTGTTGGCGAGGTTGCCCATTGCCGAGATGGTGTCTGGATGTTCCTCGCCAAGAATCCGCTTCCTCTTCTCCACCACCCCCTCCTTCATCGCTGCTGCTTCCTCCAGCTTGCCTTGATCGCCCAGCGTCCCAGCGAGGTTGTTCATTGCCGAGATGGTGGAAGGATGTTCCTCACCAAGAATCCGCTTCATCTTCTCCAGCACCTCCTCCTCCATCGCTGCTGCTTCCTCCAGCTTGCCTTGATCGCCCAGCGTCCCAGCGAGGTTGCCCATCGCTGAGATGGTTCGTCGATCGTCATCGCCCCGCATTACACGCGTCCTTGAGTACACGAATTTTCGTATGCCATACGCCTCTACCCAATGCCCCACATCGCTCAGGAAGCCGCCACTCGTATCGAAAAATATGATAGCGAGTTCTCCCTCCGATCCTTGTGGATCCGCTCTAGAAACAGCTTCGAAATTGGCCATAATGTGTGGTACGAGTCGCTGCCGCGCTTCAGGCTCATGGTCGGCTTTCGATATCGCGTCCAACAAGAGGCACAGCGACGGAAGCACGTAGCTGCGCTGGTCGTCGATACGAAGCCTATCAAACGCCCATGCGTGTACGAGCTTGTGCATGGCGTAGCTCTGGTCCGATTTCCACTGAAGAAGGCCATACGACTGCAGGACACTAAAGTCTTCTTCAATGGTATACACGTCCGGCTTCGCCCCTCCGAATATTCCGTTGTACCATGCAAGCCCTGTCCCTTCCTCTTTATTCTGCTCGTAATTATCGTCTTTGCTCATAGGTAGGAAGAGCTCGAGGAATATGTCGTCAAAGTTGATGAACCCCAGCAGCGTCAGGAGTTTTGACGCCTCAACACATTGCTGGACGACTGCATCGAATGTTGTCTCCCATGCGGTAAGGACGCTCTCTCCGTACTGGTGGATAAGCCGGTTAGGCTTCTGAGCAAGTATCTCTTTTCGACGTGTTCGGTATTCATCGAGGTATTTTCGCAGATCCAGCTTCAGCCGTGCAGTTTTCCCCACGTATGTCCCAGACAGGCTAACTGCGAGCGCGAGATAGCCAAGCTCGTCCACGATTTCGTTGATCGTATCCTCTTCATTGTCTTTGCAATCTATTTTTGAGCACTTTTTGAAGAGTGTCTTTGCCTCCTCACGTTCCATTTCGGCCACCTTCACTACTTCGAGTGGCGTCAGTCCTTCGGCACTCGAGCTTCGGGTGGTAATGACGACATTAACGGAGGGCGCATCTGGGATAAAGTGCTGAATATCGACGAAATTTTCTAGCTCCTTGTCGCCATCTGTTCTATCGATGCCATCGGCGCCATCGAAAACAAATAGCCATCGGCCTTCTCGTTCGACGAACCAGTTCTTAACCGCCAACACCGCATCTTCAATCTTAACGTCCCCGTACGCGATTACGTCGAACAGTAGGGAGTAGATATGCAGGAAGTCGCGTTCGATAGTTTCTTTCCGACCTGCTTCGATCCAAAAGCTCGCGTTGTATTCCTGTCGGTGCTGCTGATGCTGAAGATAGCTTAGGGCAAGCTGAGACTTCCCGGCCCCACCTAGCCCCCACACAACGACTATTCTCGAACTCTGGCTATTGTCCTGAGTCCTTTCGGATGTAAGCTGCTTGTGTAGACTGTCGCGTAGGCTGGGCCGTGGTACGAAAGTCGTAACCAGACGGAGGGAGGAGTACGAGTAGACGCCCTTGTAGTCGCGCTGAGATGGGCCTCGATCTAGAGTTTAGGTTAACTTTCAGTTTGAAAAATAGCATTAAGACCGTACGCACTAGAATAGTTCACATCTCCAAGGTGAATTTGGGCGTTTCCGCTAGCGTGGATGTTTTTGAACGAATGCCTAGATGAGCCTTCCATTTCTCCTATAGCCTAAGGCCATAGAAAGATAATCAGCATCAGGTAGGTCAATTTAGAGTATGTAGGCATGCGCAGATCATCGAGCCTGACCCAGGCGTTCGAGGAGGATGAGCGTGACTGTGGGTACCAGTTTCGTACGAGACAGGGGGGCTCGCTGAGAGCGGTGAGCCTAATATAGCACTCTTCCAAATTTCCCTCAGCTGCAGCCAGTGTCATTACCCACCAGCGAATCAATCAGTTCACTAATTAACGCCACGCGGGCATCCCTGCAAGGAAGACTCAGCTCAGCGGAGCTAACCGCTGAGCCCCTCGACATTTGCCTGTTTGCCCGCCCCCATACTTACGCACAGCCTTCATACTGTGGTACAGTATTGGCAGCTGCTGCCCCCTGTCCACCGACAGGCGATGGTTGGTGTACAGACGAAGAGGTTGCGCCACACGGTCTTGGCGGTCAGGCCAGGTTGGCCCATCGGTAGCGCACGGGCCAGCTTTCCAAGATCTACAATGCGTGAATGCGCACTAGTTAAATGCCGCATGAAGCACCCTCACTTGAATCTCTTCACTCTGCTTCGAACATGCTTCGAAGCTCGTATCTGCTTAGCCTAGTGGGCTTGTATTTTACGAGTGATTTAAATTCCTCTAGTTTTCAGAACGTCACAACGCACTCGTGACTGGCTGGGAAACCTTGATGGATAGACGAAGTGGCGTTTTCTCGACTCTGTAAAAACCAAAATCTTTCGCCGAAGAAAAAGTTGACCCACGCGAAATATAATAGCAATCAAATTCTTATTTATAAGTGCAAATCATAAACACGAATTAATCGTATATTGGTGCGAGTGAGAACTCCGTCGAGATACGCCGAGGCTACAGCTGAGTTGCGGAGCAGATTTCCCTCAGCCGCATTGACCCTGCACAGAGGGCTCAGCTTAGCGTGGGGCTTACCTTGATCCGCTTGAAATTTCAGCACTTCGCATAAACCCAACGCGTCTACTGTATAGATACTACTGTCCACGCAATTTCGACAAAGAGCAGCGCAGCATCCCCCCATTGATGACACACAACATACACGGCTACCAATACGATGACTGACCCAGTCTCCCTCACATTTGCGATTGCCGGCATTCCAGGCATCTTTAAATCCTCC
This sequence comes from Lentithecium fluviatile CBS 122367, assembly GCA_010405425.1. Lineage (NCBI taxonomy): Eukaryota > Fungi > Ascomycota > Dothideomycetes > Pleosporales > Lentitheciaceae > Lentithecium > Lentithecium fluviatile. The sequence goes on along the minus strand of MU005605.1, from coordinate 318,794 downwards.
GTAGACTGCTTCCAATACATCCGCCTTGGTCAACGTTTCGGAAAGGACTTCGGGTTCTGTCTCGCCAAGCTCGAAGCCGCCCAGGTTCGCTTAACCCGTTGGGGCGAGCCCATCGGTCTTCTAGAGGACAAAGTCGACATCAAGGGCCCGTACAGAGACGAAGACATCATCAAAGCATATGAATGGCTCGGACAAATCGAGGCTGCTTTTGAAGAGGCCAAAGCCATTTCGGCAAAGTATGCCGACAGCAAGAAGAAGAAGGGCAAGGATATGGATCTGGAGCCTCTGGATGAAGAACAGACTCTAGAGCCTGGAAGTTCGATAAAGAGTCTTGTTGTGTCTCTAAGATCAATTTCGAGGGAGCGACAGAGGCATTTCAGCTTGCCACGGAAGATTACTTGGGCGTTGTATGGCAAAGACAGCTTCGACTCCTTAATTGAGGAACTCGTCACCCTCATCAGTAATCTCGTGGAGCTCTTCCCATCAAACAGGCATCGGCTCGAGGAACTCTGCAAACAGGAAGTCAGCGGCCTTAAGGAAGAAAGTGTCCTTAGCCTCGTCGAAGTACTAAGGAACGATGACGGGAAGCTTAAGAACACAGACGACGAGATTCTGAGTAGCGCAATTGCTACTCATATTGGGTCGCACCGTCTCGAATTTCGTCATGTGAAGGTTGAGGGCGACGGAATCCACAGGTTTGGGGATGAGTACGGGTTTGGGTCAGGCGCGAAGCCAGGTAACCTCAAGGTTGATGGCATGGACATCAAAGGCGACGGGCACACCCATGCCGGGCATGTATTCTATGGTCAGCAGGGAGCACAGGGAATGCGTTCGTATAGCAAAGGCATTTCGGCAAGTCGGATTCAGAAAGTGGAAGCTGAAGGGGCTCTTGAAGAATCTGAGGCTCCTGCGTCAAGGAGATCGAGGGAAGAAAAAGGGGACTCTTCAGGATCACCGGAATGAGCAGCCGTCTCACCTTGCGCTAGCTACAACATCGTGAGATATCGAAAAACGAACCTCTAGTTGTTACTCCACAGGCCAAGGGTTCCAGACACTTAATATATGTTAGATGGCTAAGAAAAATACACCTGAGGTACTGTACCGCAGTAAAGAGTTCAAAGGAAGTTGTTAAACATCCGACCACGCCACCAACGAGGGCAGGGACCGCCTCGCCACGAAATTTAGTTGCGCTCGGCATGATTGACGCACCGCAAGAGGGCCGACCAAATATCTACGTATGTAGTGTAACAGCAGCGATGCTCCTGGAGGTGCTGAAGAAGAGGAAGCAGATTCTTGGCGAGGAACATCCAGACACCATCTCGGCAATGAACAACCTCGCCAACACGCTGGGCGATCAAGGCAAGCTGGACGAATCAATTGCGATGCTGAAAAACGCATATAGGAAGATAACTGTGCTCCTTGGCAATTACCACCCACACTTAAAGGTTGTCTGCGCTAATCTTACACGACGCTTGCTTAGACGATTTGCAGAATTATTCTCTCAAACTCCTCAAGACGGCGAAGAGGAGTTATATCAGTATACGCTGTCTGACTTTAAGCAGATCTTTAGTTCTCAGCATACGTCTACTATTCTTTTTACGAAGCTTATAGCTGATATCAACGCTAAGACTGGCTTGATAAAGTAGAGCAGATGTATTATCGAGCACTAGAGTGCTCTAACGACGACTTTAGCTTAGAGAACCTGATCTATTGTAGTCTTATTTCTAGCCTAGGGCAGCTTTACCTTCGCCGCAGTGAATAGGCCGATGCCGAAGAGGTATTTAGACGGGAGCTACGAAGATATAGGAAGGCTCTAGGCCTTGAGCGCGCACCCTCGATAGATACTATCAGCGGTCTGTACGAAGTATATGTCCACCGTTATATAACTCTACAATAAGAGCAGAGCGTATAGCGACGTAGTAAACCGATTGATCCGAACGATGATATACAGGCTAGAGATATAATTGCTAGCTTGGCTAACCTTTGTGAGAAGTTTAGCATAGTTTAGCCTCCCTTTCTTAATCTTCTTAGCTGAATGTTGATCTAGACTAGAAAGGATGAGAAGGCAGTTATTGCATTCTAGCACTAGTTTCGTCTCGCTAAGTCGAAATAAGAGCAAGGCGGAGTCGTGTGTGACGGCTGCAGCAGATAGCTCTGTGCGGGCATGTAGCAGTTTATGTGCAAGGCGTGCATAGATATCGACCTCTGCGGCGACTGTTATGCGGATTATAAGATAGACGGACGTGTAGGTCGCGACACAGCGGAGAACTGCTAGGCGCATACATTTCTTGCTGTTTTTAGAGGAGGATATGGCACTAAGGATTTTCTCTCCCGCTTGGTATAGTTTCGTTTGTCGCGGTGGCGGACCCTGTTGAGGGGGCGACCGAGAGGGCTAGACGCACATAGCTGGAGTGGCAAACCCGAAAGCTCTCTATTGGTTGCCACCGCTAGCAAGGAGGACGGCCGACCCGCACCGACACAGGCCTTGCGCCGGAGGCGATGGTTTGTAGCTAAAGAGAAGAGTGCTGTATGTGGCTGTAGATGGTGTAGGGTCTTGCTAAGCATGGCCACCATGAACAACCTAAAACTCCTTACTACCCTCCTAGGTCGAACTGAAGCACACCTCTACGGCCCTAGAGATGGCAGTGCTTCATGTATGCAGCCGCTGGTTGTTTGACCGTACGACCGCTGTATCGCCGGAGCATGCGGGGCCTTCCCACCTTCGAATGTGTTTGCAACGACGGCGCGCGGCCTGTGGCACTAAACTCACTCGCCGAGGCGCAGGCTTCGATTTCCAGTGCCTCCCCCACTCTATCTGACCATATAACTGTATTCCACTTCAACGAGCTACGTCTCGGCTGCTGCTTGGTCTAGGAATCGGCGCCGGCCGGCTCGAGAAGTATGAGGACGTGGTGGCTTGAGCACGTCTTTTGTTTGGTTCGGTTAGCGGAAGGGATATCGGTGGGTTTCGCGGCTTAAAGACGACGTAAATGGCATGTCTCTATGTTACTAAAAGTCCATATCGCTGTGCGTTGGGCCGTATCTTGAAGTTGTACGATGGCCGTGTCGTGTAGTTGCGACACTGAGACGCGTCAGCTGACTAAACAAGTGCCGTTGCGTTGAGTTCGGGAACCGCTCCCAATCCTATGTCGGATGAAGAGATAATCCGAACGCGTATGCAGCTCGCACAGCCACATATCGTACATATCGTGCAATAAAATACCGACTAGGCATGAGGTAAGACGTGCATTAGCCAGAATTAGTAGTTCGCTTCCGATGGAAGTACTGATCGACGGGGCGGCCCTGCATGAAATCGCGCCTCGCAGCGCGCATAGGGCTGATGATGACTTCCTGGTATTGGAGGGGTTTCGTAAGATCAGGATCAGGCTAATTTACAAAAAGTCAGGGCGAAAAAGGCTTGAGGTTGGCGCTGTGGAGAGGGAAGTCTGTTATGCCACGACACAAGGCGCTGTACAGATTAGGCGCGGAAGCAACGATGGAAACGTAATTTTTAGGCAAAGTAGAACATAAACATTTAGAATTAGCTACAGCAGATTATTTTCGTAGAAATATAGCAATATTCGTTGTGCGCATTAGTTTTCGGGTTGCTAAAAGTTAAAGTACCCCTCATTTTTCTCGGCACACAGTGTTTCTCGCTACGCAGTGAGGGACGTTAGCCAGCATGCCTGGAATGTATCTTCACTCAATCGCTGAGGGTGATATAGAAGAATGAGTCTGTGGAGCAAAGAGACAGTACGCAGTCAGAAAACTTGAAATAAGCCGAAGCTCAAAGAGTCTCAAAAAAAAAATATGGATAACAGAGATACTACGAATTCGAGACATCTGCTCCGAAGTCGCTCGTCACACCGGCCACCTGAACTCGCACTCCCCAGTCTTTTCAACTCAGGGGTGCAAAAACAAAATCTGGCAACTTAGGGAGCGAACCAGGTGTTCCGACGCACATAACTGCGCGACTTGGACGAAGCATTTTCCGGCTAAACAACTGGCGGCGGGTGCAGAGGCTCTTCTGATAGAAGCGCATTATCGTGAATAATTAGGATGTTGGGTATTCCGATGCAGACAAGGTCAAGTGCTTGGAGACCTTAATTGATGATGTGATGTGTTCAAAAGATTGTTCTCGCCGATGTAGACGTCTGGAGCTTCGAGAAAGGGAAGAGGGGCCTCCTCCGTTCAAGACCTAGCTTTTATATCGCTACTGCCTAGATTAACGAATGGCTTGGTATTGACGTGGAGAGTGCTTTAACGTTTGTGGCGTGTCTTTGTTGGGGCTGTGGGATGTTTCGTATACGCGTTTCTGGTTGATTGTTGAACATTGTGTTGAAAGATAGGCACCGTGAAAGAAAAGGAGATGTCGGGTTTGCACTCGAACATGAGACAAAGGGCATCGGGTTTCTCTTTGATATAGTTCAATGCTCGAGCTGCGCAGCGGAGTAGAAGAATCCCTACCAGATCAAGGAAGGAGTGCTGCTAGAAGCTCTGGATGGTACATACTCATATCAAAGGTATCTTCAAACTGGCCTACATTTGCCTTAGCCCCCATCGCCTCAAGCGGAAATAGCCAGAACCCAAAAGCCGTTTCGACTCCCATCGCGTAGTCCTCGTCCGCCAACACCTCCTTCGCGTGAGTCGGTAGCCCGGAGCGATCGAGCCACCACCTCTCCCAATCCTTCTTCAGCGCTTTCTCCGCATCCACTCGGCTCCGGATATCGTCGGTACCGAGCTTCATAGCGATCATGAACTTGAACTGCGTTGAAATATCGGCCGGCGAGATGGAGAATCTAGAGAGCATGTTCGTAAAGCGGTGATAGTCAAAGAAGCTTGAGTTGCCCCGGCCACTTAGAAACTGCCTTCTCAAATCTTTGGATATGGGGCGTGGATCGAGAGAAATGAGGTCGAAGGCAGGGATCTCGGCGCTAATCGGAAGTGATCGGTTGAACCAAACCTCGTCGGAATAGCCACCCATACACATGCCGAGATGAATGCGCGCTGCTATTGGCAAGCCCTTGTAAAAGAAGACCTGTTGCAGTTGTCGGAAGGTCTGTTCGAAACTTGCTGCGATCTCCCGCGACATGCAGGCAGGAGAAATGTTGTCGATGTTGAAATGCTTTGAACCGAAGTCGACCACGATGTTGAGGACTCCAACGCCGCGTGGATCGTATTGAGTCTTCAGATGGTACAAGAATGGTGGTAGAAGAAGTGATGTTTCAGGCCAGCAGGTTATTTGCAGAAAGTCCCAATCAGGATTGAAGTAAAACGTGCCAGGCTTCGTGGCTGCATCTACTCCGCCTTTTGCTTTTCCTAATAGGGTGTCCCCGGTCGCGCAAATCAAATTTGAGCCGATGTCCGAAGAGTTTGCGTGCATGAACCTACAGGGAATATGGACACGGTAGTACATCAAAGTCGCTTCGCGAGATTCCCTGCACACATGAAGGAGTTTACTGAGAGATTGGGCGCCATCGATGGTGATGCGGTAGCGGGCAATGTCGTCACTTGGATTTTTTAGGCTATCATCGAGTGCCATCATACGGTCCTTGAATGTCGTGGGGTCTTCCAGGTCAGGATCGGATAGATGGAGTTTGATGATGCGATGGCGATGGAGTGCGTGGCGCCATACCAACAGGCGCAGTTCTTTCGGCAGACGGGTAAAAGGGTGGAATGTTGGATTTCCGATGGGAGGCCGAGAATTAAGGATTGGGATGTTGGGTTGTGCAGACATCTTTGAAAGTCGGAACCCGGCACACGTAGTGCAAGTGCTCACATGTATGGCGGTTTCGAATGGGTCGACAGATTGCACCTTGGAGGGGCGGTGGGGATACAAGAGTCTTATCAATTTGGAGATCGCTGATACGTGTCTATTCTCGAGTCGGTCGAACAGTTTGAGTGTGCGGCAATGGGTGGCGTTGTTTTTGGATGCTGCGCCGCGTGCGCCGCGTGCGGGGTAGAAATCCGAACAAGGTACGGTACACGACCTCTTAAGTGATTCTCATACAATTATGCCGAATGGTGGTGCGAAAGGGATGATTGATAATTCTAATACTGTGTTCGGGTTTACTGAGAATCAATTTTAAATCCACACATCATTGATGCACCTTCGACTATCCGACCACTGATGAGAATTCGCTTAGAATTCGCTGCGGCTGTGTGAAATGACGCAATGATGGCCTGGCTCACGAACTCTCATATCCTTTTCCCGATCGCATGCATAGTTTTGTACTACCCGTGGCGTGCAATTTCCGTGCCGTCCCTAATAATCCTCCCGTCCGCTTCGGCACTGAGGGTCGACTCATACGCCAAGCCGTGCATTCGGCGGTCCATTATTGCGCAAACACCAAAATAGCTCTCTAGCGTCTTCCTCAGATCGATTTCTGCTTCTTCTCCCATCTCTTTTTGCTCCGTGGTCCATTTTTTGTTTTTCGGAACCGCAGCATCCTGATGCATGACGCTCATGACCAGAGTGATAGGTTTGGTTTTATCGATTTGAGCTGATTCTAAAGCCGACCTGAAATTGTTCCATATTTCTGAGTTCAATATCTTACTACCGTAAAAATGGGCCAGACCAATCAAGCGATTGTGCACATATCTATCCTCTGCTATAACAGCTACACCAATGCAAGTGACGAGCTCATTGGTGTATAGCCGGGTGCTGGTCTTCGCTCCGAATTGGCCTATAACTTTCGATGTTCCGGTTGGGACGTATGCCGGATCTTTTGGAAAATCTGGCTTCCGGGCAGCAAGACGTGTGAGTGCTTGGGCACATGATTCTTCGGCTCTTCTCACGAAGGCTTCGTTCGTTTCGAAGTCGTAGAGATCAGGTTCTCGGATCCTTAAGGCTGCGCCAGGATGCACGTAATCTGGCTTGGGGAGTTTGGAAAGGAAGCCGTTTGCAAAAGTAGCGCTCAGAAAAAGGAGTGTTGCTACTTTGAGGAAGTACATGTTCTCGATTGATGGATTGGAGTTTTCGGGAGCAAAGGCTGTAGATAGATTGACAATGAGTGCTTGTATGTTTGAAGAGGTGACCTCTGCTCACTTTTTATAGTGTATTGTTTTCCAACTTCGTTGGTTTAGACACAGTAAGCAGCTTCCTGTTTTCCAACATCAATCATGTATGACAAGACCCAATGTTTCAGTTTACAATTATGCAACGTCGCAACGGCGACGGCAGGACCAAAGCTAATCTCCATGGTGGGCAGACTGAACCACTCAACCAACACATCCGGCACTGTGTTTTTGTCAATCTGTCCGCAGCTGGAAACTGCAAATGAGGCAAATACTGGCCAAGTGCATAAAGTCAGCCACGTGAAGTATTCGCAACACGACTTGGCGAGACTGTACCACCTTGATTCTTGGCCAATTTTGGGGACAGACTACTATGTCTCAGTATACCAAGTCTGAACCATGCCCCTTCAACCGAAGTTGTGGCCGCTAGGCATATACCGGAAAGTCAATAACGCATACGAGGCTGGGACTGTGCCAAATCCAGGCACCTTGCCGGTTACTGTGCAGGCTGTATTTTCCAACTTTCCAGCAGGACAGTTGTCCAGATCTACATTGAGTTTCCATCACTAATTGAGTTTCTAATCACTATCGGGGGCGAGCAAGGATACCGTGCATGTGAGAAACATAATCTTTGGTTTCCTTGTCTAGAAGGGGGCGCGAAAAGAAGCGATGGACCATGGATCGCGTGGTTTTCTAGCCACGGAAAAGGAGATGCGAATACCATGTGCTGCGGTCCTGTTGATTTCTTTGATTTCCCGCAAGATATTAAGCTCTGAAAGCTCGTTATTAAATTTAGCATAGATGCACCCTATAGATGAATGATATTTAAGTGTAAGGCTTAATCGGGCAATACTATGGAACACTGCGCATTGCTAGCAGCAAATGTACGAATGAACTGTTCCCTCATACTGCCTTGCAAATTGAGGAGTTGGTAAATCCACAACGCGCACTCCGCAACCTAACCCAAACATGGTGTATTCTCGCACATGTCCCATACTTCAAAACTCCCATAACCTGCTGACGTATCCGAGCAACCAGTTGACAGGTCGACCTTGTTGATGATCTCGTCCGGATTGCACTCGGAGTCTTTGAAGTAGACCAAGTACAAAGTATCATCGCTCCAGTCGCCCTTGATGATTTGGGACATGGATACACCCGCCTGATACTGCTGACAGCCAAGCTCTGGTCTTTGCATCAGGGTAACTGGTGCACCGGAGCGACAATTACTGCCTTTGTAGAATGTGACTTGAAAAGCGTTTGCGGTCGATAGGGTGGAGAGTAGAAGGATTTTGCTGGCGAGATGGGCCGTGGAACGCATAGTCGACGGTCGGAACAAGCAGTGAAACGGTTTTGAAGCTTAGTTTGACTTGTGAATGAAGAAACTTGCTACGTCGATTGATTTGAGAGGACTGCTTCTTATTTACGTCTGGATGGGAATCAGTCATGATAGGGAAGCGCTGCGCAAGGGTCGACGCGGGCGCGAGGACACGTTGAGCTCACTTGGAAGTTGCAATGAATGTTGAAACGTATGTCGATATTCAATTTCGTCACTTATATGATCGTGTGATCAGCTTCCTTTCTCATGTGGCGTAAAATTCGAAACAGAATCGCTGCAAATTTTTTTTGGCCGAGACATCCAACAAAAAACTGTGCCTCACAGGATTTGATCTGAGTTTCAACCACCAAAAGGCAATGTGTCTTCTGGAGAGTCTCCATGAAGTGCCTCTTACATGAGAACATATGTAAATTCCGTTCTCGTTTGTTCGGACTAAATTCCCGCTCAACTCGAGGGAGCTGCCAACCTGTTGGATGTGGCAAGGCTCTTGAAGTTGTGTGGAGGGAATGCGATGACTTGATTCAGTCATCCGATCAATTTGATGGAACGTATGCCAGCTCTAATTTGAGATAAAGGTCTGGGTTCAAAATATAGGATCCTTCGGCGTAGGCGTGAGGGTGAATCCTACATCGCAACTGACAGCTGGCCTGAAAGCGCTAAGGAGCGACGACAGGGTGTTACCCGGGCGTAATTCGATTTTCTCATGCGTCTTTCGTGGGCTTATAAAATCCTTCTAGACTGACCATAGTATAAGTTGTAGCCTCGGAGCTGGCGTATTACGAACATTTCCCTGCATCGCAGCACTTTCCACGATCATGAGACACATTCGCGACTCTGCCATCATGGGTTCAATCCCTCTCCTGGTTTTCTCTGTTATCTACTATGGCAGACCTGCAATCGCAATCCCTTCCTCCAACGAGTTCATCCCTAAGCCGGTCCATGGGCATGAAGTTGAGAGTCAATACCTAGGCCGCGTTCTCTCTCGCAACTTATTCGGCAGGGGCGAGGAGATAGAAGAATGCACTACCGTACGAAAACCGTGATTGATGGTGGCCAAAGTTCCAACTTTTGCTGACGGTGAATGTTTCTAGGACTCGTGCAAAAGATGCGACAACTGCGACCCTGTAAGTGCCTTCGCCCTCTACCTTCTTTTTACATCGATTCCTCAAATTACTGTTGAAATTCTCTCAGTATAATTTGAAAGGGAAGGCGTCTTCCTCCATCCGGCGACGGCAGCCGGAGCCGAAGCGTGTACCACAAGCCCGTCTGCCGAGAAGGGCGATCGCATGCCAAGTAACTAATTCGTCGTTTCAACTAGTTTCGATGCCGTCCAAAACATTACCGCGACAAGACTGATTGCAAATGCAAAAAATGCCCTCCAGGAACGAAACCAGACCCTTTCAAAGTTACATGCATACCAGACCCGGATAATCCCGCTAACAACAACGAGGACTCGGACCAAAAGGGACAATGCCCAGATGGCAAAATCCTCGATCCCGCGGAAGGCGGGCAAGATAAGAATACCGCTAATCCGATTTGTGTGCCCGACGACAAGTGCGACTCCGGCTCCGTGCCAACGTCGCGCAAGAAGTCTGACACCGACGGCACGGGCACGGTTCGTTGCGTCAAAGATATCAAGGAAGATGGCAAGCCCAAGTGCAAGTCTTACGAATACCGCTATGTGATGGATAATGGTGGGAACGCGGAGTACTCATGCCGGAAGACGCGAAAATTTGACCGTGAGAAAGAGGGCAAATTCGAAGACACCAAGAAGCGAAAGAAGGAAGAGCGCGAGAGGCAGAAAAAGGAGAAAGAAGAGGAGGAGAAAAGACGAAAAGAAGAAGCCAAGAAGGACAGGAAGAAAGAGCGCATGGGCAAGTGCCTGCCTCTTGTCTCTCTCAGCATGGGTACGTACATCTACACTGTATCTCTCTCTCTGCCTGCGGTCTGTACTAATTACTTCCACACCTGCAGGTTACCCTGAAGACGGTTTCCCCCAAGCAACCGACTTCTTTGACGAAGAATACATTGACAGTGAAGACGTCATGATGCTCTGGCCTTCCGAACTCGACGACGTGCCCGACATAAATATCGACACCGATGAATACATCAACGACTTTCTTGAAGCAATGGACGACCTGCTCTGGATTCCGTGGGGCGGCGGAGGCGCGAAAAAAAGAAAAGCTGCGTCTTCGGCCTCAGAGATGCCCCCTTCCACCATGGGTGTTTCCACCTCCACTGACATAGCGATTCGACCTCGGGAGACAGGTCTTGCCGGCTCCTATGAAAAGAGGTTCGTCAAAGCTCTTTTTACCGCAATCCGAAACTTCCTCGTGCGGGCGGTGACTTGGCTTGGCCGACAAGTGAATCGGCTGCAGGCATTGAAAGACAAGGGTGGGCCACGGATTGCGGAGAAAGGGAAGGGGGCCAAGTATGGGGACCAGAAAAAGGCTGGGGATGATATAGCGAAAGACAAGAATTGGAAAAATTGCATCAATGGGAAAAAGCCGGAGAAGAACGGACCGACGAGGTAAGTGGAGACAGTATGTGGTTCACTAGCGGCGATGTGGGATTCCCGACAGATTCTCTTTTCGTAAGGCGGAAGGGAGGGTTAAGACAGTTCGTTCACCCATGCAGAGTCTTGCAAATTAGACATTTCCATTCGAACCCGAGAACGTACCGAGCACAAGCGTGCCTTGGGCACTATCCGGCGCAGCGTTGCGACCCTCCATATGCCCAATCCCTCTATAAGGCGCCACGCTAGTATCTCGAAACACACAAAACAAAGGAAAGGAACGCCTCCCCACTACCGCTCCCTCCCCCCATCACTAACACTAACCACCGTCTTCGTAACACTAATACCTTCCAACCAAAGATCCAGCCCTCTACTCAGCCGCCCCTCGCTCTCGCCTTCACCCCTCGTCCCGCGCACAGTCTCGCCGCCAAACGCCACCCCCCTATAACGCGATTTCTTTCCGCCCTTTTTCTTCTCGCCGGAGTAGCGCTTTGCCTTTTCCTTGGCTTTGTTTTTGATTTGTTGCTGCTTCATGAGCGACTCCCAGCGGTCGGCGCCAGCGGAGGCTTTGTATGTGTACTCGGGCGAGGCGTTGGAGAATGTTATCTCGGGGACGGAGCGAGGCGGCAAACGTGCGGATAAAGTATTGGGGGTGTGGGTTTTGCTAGGGCTTCCTTTGGTGGAGGACGTGGTTGCGGTGGTTTTGTTGCTGTTAGGGGGGGAGGTATTTCTCTCTGCGTCGGATCTGTCGTGGTCGGGTTGGCAACATCCATTTCAATATCCTGGCCCTTCAATATCTTTTCCGCACTTTCCCCGCTCATACTCGTATCGCTCCGCTTCTGGTCCAGCATGAATGAAATCCTGTTTCCTATTACCGGAGGAGGTAAGGTAGTGTTTGTCGTGGGTGGACTTCCCGCCGCGGGACATACTTGGCCAGCGCCCACGTCCAATGGGAATGTTGTTCCCGTAATGCGGATTCTCTGCGTCGCCGCCATTACCGTATTCTCCGTTGCTACAGGAGAAGTAAGAGTTGATTCCGCACCCGAGGAAGCGGAAAAGAGGACGCCAAGTGGGCATGCAGGCGACCATGACGGCAGCGCTTGATTCGAGGATGCTGAGGATGCTGATGGTCACGAAGTCCCCTGCAGAGGTGTCAATGATTTGGTCTCGAGCCAAGAAATCGATAGAGGGTGACTTACAGGTCGGATCCACAGTTTCGATATTCTTTGCGTAAACGAGGCGCACAACACTGCCCACAAGGAAGAGTGAGCACACGGACCATTTAGTCCGTTTTTCAAGTTGGAGGCCAAGAACAACGGGAATCGGGAGCACGAGAATGTATATGTCACTCAGAATGTGGATGACACCGAATGCAATGACTGCTTTTTCCGTTAGGCCTGAATTGAGGAAAATGCTTCGTAAGGGTATCAGACCAGCTTTGAAATTGAGACAGGACATGTGCTCTCCGGGCGGTATTTCAGTTCACAGGCTATAAATTGGTGCGCATTGAAAAATTCAGACGGGGACAGGGAGTATAGCTGATAAGAAGACGAAGAGCGCAGACATACAGAGGGTGGGCATGAACCAGCCGCTAGTTTGGCGGAAGATACGGTTGTAGAGACATGGTATGGATAATTTAGCGAATGGGATAGAGTGATTGTAGAAAGTTTGTGCTATGAGTGTGACCTGTTGACGCCAGTTAAGCTGAAAGGTGTAAAGTGACAGACTCAAGTGACTTACCACAACGAAAGCCTTCGCATCCTTAACCAGGATGACATGTCGTCCGAAGTTGTTTTTGGTTGTAGTGACAAGAAGACATGTTACATGTCCAAGTAGGCATACCTAACCAATTTCAGACTGGAATTTCCACTCGTTCGATGATCCAAAGGTCCAAAATCCGCATTTGATCACAACACAGAGTTCTGGCTCAGGTCATCGTCCTCCATCCCACGAAGAAACTTTGTGCCCCACCGCGCCCCGCTCTTATCGCCGGACCCATGATCTGTGCAGGATACATTCCTTAACAAAGGGAAAGGTTTGGCTCACCACTGCGCTAAATATTAACCAGTCATCCAATCCGATATGCGTTCCAATCTTTATCCTCGCTGTGAATCGAAGTACGATGGAGATAAACGCCATGATCAAGAAAGCGACGTTTGCCCGGATGAGCCACGGTTGCCGGGTATCGTCGATGTGTGCTTGCATGTTGACGGATGCCTCGCCTTCTCCCAGCGGTCTGGGTCAGCGTAATTGTCGCAAAGTCCTACTTTCACAACTCCTTTTGCGCGTGGTGTTCTATCGAGCCATCCAGCTTTCCCAAAGTGACATTCTCGCGTGCTGCACTTGGGCTGGTATCGTCAAGTCGGAAGAGAGGAAAGAGGGGACGAGACGTATCGTGAGTGAGTGTATTCCCCGGGACATTCTACGGACTTCAAATTAACGGCCATTACGCCTCGTCCCCTATCCTGCCAGCTCCACCCACAATGCCGAAGGAATCCATCGAAGCATTCTGCAACACCAACAGTGTGAGATTTTCAAAGGCATTGTCCTCGCAGGGATGAACTTTATAAAGCGTACTCTAGAGCTATAGATTAAATTTAATTAGAAGTACAACTATAAGAGCGCTCTTTATAAGAATTTAAAAGTTATTAGAGACTAGTTCTAGCTTACAGCCAATATAAAGGCTAAGTATTAAAACGCCTACCTTCGTCCCTTTTCGGCATCCTACCGGAACAGGCCCGGCACGTGCCCGGTCACGTGGCGGTTCTTATATAACCTTAGTGTTGCACCACCACGACTCCGCAAGGATTCGTCTCATCTCTATTAAATACACGCCTTGCTTCTTAAGTGCCCGCATCTGCCTGCTACACAGTGCCCTATACTAAGCTATAAACTTAACTAGTTATATATTAAATAAATAGTAATTATAATACTAATAGTACTTATAGTTACTCTAGACCTTCTAAAAAACCTTTATAAGACTATTTGTATTAATCTACTAGAATAGTTAGTAAATAATCCTCTTCTAAGATAGATTTCTAAAGATGCTAGACTAGTGCTAGTACTTATACTATAGGAAGAAGACACTATACTTTATAAATAAAAGGTAAAAGATATTCTACACGCTATAAATATAAGAGACAAAGGTAAGTAGTAGATACTAGTAGAATAGATAGGCTATATATAACTAAGTTAGTATCTACTTAAAGACTATATAAATATTAAAATGCTATAAAGGTTTAAAAATAAATAAAAGAGTATAATATACTATAATAAATAGCTATAAAGATAATAAAGTTAGAGTAGTAAATAAGTATAGAAATACTACTATAAAAGTAGCTAAAAAAGATAGCTAGCTACTTATAAAATATTCTAAAGAATATACTATCTTACTAGATCTCTATTAAAAACATATACCTAAGGGCTACTTACTTTACTACTACTCTATATTATAATACTTATTCTTATTCTCTATTTTATAATAAATACATTTATAAGGGAAGTTATTTTATAATAGCTAAAAAGATATATTTTTATATTAAGCTAGAAGGCTCTCGCTTTACGAGGGCTTTTTTGCGGGAAAATTATAAAGTAACTAATAGAACCTAGATAGTATCTAAGACTCTAGCTATCTTAAAGACTCTTAGGGGGATATTATAACTATTAGCGATAGTCTTTATAATAAAAACTTAAGAAGAAGGAGGCAATATAACTATTAAGAACCTATAATATAAAATGCGAGATAAAAAGGATAGAACGATAGTAATAGAGCGGGGCAGCACTGTGCTACTTGTAACTAAGGTTACGTAGTTAACACTATTCTACTAGGCACTAACATTCTACTAAGAAAGAGATAGCAAGCTATCTCTAGATGCTATAACTATTCCGCCTTTAATAAATAGCGTAGAATAAAAGAGATAGCACGCCTATATATAGGAACTCTAGAGACCCCTATAGTTCCTAGTATTTAACCTATTTAAGTAATCTATTATTTAGATTCTACTAGGCCTTATTAATTTAACTATCTTATAACTTTAATATTAATAATCCTATTAATTACTTACGTGCTTAGTACCTCTTACTCTCCTTTATTACTTCTACCTAAGAACTAACTTTACACCTTAGGACTAGCTAGTCTTAGGGGAATAACATCTTAAACACCCTTAATATTAGTAACTTTAAAGATATTACTCTAGTTATTAACTTAAAGAACAAGGCAGCTTAGCTAGACCTATATAATAGAAGCTATAATAAACTTAAAGAATAGCTACTCTAACTTAAACTCTACTTCTATATCTTAGAATAGAAATAGAAAGGGAAGAAGAAAGTTATTTTTATAGCTACTTATATACGCAGTAAAGCGGCTAACTAGATATAACTATACTTAATAAGCTACCTTACTAAAGAAAACTAGGAAGGTAACCTAATTAACTAAGTTATTAAAAACTATAAGAACTTTAAAAAATAACTTAAGTAACTCTTTAGTATAGCTAATAAGATACTTATAGTAGAATAGGCTATTTAGTACCTCTAATAGACGCACTCTATTATAGATTACGTAACTAACTTTAAGAAGTAGATAGTATAACTTAAGTAGAAAGAAGCAGCCTTAATAGTTATATATAAATAAGACTTAAAATCTAAAATCTATAAAGAGCTCTTATGCTCTAGAATCCTTATTAATACACTAGAAGACCTATATAAAGAAACTATATAAATTAACGTAGATTAGTATAAACTACACTAATAACTGCGCTAATAAGGATAGAAATCTTAACGTAGTTTATAAGTAAGCGGCGCATATAAGCGAGCGGCGTATTCTACTAAGTCTCTTACTCTTTTACAGCGTATATATTTACAACGCATTAATATTCTATTAATATAATAGCTATTCTAAATTAAGTAGTATCTATAGAAGCCTTCTTACACGTGTATAAGTTATGCCTAGGCTCTCTATAGCGCGAGCAGCGCGCAGAAGCCTGCTAGCTCGCACCTAACTATGCTTTATCTTACTATATTTCTTCCTCTAGTTACTACTTAATAGCCTTTTAAGTAGTAATATTCCCTCTCTCTATCTTTAATAGAGTGCCTTACTTCTAGATCTACTTCTTTTTCCGCTATTTGCGCGTTATAGCGGCCTTATTTACTCTCTTAAGGCTTAAGATTCGCTTGCGCATAAGCGCTATCTAGTATAATACTCTAGAAGAGCGTCTCTCGAGCTAATAAACCCTCTTAATAATAGAAGTTGGTAACGAGCTCTTATGCGCGCGAATCTAATTGCAAATTAACGTTAATTAAGCCTCTATTTCGCGATAGTTACTTAGTATTTTAGCTTTCTATAGAGTAGCCTCTAGTAGGGCTAGTAACAGCGTCTAAAGCTTAATGTTAAGCTTTAAGAGTACTGCCTCTAGATTATATAGAACTAGCCTAGAGTCTTAAAAGCTTTTATAGATATTCTTCTTTATAATTAACTAGTTATAGGCAGCGTAAAAGACTAGTAGAATCTTAAGCTTAGTAATATAGTTAATATAGTTACGTATTAGGCTCTTAACCTAGCGCCTATACGCTCGCTTTAACAGTAAGAAGCAGCCTACGTTAAGTAGCTATAGGAGGTGTAATAAATATAGTAGTATATATAAAATATAGATCTTATTCTCTATATAGTTCTTCTAGAATTTAAGTAAGTTATAGCTCTTATAGCTCTTAAGTATTAGAAGCTAACGTGCGCTTACTCTACGCTCTACTATATACTTAATAAAGTGCTGTAGCTAGGTAATACTAAACTTATTTATAGTCTACTTTTTTTACTAAGACTAATAGCCTAGTTATCTAGTATATTATCGCCCTTATACTAGGCAGAGAGGTAGTACTAGCTAGCAAAGATAATAAAGGACGAGATTACCTACCTAGTAGCGTTAATTCTTTAGATTATTATTACCTACTTCTAATTGCCTAGCTAGATTACTTTTAGCTAGCTACGTCTTTCTAAGCCTATAATAACTAGTTATAAGGATATTTTACCTATTAGAAAGCTAGTTTTATTAAAGTTAAAGGTGTCCTATTATAGATACTATAGGTAGCATTTATACGCGATATAAGATTAAACTAGTTCTTTATAGCTTTAAAATTCTTACAGAGAGCTCTCTAATAGTTATACAGTTAATTAAATTACGTTTTAAGGCTATTTATTTACTAAATAAAGTTCCTACGCTACTAATAGCTAACGTAGCTTATGCTATAATTAGTAAGTAGCTTATTTACTATATCTTATATAGTATCTAGAGTAGGCGGAAAGCCTTATAAATCTAGATTAAATATATACTTAATAATTACCTCCTCTTATAGCCTAGCAAGCTTCTTTAATTTAGGCTTATAGTTACGTCGCGCGGTAATTCCTATGCGTTAGCGCTAGAGCGTAGTTTTAGAGACGCTATACGTAGTAGTAGCGTAATGTTTACTCTAAATTTAATTCTAATTAATAGCTAAGATAGCTAGGAAAATATTTACCTTATTATAAGGTAACTAAATAAGCGTTAGTTAAGCTATTATAGTTAATATGTAACGCGTTATAGAAAGTTAATAGAATGCGCCGCTCGCGTATATAACCCGCTTATTTATAAAATACGTTTTTCTAGCTAATAGTTAGCCTACTTATCTTTATAATTAAGAAGAACGGCACGCTATAACCCTGCATTAACTGTAGAAAACTTAATAGTATTATAATTAAGAATTAGTATCCCTTATAAAATATTAGTAAACTATTAGATAGACTTACTAAAGTAAAGATCTTTATAATACTTAAAATATAAGAAGGATACTACTTAGTATAAATAAAGAAAGGTAAAGAATAGAATATAGCATTTTAAACTCGCTATAAACTATATAAGTATATAGTTATACTCTTTAGACTTACTAATGCATTAGCAATCTTCTAGGCACTAATTAATAATGCTTTACTAAAGTACCTTAACATCTTTATAGTAGCCTATCTTAATAATATTCTAGTCTACTTAGAAGAAATCTTAAAGCATACTAAATACGTTAAGACTATACTATAAGCATTAGACTAAGAATACCTATAAATTAAGCTATAGAAATGTAAATAGAATAAAACTAAACTAGAGTTTCTAGAATATATTATAAGTACTACTAGAATACGTATAAGTCTAAGTAAGATAGAGACTATTTAAACATAGCTACAGCTACGAATGGTAAATAATACATAAGAATTGTTAGAATTCTATAGCTTTAATTAATAATTTATTAAGTAATACGCTGCTAATATATTTCTACTTATAGATCTCATAAAGAATAAAACCCCTTTTAAGTAGAGAGAAGAATAGAAACGAGCATTCTAATAACTATAAACAGTATACATTATGCTACTAGTACTAGTGTTCTTTTAAAGTAGAGAATTATTAAGCATTAAGACTAACGTAAGCAACCGCGCCCTCAACGCCTGCGTTAAATAGAAGTGAAACAGTAAATAGTATCCTATAGCTAACTATTTATATAAACTTAAGAACGCGAAAACCCGCTATAATATATATAATAAGAAGCTATTTATAGTTGTTAAAGCACTTAAGTACTAGTAAATCTATATATATAGCTGTTCTAAACTTACTATCTTTACTAATTATAAGAATCTCCTACGCTTATAGTAACTAAAGAACTAATACTATAATAAGTAAGATAATTAGAAACCCTTAGATAGTACAAATTTAAGGTTATATACATACTAGGTAAAGAAAATAGTTAAGCTAATACGTTTAGCTAAAGTAGCAATCTAGCTAAAGAAAAGGCGATAATATAAGCATTAATCCTAATATAGAACTTAGACGAATTACTTAGACTTATATAAGAACTAAACTAGATCCTAGTAATAAGATAAAAAGTACCTATAGAATAAAAAGAAGAAGTAATCTAGTAACACTATAATGACCTAGCGTACGAATACCTAGACGTTGCATAAATAATAGAACTTATCTAAAGAACCTACTAGTTTAAAGGAATAAGATAAGAGGTTATATAGTATATTAAGAAGTACGCAGACTGCTAACGAAATAAGCACGGCACCTACGCACTCTATAAAGAAATATAACCTATTAAGATACTAGAAGAACTCTAGATAGATATCTCTATAGACTTTATTACTAGACTACTAATATTTAAAAACCTAGTTACTAATAATACTTATAACTTAATACTACTAATTATTAACTAATTTACTAAGTACGCTAAGATAATTCCCTTTATTAATACCTATATAGTATAATAACTTAGATTCGTAACCCTAGACTAACTAGTTAGATATTATAGAATTCTAAAAACTGTAATTAGTAACTAAGATAAGCTATTTATATCTAACTACTAGATAACGCTAATAGTCTTAATTAAAATTAAAAGAAAACTATTAATAGCATACTACCTATAGACGAATAGACAAATAGAATAGATAAATAGAATAATAAAAACCTACCTTAAAATATACTATAATAAACTATAAAATAATTAGGTAACACTACTACCTATAGTATAGCTAGTATATAATAATACGAAATTAGAAATAATAGAATATATACTATTCTATATAAACTATAAACGATATTTATATCTCTTTAAAAGAATATTACCTATAAAGGTATAAGTATATAAAGTAACAGCAACTGTTACTAAAATAAAAGAAATTTATAAAGAAAGAAATAAAAACATATAGAAAGTATAATAAAAAAGCATTAAATATAATAACTAAAAATAAAAAACGGCACCTTAGCTAAAGAAGAGGGATAGAGCTTATTTGCTTATAAAAAATCTCCGCATAACATAACTAAGTAAGAGACTATACTATATAAAAGTTAGACTATTTTTACTTCTTAAATAAACTAGCCTAGTAAACTACTAACTTTAACTTCTAAATAATATAAAAGTATATCTAGTGTTCTATATATTACTACTAGAACTAGCAGACTAATAGATACCTCTATAGAAAATTATTTTATTATTAAGTTAATAAAAATAAAAAATTTAAAGTATTAAAGATATAGAACTACTAAGAACCTGCTAGAAGAAAACGCGAATATCTAATCTTCTAGAAAGGCTACCTACTACTAGAAAGCACTTAGGAACTAGAAATTAACCTTAATAACTACTAACTACTACTAGACTAGTACTAGGTAAAAGTAATTAAACGTAATACTAGTAATAATTAAAATAGAAAACTACTTATAAAGCTTAAAGAACAGCGTTACACTCTATAGAATTAAAAAGGCATAGACTGCTAAGAAAGAACTCTAAAGGAACTAAAGATAGAAAATTATTAAAAAGCTAATTTAGTAAAGGATTAGAAGGAAGAACACTATTAACCTATAATTAGCCTAGGTTAGTAGGGCTACATCTATAGAAGATAAAGATATTATACTTAACTTTTTTAAATACTTCTAAACTTATAGTAAAGTAAGGTTCTAAAAGGCTATATTTTATTTATAACTTTTTAAACGCTACTAACTTACGCTGCATATAGGTAACTACCTAAGTAACCTATACTACTAATTCCTCCATCTAAAGGAGTACTAACTTCTTCTTATACTTCTCTTACTTTACCTTCTTCTACTCCTTCTTAGGAATAAATAGACTATATTTAGCCTTTACTATAATATATTTAGTATAATAACTAGATACTATATCTATAAAATACTACATATTCTTCTTTTTATAATAACTATACTAAAGAGCATCTCTAATATAGGTGCTTAAATGCGTACTGCTTAGAACTAATGCTCTAAGGTTAAAGTCTCTTTATAAAGCGAGTGTATTTTACAGGAAGATTATTTCTTAGATATAGTTAGAAAGGTCTAAGGAACATAAATAGCGTGCAGGAACGTATAGACTTTATACCTATAATAATACGGCACGAGATAATAAGTAAGGGTATTAGGACAATTATCTAGAAAGAGGGGAGGTAATATTAAGAACCTAGAATATAGAACGCGAGGCGGAAAGAATAGAATAATAGTAATAGAGTAGGGTAGTACTATACTACTTATAACTAAGATAACGTAGTTAACACTATCCTACTAAGTATTAATATCCTGCTAAGGAAGAGATAGCAATTATTTCTAGATGCTATAACTATCCCGCCTTTAATAGATAGTAAGAATTAGAAGGGATAGCACACTTATATATAGGAACCCTAGGTACCTCTATAGTTTCTAGTATTTAACCTATTTAATAATCTATTATATAGATTCTACTAGGTCTTTATTAATTTAACTATCTTATAACCCTAATACTAACTAGCCTATTATCTTACTTACGTAAATAATACCCTTCGCTCCCCTTAATTGCTCCTGCCTAAGAACTAACTCTATACCTAAGGACTAGCTACCCTTAAGACCGTAATAGATAAATACTACCTAATATATATAAAGTAAGATAATAAGTAAAAGATAGTATTCTAAACTATATATATACTATATAAATTTATAGTTATGCCTTTTACACTTACTAACGTACTTAGAATATTTTAGGCATTAATTAATAATATTCTACGTAACTAGCTTTATAGCTTTATAATAGCCTATTTAAATAACATCCTAATCTACTTAGAAAAGGCATTAGAATATATAGAGTATATTAAAATCATGCTATAAGTACTAAACTAGAACTATTTATAAGTTAAACTATAAAAATATAAATAGAATAAGACTAGACTCGCATTTCTAGAATATATAACTAGTATTATAGAAATAAGTATAAGCTCTAGTAAAATAGAAGCTATACGCATATAGCTATAATAAAAGATAGAAAAAAAATAAGAATTCTTAGAATTCTATAACTTTAACTAATAATTTATTAAATAATACGCCGCTATTATAATATCGCTTATGAAACTTATAAAGAAAAATCTATCTTTTATATAAAAACATAAATAAGAGCGAGCATTTTAGAAGCTATAAATAGTATATATTATACTACCTATACTAGTGTTATTCTATAGTAGAAAACTACTATACATTAAAACTAACTCTAGCAACTAAGCCCTTAGCATATAGGTAAAATAAGAATAAAATAGAAAATAGCACCTAATAATCTGCTACCTCTATAAGCTAAAGAATAGAGAAACTTGCTATAATATATATAATAAAGACCTATTCGTAATTATTAAAGAGCTTAAATATTAAAGAATTTACGTATATAGCTGCTCTAAACTTATAATTTTTAATAACTATAAGAACCGTCTACGTTTTAAAACTACTAAAGAACTTATACTATAATAAATAAGATAGTTAGAAACTCTTAAATAATATAAGTTTAAGATTATATATACGTTAGATAAGAAAAACAGCTAAGCTAACGCGCTTAGCTAAAGAAGTAACCTAGTAGAAGACAGGGCGATTACACGCGCCTCTATTCTAGTAAGCTAGCTAACGGGGTTCCCGCGCACCTAAGGTTTCCGCGCACCCTACTAAACACTGTCGCTACTAAAAAGACGCGTTAACTATTAACCCTCTTATTTAATATAGATCCCTGTAAGCACGCTATATAATTAACTATTAAGCAGTTTAATGCTAGTGTTTTTAAAAGTTAATAGGCTGCAGCTAAGGCGTTAGGCATCCCTTTATTAACCCTACGCGATTAAATTAGTAGCGCGTTAAATAGCTACGCTAGCTATACCTATTAATAATAATTAATGCTAGAATAAGAGAACTTTCTTATACAGTAGATGCTTAAATAAGAGGTGTTAGAATATCCCCCCTCGCACGCGCGCGCCTAAGAGATAGCTGCCTAGATATTAGTAATAGGTTAGAACTATAAGCTACTAGGTAAGCGCTAGCTAGAAGCCTTTATAAAACGTAACCTAGCTATTACTATAATTATTAGTAGAAAGATAGAAGCCCCTTAGGCTAATATAGCTACTCTAGAACAAATACGGGCATTTCTTAAGCTATTTAAAAAAACTCGTACACGGCTAGGTATATAGATAGAGAACATTTAGAATATAGATAAGATAGGTATTGCCCTTAGTATATATACTAACTCTAGAGTACTTAGTTCTAGCTAGAAAAAGAAGGCTTATATAAAGTCTCTAGAGAATCGCGAGTAGGTATTAATAATTAAATTAATATTAGCTACTACGTAGAAACTATGCTGCGTAGCTATCTTTAAGGGCTAGAGCCTTTAAACTACCTAGTTCCTATCTATATTAGTACCTAATGAGCTATATATAACCTTAGAAAATAGATTATTAGAACGTCAGTGCATTAGTCGCGTTTAATCGCCGATAAGATAAGATTACAGATTAATAGCTGCTTAGCGAGGTTAGCGGCCCTCCGCTAACAGCCGCTAGGCAGCGCTAACGCTTAGTAATTAAGGGGCATATATATGCCCCATCTATAGCTGTAGCTACAAAACAACTAATTTCTATTATTACCTACACGAGCTTGTTTGCCATATTAATTAGTATACACGGGCCCTAGGTAATAGCTAGCTATACAGATTCTATCACCTAGCAGCTCTAATAGCTACGTTCTATTAAGCCTATTAACTCTTCCTAACTACCTAAACTAGTTTTACTAACACTAATTAGTAGTTCCCTTATTATCCCCTTTATTAGTGTATATACCTATAGATTAGAACTAGTTAATAGGCTTAATTAAATCTGCTATTATCTCGCGACCCGCATACGTTGCTATAGAGGCTTCCTATCCCTAGCTCTACTAAAAAAGCTTATAAGAGTAAAGTAAAGCCCTAGCTAGAATAGTAAAGACCTATACCTCTAAACCCTCCGTTATCTTATTAAGTCTTATACTTAGAAATTATATAGAGATTAGTAGTACTGCTCTATACTCTACTTCTATTAGTAGCTAAAACCTGCTAACCCTATTAACCCTTATTAATACTAATTAATTTAATCTAATAATACTAGGCTCTACTACAGCCCTTATTACTCTTAATAAGCTAAATTCTAGTTTACTCCTTAATAAGCTAAATTCTAGATTCTAGCTCTAATAAGCTAAACCCTAATTTAAATCCTGCTAAATTAATTCCTATAGCTAGTAATAGCTATATAACCTCCTACCCCTTATTACTACCTATTAAGGTATAAAAGAAAAGCTTTAACTTAGCAACTGCTATAAAGAAGAATATATAGTTATATCTCTAATAGAGAATAGAGGTATACGTATTCTTCTAAGACACATAGAAGGTAGGGGTAATAAACATAAACAAATAATTTATTTAGAACTTTAAAGGCTAGACTATAAATAACCTAGAGAAAGTAAGAAAGGTATTCCTCTCTAGACTATAAGACGTGCTCCGCGGAATTAGTATCTACGTTAAATAAGAGAAGAGATATCCTATTATAAAGGCTATGTATAAGGCCGTATAAGGAAAAGCTAGCCTATAGCTAGAGGACGACTTAGCTTACCCTCCGTCTTAATAGGCTACCTAGCATACTTAAGAGCCTAATTAACCTCTCTCTTGCTAGCTAACTTAACTAGCAGAGGACCCCCTTCTTTAGAGGGCTTCCATAAGGGCTATATTAACGCTACTAACTAATATAAGTTAATAACCCTTACGTGCACCCTTATAGGAACTCTTAGCTATTATATAACTATCTCCTAACTCTAAACGCCGTAACTAATACTATACACTGCGGCTAGATACTACTATTATATATATAACTTAAGTGTTAACGCAGAATCTTATATATAAGGCAGGCAGGGTACTAGGCGTTAAATAAATTAACTACGCTAAGCAGGTAGCAGCTATCGCGAAGCTATACATAGAGGCATCTAATAAGTACTTAGGTAATATACGTAATAGCTTTAACTATAAGTTTTGCACCTTCCTACGTTAAGCTAGAATTAGTAGCCTACCTAAGGATAGACTTACTATTACCTTTTCTATTATACTAATAGGAGCCGCGTTAACTTTCTATAACTAATCTATCTAGAATAATAATACCCTTAGCAATATTATTAAAAAGATTAAATCTAGATTTAAAATAGAGGAGTGGGTACGCCTTATTAATTTAGAATAGTATACCCTATTAATGCATTAAATAATTGCGAAGAACCTAGGTAAATTAATAATTAACTATATTAATATCCTTATAGATAAATTATTAACCCTCTAGAACTGCCTACCTAAGGAGTTCTAGCAGCTATACTTCCTAAGGAACTAGATACTCTAGGCCTATAGTAGTATGCCTATATTTAAAGTAGCTATAGTAAAACTAGTAGAAACACTATTAGGCGTTATTAGTAACCTCTAAATAGCTATATATATTAAAACCGCTACTAACCTAGCAGCAGCTAATAGCTTATACTATCTAGAGAGCTACGGCAATATAAATACGTACTACACTAATCGCTACTACTATAGCTAACCTATAGGTAATTAGCATTAAGGGTATAGTAACTAGCTAAAGCGCAGCTATCTAAGCTAGCTACCGCCCTAGCGCTTCTAGAACTAATGCTAGGTATGTAGTAAGCAGGACTACCGCTCGTATAATTATACTAAATTTAAACGTATAAAGGTATAGAGGACCTATAAATAATGCTGTAATTAACTAGCTAAGAGATACTAATAGGCAGCTTACTTTATAACTAAAATATGTTAAGAAACTAGTACTAGCGATAATAGTAATAATAAAGACTTACCTATTAGATTTATTATAGATACTAATACTAGCATAGACCTTAATAACTAGGCTAATAACCTACTAGAGATAATAAGCTATAACGTAGCTGTTGCCCTAAGCCTACTAAATAACGTAGCCGCTAGCTACCTTATTATAATGCTCTCTAACTGTGTAATAGCTTACAGACTTACCTATTAGAGTAACTAATTATATTCTACTATATATAGTCTTAAGGCTACTAAGCCTAGCTAGTACAGGTAGAGTAGCAGCTTTATAAGCATATTAATTAATACTAGGGCTGCCTAGTACAGCATAGCTAGCATCTATTAGCTAGAGGCCTATTACTAGAAATTTAACTGCCCTATTAGTTAGACACTTAATTAATCTTAGGCAGGTGCTATTAGGGTATGTTTTAGAATTAGTAGTAGCACCTTAATTAAATTAGCAAGCGTATAGACCTCTATTAGCTATATTAAATTCTACATTATTAAGGCACCTACCCCCTTCTTACTCTCTATAGTAGACATAAATTAGCTTCTTGTTTGTTTTAATAACCTAACTAATAGCCTTATATAGGAGGCAGCCAGCTACCTAGTAGTACGCTAGTTTAAACACCTATTCTTAGTATAGGGACCTACTATTACGTCCTATATAACTATAATTAAGCTCTATTAACTACACTGTTAATTTAGCTACCCCTCTAGTAATTAATTAATCTAGATACTTAAGAGGGCGGGTATAAATAACCTAGAAAATTGCTAGCTACTACAGCGTATTAAGCACTTCTGCTGCTACTATTAACGCTACGGCTTAGTACCTAGTTAATTTTAATTTATAGTATAGAATGCTAACGCCTATTTTAACTATATAATTCTAGTTAATATTACTTACGTTAACGGCAGCCCTATACTGCACGTAATTAATAAGGCTATAAGATTCTAGGCAGCTTAGTTCCTCTTATTAATATTAGTAGAGAGTGTATAGGAGGCCCTCTACGCGTGCTAGATTAACTTATACCTTAGCCCTCTAGAATTCTATATATATAACGCAGGCACTAACTTTTAGGCGGTAGTGTTCTAGGACTACTACTAGGCACTAGGTATTACTACTAAATATATACTAGTAGAAGTACTATAGTTAATTAGCTAGCTTAAGTAATACTATAGCCCCCTACAACGCGCATATAAGATTATTTATAATAACTATAAAGATCTAGGCGTTATAGTATATAGAGTAAGTATATTATAAATAGTAATTAAGGCTGTTAATAATACTACTAGCCCTAATAGCCTTATACCTACTCTACTTATATTTAGTGCCTACCTATAACTTACCTAGGATTTGCTATTACCTATAATACTTAAATAGGCTAAATTAATTAGGAAAGTAATAGCTAAAGTAGCTAAATTAAAAGCTTAGAGATAGGTGCAGGACGCCCTAGCCTAGCGTAATAGACTCTAGATAGATGCGGTACATAGCGTACTAATTAGTAATAAGGTGCTTGTCTAGTGCATGCATAAGTAGAAGTAGCAAGGACCCTTCTAATTACTTACTATTACTAATAAGATATGTATAATTAAGATGCCTAGCAGACCTATAACCTTCTAGTTAATATTAGTAAAGCTCTACTATAAGGATAAGAGTAATTATAGTAAATTATTATATACTCTAACCCCTTAGCTAACTCCTACACTAGCTCTATTAAACTAACTACGTTAATTAGTAAAGGTCCTAATACCTGTATAAAAGACTAGAGAAGTTACTAGCTACTTAACGCAGCTAGTATTAGTAGAAGAGGTTACCTAGAGCTTATTTAGAAATGCTTAGAGTAAGAAAATCGCTAGCCTTATAGAAGGCGGCGTATTTAACGTTATTAACTAGGCCCTACTAGGTATAAAGATATTTAAGTCTTAATTTGTTAATAAGTAGAAAGTATAGGGTACTAAGAATACCTACGCGAAATTAAGATAGATAGTATAGGCGTATAATAATCCTAATAAGAAGTTAATACTAACCTAGGCACTAACAGTATAGCAGGTTAGCTATTAACTACTACTCTATATTATAGCTATTCTCTAGCTACTAGTATCCTTCTATAATATTTTGCAGGCCTACACCTAGTCCCTTACTAAGGTTACTAGAAATATATATATATACCCCCCGCTAGAGCTTTAACTACTAACTAGATAATTACTTAAAGTTATCTAGCCCCTATATAGGCTACTAGAGGCAGGCACTTATTAGGTAAACACCTATTTAGCCTACTATCGCAACTAGTTAAAAATACGCTACTTAATATTTAACTTATGCCTCTTAGGCTAAACTATAAAGGGCATAGGATATATTACTATTTAGGTTAATAATATACTAATTACTACTAATAATAACTTCCTAGCTAATAAGAAAGTTAAGCTAAAGAAGACTAGATTCTCTACTAAACCTTTTAAGCGCGTTACTGCTAGCACATTAATATAATTTAATAGCATTAACATTAGCACTAATAAATTAGCTACCTACACTATTACCTAATAGCTATAGATAGCCCGCCTACAGCTTATCTAACTAGAAAAAGACATTTTACTAACTAAATTACTACTCTCTAATAAGCTGTTAAAATAATACATAGCCTAGCAGGCTAGAGGGGCGTATATTACTACATTATGCTAACCTAAACTAGTATTTAATTTCGCCTACGCAGCCTAATACCTAAACCTAATAAATATACAGCTTAAGAAGCTAAATACCGCGTTAGACTAGTAAATTAATAATAATATAAGAGGCTTAGAGTATATTAAGCTTAATATAAGGTCCCTGCGCCTAATTATCTTTACTAATTTCTTATTTACTAATAATAAGGACCTTAGCAGCTAGATTAGATATATAGTAGTAATAGTAGATAAAGCAGACAGGCTTAACCTAATTAATTAGAAATTAATTAAGAGCAGAAGGGTAACCTAAAGCGTACTAGCAGCTAAGCTGTACGCTATAACTCTAAGATTTAATATTAGTATATTAATTAAATTTACTCTTAACGATCTCCTGCCCTCTACCTAAGCAGAGCTAATCCCCTTAGTCCTAGCTACTAATTCGTAATCCCTATATAACTGCCTAACTAAGCTAGGCACTATAAAGAAGAAGTAGCTTATAGTTAATATTATAAGCCTGTAAGAGGGCTACTAACGCAGGGTTATATTAGAGATATAGCGAATTAATAGTAATAATAACCTAGCTAACGCTATAATAAAGACTATATTAAATAGCGCCCTAATAAGACTAATTAATAGCAACTAGCTAAGTATTAAACTAATTAGATAGGTTACACAGAGAGCGAAGAATAAAGGATTTAGCATCTTACGCGCCTAAGGCTATATAGCTATTTTTCTTTAGTTTTTGCTAAGTGTTAGAACGTTAGTATATTAGTCGCGTTTAATCGCTAATAAGATAAGATTATAGATTAATAGCTGCCTAGCGAGGTTAGCGGCCCTCCGCTAACGGCCGCTGGGCAGCGCCAACGCTTAGTAATTAAGGGGCATATATATGCCCTATCTATAGCTATAGCTATAAAACAATCAATTTTCATTATCACCTACACGAGCTTGTTTGCCATATTAATCGGTATACACGGGCCCCGGGTAATGGCCAGCCATACGGATCCTGTCGCCTAGCGGCTCTGATAGCTACGTTCCATTAAGCCTGTCAACTCTCCCTAACCACCTGAACCGGTTCTACCGACATAGATAGACGTTAAAAGCTATTAGGCTTAAGTAGCTATAGAGGATATATATCCTAGAATTAGCTCCTACTAATAGGGGGCACTAGCTGTTATTACTAGATAGCTATTTAAGCTATATTAATATAGAGTTCTTCTAGGCTGCCTAGCTAGCTAAGATATACCTTATATTTATGCTACCTTATTTATTACACCTCCTATAGCTATTAGATCTATTAGTGTTCTCTATAGTTAAGTTAAAATACTAAAATTAGATCTAGAACCTAGCTAGCCTTAATAACGCCGCTCCTATTAAAAAGAAACGCTTTATTAGCTATTACTATGCAGCTAGAGAGGAAGCCTTTTTAGATTAGGTAATTTAGGCTAGCTAGAAGGCTGCTAGCCTTATCCTATATAACCTAGATTAGGTAATTAAAT
>MU005605.1:253874-288900 GCA_010405425.1 Lentithecium fluviatile CBS 122367 | reverse complement strand
GATATTAAGAGTATTAAGGCTATAATTAATTAGGCGGCTGCTTTAAAGGCCCCTATTCTAATAAATATAGTAGAAAAGGCTATAAAGGCTATATAGAAGGTAGCTAATTAGGAGGTAATAGATTCTATGTATACAGTATTTTAAATATAATAATAGTTAACGAATTACGCGTCTTTTTTAGTAGTAATAGTGTATTAGTAGGGTGCGTAAAAACCCTAGGTACGCGAGAACCCCGTTAGCTAGCTTATAAAATAGAGACAGAATACTTAGCCTCTTATAAAAACTAAATTAACTTCTTATAATAGAATAATAGAACTAATCTAATATAACTACTAATTTAGTAAAATATAATAAAAAGTTACCACTATATATAAAATTGCGCTAACTGTTAACTACTATAGATAATAGAGTTAAAAATCGCTACTAGTAACGTTACTGTTGCCCCTCTATTATTCTTAGCTAACATTAGAATATTAAAACCTTTTAAAATAGATACGCTAGGCAAATAACACGGTTCAAAACCGTCTTGTTTTAAATGCTCGCTGGCGTGTTTTTTTGGTGTGGAGGTCCGAACTTAGTTCCGGTTTTTTTCGCTCCGGCGAGCGGCAGGATCTGCGTTTCGGCCAAATATATCTCCGCAAGCCGGGCGCTTACCCCAGACACTCGCCAGCTGGGAAGTTCAGCCCACTCTTCTTTTCGACAACCAAGAGAAAGCTTGGATCTTTCTATTGAAGCGATATCATTTATTTTCCTGCAACGAGACATTCCTCTGATCCGTCGTCATCGAGATAATTTGTGTGATATGCAGGAACATTGGCCCAGATAAGCAGACGGCCACCCACCATCAGACTTGCGGCACTTTCAAAAGGTCTGTTGATCTGGGATGCTACGTCTGTAATCGTCTCTGGGTTGCTCTAACGCTCGATGAACGATGCGTCGTTTCGAGCTTAGTTGAGTCAGAGTCGAATTTCAGCAGCGATGCGACCGAAGTCTCCACGTACGGCGCACGCACCAACTCCGTACAAAACTGTGTCACGGTGGCTTCCTTTACAGAAGGTGGTTTATACGGTCATCCAGGATGCTACCTTTTGCAACTTGCCTTTAACGCAAGTGCAGTTTTACCTCCAGAGATGGTCCCAGGCAGGAAATACTGGCGTGCATCTTTTTTGTTGCAGCAACTCAATGGTAAGACCAAGCTCAAATGCAACTCATCTGAAGCAAGCCAACGAATTCGATGCCTTCATTAATAGCCTTTTGTCTTATTTGGGCATGTGTGGATGGACTAAGCGTCTCCAACGAGTCAGAATATCTCCTTGATCATCTGAGCATTATCCTATCGTTTTCTATTCTTGTTATGAGCCAATTCTGATCTGACGAAACTCCAGGTCCACCGCCAAGTAACATCACAGAGAGACTTCCTGAGAGCACAAAATCTGCTGAAACATTGTTTATTGCAAGGAGTTGGATCGAAGAATGTGCAGCAAAACATCAACGATGCAATGCTTTCACGGGAGAGCAGGGTTGGTGTCCGACTCGCCTTCTCGACTGTGGACCCTTCAAAAACTCAGAGCCATGTTGTCGGTTAATCGAGACCGATTCCATCTCTCTCAATGGGCCATACATGACACTCAGTCATTGTTGGGGGCGTACCGACTGTCTAAAGCTGACAACTGACAACTACGCCAAACTGCTCCATACAATCCCATTACCTCTCCTTCCCCAGTAATACCAGGACGCGGTGTACATTACTCGCCATTTTGGTATTAGATACCTGTGGATCGATTCTCTCTGTATCATTCAACGAGGAGATGAACTCGCAGACTGGCTAAGAGAGGTAAAGGTCATGGGGCAGGTCTATTTGAACTCATTTTGCAATATCTCCGCCGCGAATGCACAGGATGGTAATCATACTCTGTTCTCCTCCCGGAATCCGGATACCCTCTATCCACAGACTGTGGACCTTACCGTGGATGGCCACGCAAGCCTATATCTTGTCTCCGATTTCCGATTCTGGGAAACCGAAGTCTCTCGTGCTCCAATCAATGCCCGCGGTTGGGTCCTCCAAGAGCGACTCTTGTCTCCCCGCGTCCTGCACTTCGGCGAGCGTCAGATACTCTGGGAATGCCGAGAGAAGGATGCTGCTGAAATCTACCCGGAAGGTCTACCCCATAAAATTTCCCGGTCAGCCGCACGCTTTAAGGACCTTGCTCCGGATCACCATATCGCGAATAACAATACCGGCAGCAATTTTGCGGCGTACCGTTCTTGGGTCCAAATTGTACGCGCCTACACGGCCTGTGAACTGTCGTTTCCTGGTGATAAACTGGTCGCTCTTTCGGCCATCGCGAAGGCGATGAGAGATATCCTGCGAGACGAGTATGTCGTCGGCATGTGGCGTCGCTATTTGGAGTTCGAGCTGCTTTGGTCAGTGAGCGGGAACCGCACAGGGAGTGCGTCACGACCCGACACGTATCGCTCTCCAAGTTGGTCATGGGCGGCGGTGGATGGTGAGGTTAATCCCAGTCTCCCAGATGTTGAGACAGCGGACTTGCTCATTGAGGTGGTGAGCTTAGAGCTGGAATATTCGACAGACGACAACACAAATTTGGTCCAAGGCGGCTGGCTGCGGTTACGAGGTGCATTAAAGCAATTGATGCTGGTGCGTCATCGTTCGTCCAACACATGCAGCTATGAAGATTGGGATATGTTCGTTAATGGGGAGCATGTTAGTGTGCCGACGGAATCTTCATACGGAGAGCCACAGCCTCACGTCAAGCTCGACGCTCTCCACGACCATTTTGAAGAGCAGAATGCAAGGGACGCTTTGTACTGCATGCCGGCGAGAGTACGTGCAGGCGATAACGGGAGTATCTATATCTTGATATTGGAGGTAGACGACCTGAAAAGAGGTGTCTATCGTCGCATTGGACTTGCCCGTGGATGGGGTAAAGAAGTCAAGGAGAAATTTTTGGCTCGTAGCGTGAGGGGGGACAGATTTCCATGTGAGGAATATCGGGACGGTTTGCACTTAATACGCATTATCTAATCAGCTGTGTACCTATTAGGAATGATCTCATATTCAATAGGGCAGCTGTAGGGAATGGACGCAATTGGCATTAAGATAGGGAAGTTGCAAATGCATGAACGTCCTTCGCAATTTAAACTATTTATTCATGTAGTGGAATTTTATATCTAACTGTAATTCGTGTCGGTTAAGCGAGTTAAACATTGCCGACACTAGCGAGGAGGATAGCCACTCTGCGCTCTGCTATATCCTTATAGATGTTTCTAAATTGCATAGATTATTAAAGAGTAGAGTACATATAGCGTAGCTTAAGAGATTACTACATAATGAATTTATAAGTACTACCCTTAATTAACATTTGGTCAGGGACGGTAGCCTAGACTAGGGTCAGGTGATCCTTCTGTTATAAGCTGCCTCGATCGCAACCCTGCGGGGTAGCGATTCGTCTCGTCTACACACGAATGCTACTATTCACCCTTCTATGCAACGATTAACTCCTTATGCTGCCTTATAGGCTACTATCCTAATATTTAAATTACTCTTTCCTTATAGGTAGTTTAAAGAGGTAATGTTATTACATGCCGTCTTATTAACGTTTATACTTAGTTAATCCTAATACGGTTATCGCAAGAGTGCGCAGCTAATACTAACCTAAGATAGAAGAACCCTTTTTATCTATAATAGCTAACTAAGTTAGTAATAATTCTATTAGTAATAGCGTAGAATCTATAAATAATAATTAAGATAGAGCTAGCCCTACTATTAGTAACTAAGCTAACTTAGGCTAAATTAGTAATACTTAACCTAAATAGGGCCTAAGCGAGTAACTTATAAATAAATCTAGAAAGTAACTAGAAGATTTATAAAAATAAATGTAATAAAAGCTTAATAAGCTTAAACCTAAAGAGTTAGAATAATAGTAAGTATAATTTAAGGTAAGAGACTATACATTACTTCTTTTAGTAACCTAAGTATTCTTAGTAGACTAATTAGTAACTACTTTATTAATAAGCAGCCTTCTCTACCTAAAGGATTCTTATATATTTATAAAAAGGGACTAAAGAAACTATAACCTCTAAGTTATAGATTATAAGAGCTACTTTATTAATAACTTCTACTATTTTACTATAAAGGCCTAGAAGGCGTAATTTAGCGCTAGATATATCTCTAAGAAGCTTAAAACGTTCTAGAAGATAGAATAGTAGTAATAGTACTATACTTTAAATTTAACCTCTAGAACCTATCTACGTTTAACTAGTAAGAGGTAAAGGCTAGTTGCCCTCTAATAATAGCTATAGAGCCCTTAGACCCTAGAATCTTTAATCCTGAGGCTATTATATTTAATTATACTAATAAGAAGTAGTAAGAGGCTAATACTACTACTAAGAGACTATGCAAACTTATTTATACGCAGGTTAAGTATATATTACTTTTTTTAGCCTATTTAAGCTACTTATACTTACTAATATCCTATAGGGACTTATTTAATAACTAGTGTACTAAGAAAGTACTAATAGAGTATAATAGAGCTCTAAAGATTAAGAATTAGTACGCTTAAAGCAGTATCTACTTTAATAGTTATAAAGGGTCTAAGGCTATCCTAAGAAGGCAGGACTTTAAGAAGGATAATAAGAATTTACCTTAAAAGAAATCTATAAGTACTCTTTTAGCGCCTTTTAGCAGGATTTAGTACTAATAGGGCTATATAGTAACTAGGTAAACTATATAGTATTAGAGAGACTAACCTTAAGGTAGCTAAGCGTAAAAAGTAGAAGAGGTAAGTTACCTAGCTTTTTAGGTTAACTTCTAACTCTAGAAAGTGTAAGAAGATTCTAAGATTTATTAAGCTATTTCCTCCTCGCTATAATATACGTTAATATACTACTAAGAACGTATCTCTAACTACTCTACTCTCTTACTAGTAAAAGGGTTTAGCTATCCTTAATACGTACTTTATTAGCTTATATAATAAGAAGTTTAAAACGTATTACTAGAAAAAATCTAACCTTTTCTAGAGTAAAAGGGTTATAGATAAGTAGAGTAGACTTAAGAATAAGGTCTATAAGGGGCATTATAATAGGGATTTTACGTAAAGAATAGTAGGCGTTAGCGCTTTTTAGTATAGTTTAGCATAGTTTAGCAGATATTAGTCCTTACAACTTTATATAGGTTACCTTTAGCGTTAGTCTAGTATAGGGAAGTGTTTCTAGTATAGAACTAATAGAGTTTATTATAATACTCTAGAATAGCGCTAATACTATAGTTATCTAACTAGAGAAATTTATTCTAGTTCTTAAACCTTACTCTTATATTAATTTAGTCTAAATTATAATAGATATAAGTTCTCTTTTATTAATACTATTAAAATACTACTCTTATAAGCCTAGAGATAAAACTCTAAGTTTATTTAACTTAAAGAAAAAATTCTTAAGGAAAGATTTAAGGTAAGAATAGTAAAAGATAAATTAATAATTAATATATAGTAGAAAATTATCTATTAATTATCTCCCTTCTTTAGACTAATAACCTAGCGGTTGCCTCTTCTTTTATGCGGCTTTTTAGGCCCTTCTAGCGCAATATAGCGCTTAGAGGAAATATTATACTCTTTATAGTACGTTTAAAGAGCAGTGCCGCTAATATAGATACTAGGTTCCTAAGACTTTACTTCTAGAAGGTAATCCTTTTAAGAGATAAGGTAATAGTACAACCTATTATCTTATAACTTCCTATTAAGTATTTTATTAATTTTATAGACATTATTATCTACTAGTTAGAGTATATCTTTTACTAGTCCTAGTAGGTATAGTAAGGAGCCTGCAGGCTTAAAGAGTTCTAATAAAGAGGTATAAAAGATAGAGAAGACGTTTTTTAACCTAGAAAGGTCTACTCTATAGGCTATTTAGCTAATCTTCTTTACTATAGCACCTAGTCCTAGGTACTTCTAGTCTAGTTTCCCTTTTAGACAGAATGTTCTAATATAGCGGCTAGAGATATATACTTTATCTTCTTTATTTAACTTAAGGGGTAAGAGCTTTCTATTCTAGAGCTACTTTTAGTACTTATTAGTAACCTTAATCTTTCTAGCATACTTAGCGTAAATCTTAATTAGCCTTATAGCTATTAATATCCTAGTAGGCAACTCTCTATCGCCTAGTAGTAAAGCGAGCTAGTCTGCGCCCTAGGGGGTAAATCTATAGTAAATCTTAAAGGAAGTCTTCCTTATAGTTAAGTGTACGCTATTATTATACGCAAACTTTACTAATAATAACTATAGCGCCTAGTTATTTTATTTAACGCAGTAATAGTATTATAAGTACTATTTAAGCATCTAGTTTTATTAATTAGTCTAACTATCTGTCTATAAATAGAAAGCGAACGTAAGTACCTATCTTAAATTTAGGTAATAATTAAATAAGTTCTATAACTTTAAGTTTATAATAGAACCTCTATCTAATAGTATAGTAGCTAGAGTGCTATAGTACTAAATAACCTCTTAGATCTAGGCGTAGGCTAAATTAATTTCGTTCTAATCGCCCTTTACTAGGATATAATAGGCTATTTTAGAGAATCTATCTATAATTACTAGGATTATATTATAAACTATCCCTCTAAACTTACTTAGGGGTAATTTAGTAATAAAATCTAATTATAACGTTCTTTTATAGCTCTATTAGAATAGAAAGAGGCTATACTAACCTATAGGGCTTATAGCAGCAAGCTACTACTTTATTATAGAGTATATAGTTATACACGTAATTCTTTACAGCCTAGGGCATCTCCTTCTAGGTTTATTTATAATAAAGCTTTGCTAACGTCCTAGCTACGCTAAAGTGCTTAGATAATAGAGTATTATAGCATTCTTATATTACGACAGTCTGTTCTTTAGGCGTAGTAAGAGTCTTTAGACCCTTTTAGTGCTTTTAGGTAGAGGAATTCTTATTCTTGCCTTATTTATTACTATTAGAGCTAGAGTTGTTATTAAACTCTAGCTTAATATCTATTTAATCTACTAGGTTATTACTATTAACGTTAGTATTTAGATCTTCTATAGAGGAGCTTACCTAACTCCTTCTAATTACTGCGGTCGCTTTATATGCTATTCTCTAGTAATATAAATAGTAAGTAGCCCTAGCTAGCGGTAGCTCGCCTTCCTTAGCTATAGCTAAGTAAGCTATAGCATTTACTATTACTATCTCCTTCTAGAAGGTGCGGGTTCTTAAGCTTCTTATAGGCTTAATAAAATTCTAATTCTACTTTCTTATAGGCGCCTCTACCTTAGCTATATAGTTAGGCTAGCGTAAGAGACTATTACCTAGGTTTATTAACTTTAAATAGTGTATAATAATAAAGTTAAACTTAGATAATATTTAGTAGAACCTAACCTACCTATTATTTAGGCTTTTAGTCTCTATAAACTATTTAAGATTATAGTAGTCTATTAGGACTTTAAAGGGCTAACCTTTAAAGTAATACTTCTAGTAGTTTAGACTTTTAACTATTATAAAAAGCTCTTAATTATATATATTATAATTATACTCTACTATAATAAGCTTTCTTAAATAGAAGTTAATTAGCCTCTACTCTAGCTTCTTATCCTTATTTAGTAACAACTAGCTTAAAATACTAGTAATTACGCTACTAGAAGTATTAACTTCTACCCTAGTCTTCCTCCCGCATTTAAAGTGCGTAAGGATAGGAATATCTAGAAAGGCTGCCTTAAGCTCTTTCTAAGCCTTCCTAACCTCTAGACTAATATCTAGTAGAAGGCTCTCCTTCCTTCTTATAGCTTGCCTAGCCTAGATACCGTTTAGCGCCCTTTTTATTAATTTAGTAAGAGGAGGCGCCTTTTAGCTAAACCTATTAATAAATTATTAATAGTAGTTTATAAAGCTAATAAAAACGTAGATGTTACGCACAGTATAAGGTATTAGCTACTTCTAAATTATCTTAATTCTATTAGAATCTATAGAGATCCCTTCTAGAGTAATAAGATACTCTAAGTACTTAGTTAACTAAGCATGCTACTTATACTTATTTAGGTTATAGAATAGTTTTACTTTACGTAACCTCTAGAATATATCTTAGACGTAAACCTTATATTCTTTCTTAGTATTGGAGAAGATTAAAATATTATTAAGATATATAATATACGTAACATTAACTAGTCTTGCTAGGATATAGTTAATATAGAACTAAAATATAGCTAGGGCGTTTATAAGCCTAAAAGGTATTATAGTATATTTAAAGTGCCTATAACGTATATAGAAGGCCGTCTTTTACTTATTAGCTTCCTAGATTTAGACCCTATAATACGCTTCTTGCAAATTAAACTTAGTAAACTATTTAGCCTAGGCGAGTCACTCTAATAACTTCTAAATAAATAGTAAGGAACTATAATTCTTTATAGTAACCTTATTTAGACCTTAATAGTCTATATAAAGGTGTAGTAAGCTATCTTTCTTCTTTATAAAGAGAATAGGGCTTTAGCTGGCAACTTTAAGCGTTTAATTTAACCTCTTACTAAATACTTATCTATGTATTCTCTTAGTAGCTTTAACTTAGCTGCTAAGAGGTTATAGAGAGGTTAGTAAGAGGGATCTATTCTAGACTCTAGGTTTATAGTAAGATTATAAGGCCTATATTCTGCGTATTCCTTAGCAGACTCTTTTAATTTTATATCCGCATAATTAGCATAGCATTTAGGCTATTATCTAAGATTAGCTAGAGCAGCGCTACTATAGGCTAAATTATATATAGTTATAGTATAGATGTCTAAGTAAGAACTCTATACTATTTAATTAAATTCTTTAGCTAACTCTATTATAACTTTATTATATTAACTAGCCTCTTAGTCTAGTATTTTCTAATGCTATATTATTTAATACGTAAAGTTTAACTTAGGATTAAACGCATTAATCTATAGCATACCTAAATATATTAGGTAGCGTTTAAGGTCTATAACTATAAACGCTACGTAGTGCGTTTTAACGCGCCTGCATGTATTCTTTAGATCTAAATTAGCTACTATAGTGCTATAGACTATTATTATAGATATATTAGCTATATCTATAAGTAGATTAGTAAATAGTTCTACTATTAGTTCTAACTTCTTTACTATTATAGCTAATAGGAGATTTAACTAGGCCTCTAGGTTAATAAGTACCTTAAGATTCTTAGACTTAATAGTTACCTAGGCTATTAGTAATCTTATAGGCTTTAGCTAAAGCGCGTTATATAGTCTTTAAAGATCTTTAGGAGGCGTCTTTTAAACTAAGTTAATATAGGCTAGAAGGGCAGTAATTACCTTCTCTAGCTACTATCTTTTTCTAAGCCTTTCTTCTCTACTGTATAGGCTATTTTATAGGCCTTACACTTAGGTTAGATATAACTAGGCTTCTTATAGTAGAAATATCTACTTTAGATTAGTTAGTCTTAGTTTATAGCTTAGCGCCCTATTTTAGTAGAGATTAGCAGGTTCTATCCTATTTTAGTTTTTTTAAATAGGTTACTATCTTCCTACTACCTTCTAGTTATTCTTTCTACTACTTTCTCTTAATATTTGCCTTAGCCTTACTATGCTTACTTTAATAGTAACGCTAGCTAATATTAGTAGCCTTCTCTATATTATAGACGCTTAAGCGCATATTAGGGTTCTAGAGATATAGGTTATTCCTTACCTACTCTAAAGGTAGTTAAAGAACTCTAGAGCGTAAGTTAACTTATTAGTAGAGCCTACCTCTTCCTATAGAGGACGTATATAATTTAAAAGGTCTATAGAAGACTAAGTTTAGCGCTACTAGCACTCCTTTAGAGACTCTATAGCTCTTTATCTCTTCTCTAGTCTACTACCTAGAGACTCTAATATCTTCTTTAATAATTAGTTCTAAGTAACGTCTTATAAGAGGTCTAAAGATTGCTATTACTACTATTTTATTCTTAAGAAGGTCTTAAGCTTCTTAGAGATATATCTAGCGTTAAATTACGCCTTCTAGGCCTCTATTATAAAATAGTAGAGGTTATTAGTAAAGTAGCTTTATAATTTATAACCTAGAGCTTATAGTCCCTTTAGTCTCTTTTTATAGACGTATAAGAATCCTTTAGGCAGGAAAGGCCGCTTATTAATAAAGTAGTTATTAATTAGTCTACTAAGGATATTTAAGTTACTAAAAGAAGTATAGTATAATCTTCCGCCTTAAATTATACTTACTATTATTTTAACTCTTTAAGTTTAAGCTTATTAATCTTTTGTTACTTCTATTTTTATAAAACTTTTAGTTACTTTCTAGTCTTATTTATAAGTTACTAACTTAGGCCATATTTAGGCGAGATGTTATTAATTTAGCCTAAGTTAGCTTAGTTACTAGTAGTAGGGCTAGCTCTATTTTAATTATTATTTATAGGGCTTGCGCCGTCGCTAATAGAATTATTACTAACTTAGTTAGCTATTATAGATAAGATAGCTAACCTTATAGATAGAAAGGATTTTTCTATCTTAGGTTAGTATTAGCTGCGCACTCTTGCGCTAACCGTGTTAGAATTAACTAAGTATAAACGTTAATAAGACGGCATGTAATAACATTACCTTTTTAAACCACCTATAAGGGGAGAGCAATTTAAATGTTAGAATAATAGCCTATAATGTAGCATAAGGAGTGGATTGTTGCATAGAAGGATAAATAGTAGCATTTATATATAGACAAGACAAATCGCTACTCTATAGAATTGCGATTAAGGCAGCTTATAACAGAAGGATTACCTAACCCTAGTCTAGACTACTAGCCCTAACACCTGCAGCGTTTAGCCGCAGAAGACAACGCAAATAAAATAACATTAATTATATAGGCCTTACTAGTTCCGCCTGCGCTATTAAGATTAATAAGTAGCTAAGGTAGAGACTATCCTTACTAGTATATAGTATTATAGTTAATAATAAGGTTATAGAGTAGCTGCTACTTTAGTTATAAGGTATTAGGCGAGGTATTAGTCTAGATTACCTAATCTATAAGATGTAAGCACTTTAACTCCTTCTAGGAATAGGCAGGATAAAGGCTATATATATCTTTATAAATAGAATTCTCCTAATTCCTCTTCCTATTAATAGGACGATTACTAAGATTATTATTATTAATTATAACATCCTATAACCTAGAGTGTTAGGCTGCTAGCTTATTAAATAAGGATTTATCTCTCAAGTCTATATCTTTCTATTTAGAATTATTCTCTTCTACTAGAGGGAACGGTGAACTATAGCTATCTAGCGAATATATATATATAGCCTAGCACTTAATACAGGCCTCTACGTAGGTCTTAAATACCTTTTCCTAAATAGTCTTAACATCTTCTATAGCGCGAAAAGGATAGTAGAGCATAAGCTTAACGTAAGTAAAGTCCTATTTCTAAAAAATTAGAGAGTAGTAGAGATATAGCTTAAGCACTTACTACTTTACTTAAGATTATTATTATAGAGTAGCGTAATTATAGTCTAATAAGAACTTAAGATAGGTAAGACTCTCTAGTAATAGTAGACGCTTTTTATATTTTATAAATAGAGAATAGCCTTACTAGAAAGATAGATTGTCTAGCTTATCTATATTAGTAATATTATTCTATTTAGAGTCTAGCTAATAAAATATAAAAGCAGTAGGGTACTCTGCCTCTAGATAATAATTAATATTAAGAATAACCTAAGTATAATAAACTAATAGGAGGCCTAGTAGAAGATAGTAAACCTTCTAAGCGCTATAGTCTTACTAACCTGCTAATTAATTTATTAGCTTAGTAGCTAGCAAGAATAATAAATTCTTCTTATTTAAGAATATAAGAATATAAGCAGCTATATTCTTATAGCTCTCTATTTACTTCTTACCCTTAGCGGCGTAGACACCTATATACTAAACTACTCTAGCTATACTAGTATAGGCCTAAATATTAGTATTTACCTGCTAACTAAGGGCTAGAGTTTAATTATACGCATTTAAAGAAGAGTAGTTTTAATAAGCTCTAAGCTGTAAGTACGACTTACCTAGTAGCCTCTACTAAAATAGACTATTATATCTTAACTATAGTGCGTTAAAGCAGCAGGCCTTCTATCTAGTTATTCTATTTTTCTTCTTATAGTAGGCTATTTAATAGGTATAAAGGTAGTAGTAAGTAAGAATAGAACTAAGCTCTGTAAAGTTAAAGGTTATCTAATTAAATAGTAGAGAAGGTAGAGATGTTACGACCGGTAGGTCGAACAAGTACCTAGGTAACTGAATAGCTACCAAGCAGCTGCCGAAGGACGCGCACTAAGACATAACTACTAACTAAAGGCAAGCCACGTAACCGATAGCCACGCTAAGGACTAGCGATAGTTATAATAGAAACTATCGCGACTAGTAATAGTCCTGCAGCTAACTACTAGTGCCTTAACTATATATATATAGAAATAGTAGAAACCCTTATAGTTCCTAGTGTTTAACTTATTTAATAATCTATTATTTAGATTCTAGTAAGCATTATTAATTTAATAGTTTTATAACCTTAATACTAACTACTCTATTACTTACTTACGTAATTAACAACCTCTCTCTCTGTTATTAATTCTATCTAAGAACTAACTTACCCCTTTAAAACTAGCTACCCTATAGGAACGTAACATATTAAACATCCTTAATATAAGCAACTTTAAAGGCATTACCGCGGTTGCTAATCCTAAGAATAAGGCAGCTAAGCTAGATCTATACTATAGAGACCGTAATAAACTTAAAGAATAGATCCTTTAACTTAAACTCTACTTCTACATCTTAGGACTAGAAATAGAGGATAAGAAGAAAGTTATCCTTATAGCATTATACTTATAAAGCGAAGTAGCTACCTAGATTTAACTATACCTAGTAAGCTACCTAGCTAAGGAGAATTGCGAAGGTAACGCTATTAACTAATTATTAAAGATTATAAGAACTTTAAGAAAGAACTTAGGCAACTCTTTAGTATTACTAACTAAGTATCTCTTACTAAATAGGCTATATAATAACTCTAATAGATACACTCTATTACTAATTATGCTATACACTTTAAGAAATACGCTATATAGCTTAACTAGTAGGAAGTACCCCTAATAGTTATATATAAGTAAGGCTTAAAACTAAAAATTTATAAGAAACTACTACGCTCTAGAAATCTTATTACCTTCCTAAAGGACCTCTATAAAGAGTCTATTAGAATTAATACTAAATAGTATAAACTATATTGGGAACTGCGCTAGTAAGGGTAGAAGCTATATTCTAGTTTTAGAAAGCTACCTAATAGCTACTTAATAAAGCCTTAAACCCTAGGTAACTAACTGCAGCGCTACTAATATAATAACTATAGTTATTAGCTAATAAAAGAAATCTAGTATAATAACTTAGAGAAAGAAAAAGAGAGAGGACTAGGCCTTTATAAGCTATACTAGCGTAACTCTAGAGAACCTCTAATAGAACTATAATTCTAAGAAGTAGAGACGCGTAAATACTTTACGTATAGTAAGGCAGGCCACCTCGCAAAGAACTACTATTCTAAGAATAAGGTTAGATAATAACTAAACGTAATGTTAAAAGATAACCTAGAAATAGATAAAGAATAGAACATAGTTAGTAAAATTAGAAGAATTAACTTAGAAACTATAGAACGCCTAGACACTCTAGACAAACAACTATATAAAGATCTAGAAGAACTTAAAGATAAAGAGGAACCCTACTACCTTATCTAGCAGGCACTAACCCCCTATCTAAATATAAAGGAACCTTACCTAGGCATACCTGTAGTATAGAACTTCCTTAAGGATATTAAGACGCAACTACGCGATAGAGATGCTCTACTATATAGAATCCTTAGAAAAGAACTAAAGGAAGAATATAAGAGAAGACTTTGTATAGTTACCTAAGAAATGTAAGACACTACAGACTGTAACTATAAGCATTAGAATAAAAGCTAGAAGTATAATAATAAGCTACTAAGCTACTATCTACGATACTACGTAGACGTACGTAACCTAAAGCACGAAAGTATAAGCTATATAGTATACGTAGATAACTACTATAAGGTACACTATATAGCTAAAGTAAATATAAGCTACTTTCTAGGAGTAAGATATTAATGTAAATAGGAATAGTTTAACTGCTCTATAAATAAATATAATAAACATCTATAAGATAAACGCAAGGCATAGTACTTCCCACAGAAAACTAACGTAGAAAATATAGCATGTACCCTGCTAGTAGACAGAGTCTGTGTCTAGGATAAATAGCAAACCTGCTTAGAGGTAATGTGCAAAAAACACTGCTAGGAAAAAAAAAAAAAAATTTTATCTGCACCCCCTAGTATTTGCTATATAAATTAACTCTAGCTATAGTATAAGATTCTAACCTAGCAGATAATAAAGCGGTAACAGCTATTAAGCGCCTAAACTTAGATAATAACCTTTTTTAAACTAAAACTAAGGCGTAAGAACATCTTCTAAGAACTTAATACTATAGGTAACAGAGCATTAATTAAACTTACTATCTAGCTTAGAAATATTAAATCTAAGGCTATAATAGACTTAGGATCCTAGGAAAACTATATCTTACTAACTATTACTAGAAAAGTAGGATTTACATAAAAATAAAAACAGCGATCTTACCTCTTATACGCAGAAGATAGGGCATTAATGCTAAAAATACTAAGAATAGACTACAAAGTTAGAATAACACTTAAGATTAATTAATACTAGGAGTAGATTACCTTTAATATACTAAGATTCTCTAGTTTTAAAGTAGTACTAGAACTACTATAGTTAAGAAGATACAACCTACATATTAAATAGAATAAGAGAAGAATATTTCTAACGCGCTATAATTATACACTATAAGTAAAACCTACTATAGTACGAACTATACTATATTATTCTTATTAGGGCCTAACTAACTCGCGACTAAACAGTCCTGCCTTAATGCCTGCTAAAAATCCTCCT
Source organism: Lentithecium fluviatile CBS 122367 (assembly GCA_010405425.1). Taxonomy (NCBI): domain Eukaryota; kingdom Fungi; phylum Ascomycota; class Dothideomycetes; order Pleosporales; family Lentitheciaceae; genus Lentithecium; species Lentithecium fluviatile. The sequence continues at coordinate 273,901 of MU005605.1, read as the reverse complement.
CTAGTTGTCTTTTTATTATGTCCCCCTTCCCTTAATTAAATTAGAATAATTGCTGCTAAGTTATTTCGCCTAATTACGTGCCGTCTTAAAATAACTAATCCTCTAAGATAGGGTGCCGTTCTCTCTACTAAATTTTCCTTCTAAACTATTAAGCTTAGCCTCTTTAAGCTCTATTAAAACCTTGCTTAATGCTCTCTAAATAAACTATAATTCCTATTAGGGCGACGAACGCGATAGTACACTAACTATCTAGTACTTAGACTGCTTCCTATTTATTATAATTAGCACTCTACTAACCTATTTAGTTAAACCGTTTAGTATTACGCCTAATGGTCCTTATAGTACTATTAATTAGGATTTCTACGCGTACCTACTTCTATATTAGAGCAATAAACGTAATAGTACTCTAACTATTTAGTTCTCTAACTACTCTTTCGTTCGTCGCGATTAGCACCTTACTAACCTATTTAGCTACACTATTTAGTATTACGCCTAATTATCCTGCTATATTATTAACTATCTTTTACTTTACTAGCTCCCTGCCCTAACTTCTACCTGCCTTTTATTTAGGCTACCTTATCTCTAAGGAATTACTCTATACGCACCTATTAAACTGTTATTTAACTTTTATTCCTAAAATTACCTTAATATTGCCTATTTAAGGTCTCCTACTACTCGCTCTTATATTAATTACCCTTATATAACCTCCTCTTACTCTTTATATTATACCGCAGCACCTTTCTGTAAGCTTTAAAGTATAAAGAGCCCCTATTAAAGCCCTTCTTATTCTTCTAGTACCCTTATCTTTTTATTAACCTCGCCCTTAAAACTATTATAGCTACCTGTTAATACTCCCTAGCTACGCTTGCGGCCTTCTACGCCTACGTGCAAGCAGTCTTTACTATTTATATACCTAGAACTAGTTTTATTAATTAGCCTAGCTAATTCTTATACTAGTTACTTAGTACGCTAACTAAGTAATCTTATAGTAGTTTCTCTAAGCTCTATAAGATGCTATCTACTTAGCTATCTAGAATAACGCCCTAGTCCTAATAAATATACGCTGTATAGCTAATATTAACTTTAACCCTTTAGCCTTTAATAATAATAGGAATTCTATTATTATTAATAGTATCTTCTTAATAGTAGCCTTATTCTACTTCTATAGCTATAGTAGTACTACTCTTAATATCTCTAACGTTACTCTACTAGTAAACCCTAATAAAGGCTTTAGTAGTATCTATATTAATTAGCTTTAGTATCTAGCTTATGCGCACTTAACCTCCTATTATCTCTAAGCTTAGTCTTACTTTAACTATTAAGGCGGCTCTTAGCACTACTAATACTATAAGCCTAGCTAGGTAGGCGACCTAGTATATAAGGTGCTATATAACTTAGATAAAGCTCCTCTTTATAGTAATAGCTGTCTTAATTATATTTCTAATAGTAAGAAATACTATAATATAAAGGAAGGTTAGTAACTCCGTATTCCTTCTATTTTAAAGCATTACTTACTAACTTTAGGCTAGGTTTAATAAAGGGGAAGGCAAAGGCTATTATTAGAGAGAAGAAATCTATTATTATCCCCCCTATAACGCCTAGGACTTCTACTAGTCCCTCGCGCTAATTTGCTTCTTCTATTTATTTACTAGCTTTCTTACCTTAACTGCTAGCTCTCTTACCTAGCATTCCTACTATAAATTAGGCATTTTAAGATAAGTAAATTAGCGCGCATATTAAAGTAGAAGACAGTAAGTAAGCTGCTATTTTAGCTTACTAAGACTTTAACCTTATTCTTAGTACTAATTCTAATAAAAACTCTTTACCCCTAACTCTTTCTAGTTAAGACTAGTTTAACGTTAAGATAATAACTATAAGGCTAACTAACGCTCCTATAGATTAGCGTGCTAATATACCTTAACTAATAGGCCCTACTTAATAAGATACTTATAGTAACTAGTAGGTTTATAGCTATAATATTAGTAACGTCTTACGCCTTATTTAGGTTTATAGCTCTATTAATATTTTTAAAACTTACTTATAATATAGTCTAGCTCTATTAACTCCTAGTTAGAATATATTTAAGAACCTACTAGTGCCTTAAGGTTCTACTTAATAAGATGTTTAGGGCCGTTAGTAGGTTCTTTAGCGCATTAATACCTAAACGTACGCGCTTATTCTAGCCTATAAAGGCTATTCTCCTGCTAACACCTTGCCCTTTATTCCTTAGTATACCCCTCCTGTTTCGCCCTCTCTAGCCTAAGTACCCCCTATTTAGCCTTGCGCATTAAACCCGCCTTCTCTAGTAAGGCTAGCAGACGGCGCAGTCTTCTATACTTCTAGTTACCCTATTCGCGGCACTCCTTCCTCTAATCCTATTAACTAGGATATAGAGGTGTTACTAACTTAGACTAGCTCTTTTTATTTCTTAAACAGCTAGTTATATATCTTAAATAATTATAACTAGCTAGTTCTTTAGTTTTCTTCTGCTGTTATAACTAGCGATTAGCGTAACAGCGTTATTTCTTAAGCTAGTAGTCCTACTTAGCGAGTAATTAATTTTTAGTAGTACTATATTAATGCCTACTATTACCTCTAGAATAGTTATTCCTAGACTACTAAAAAGTAGCTTACTACTTCTATACACACTGCCTTAATCTCCCCTTACGCTCCTAGCGGACCTAACACTTAGTCCCTTTATTATAATGCTCTAAGCCGCTCGCATTATTAATTAATTAGTTCGTATAATCTATTAACTAGCTCTTTAGCTTACTAGTCTTCTTGTATAGATCTCTAAGTAAGTAAGAAGTAGTATTCCTCTAATAAGAATTATATAGGTTGTCGTCGTTAGTAGGCGGTTCTTAAAACTAATTTTCTTATTTTCTGTATGTTTTTTAATTATTTTAGGTTGTAGTACCTAGCTAAAGGTTTCTTCTCTTAGGCTAGTAGCGGCATAGTAGCTGCCTTTAATAGGTTCTAAGTAGTTAGTATAATGCTTCTTTCTAATAAAACTCCTTTACTTAATCTTGCGCCTTAATCCTATACCTTAATTAGTAACGTTAAGTTCTTAATCTTCTCTTAACTCTAGAAATTAAATTCCTTTATTATAATTCCTTCTAAACTATTAGCTTTTTGCCTGTACTAATAAAATGCATTATAATTAGTTATTAAATTTAGAAAAACGAAACTAAAATAAGTATATAATGTAGTAAAACATGTGCTAAATACCTTCTCCTAAACCTTAAGTATTAGCTGCCCTATAGCTAATACTAGTTATTTCTTTCCTTCTTATCTAAATTCTTATTAAGTTCTACTCTAATAGCGATTTAGACGTCCTCCCCGTCTTAGATAATATTATCTATTAGAGGAAGCTACCTTCCTTCCCTCTATCTATCTTAGCTAGCTAGAATAACTACTTAAGAACTCCGTTGCCTTATCTATTCCGCATTAATAACTATTCCTCGCGCGATTATTTATCTAAGAACGCGCTGCGCTGCTGCTATTAGCTCTAATAGTCCTACTTCTTTAGTCTACTTAGGTTTATTATTACTTTAAATATAAACTATTATAACTTTATTATTTCTGTATAACTAGAGTTAGCCTACTAGCTCTTTATTTTAATTAGTTAGATTCTTCTAAATAAAGTGCTTTAGCTTCTAGCCTAGATAAACATGCAGTAGAGGAGCTCTATTCTCTCCTAGTTTAATAAGCTTATAGTACGGCTTATTATTCGCGTTATCTATAGTAATAACTTAAAATAGTCTAAGCTATTAGTAAGCTAGCTTCTTTAATTGCAATTTATTAATCTCTTATACTAAATCCTAAAGTAGAACTAGATCTCTAACCTTAAAACCTAGAATGTTAACGTTGTGTGTCTTATTCTATTTATCCTTATTAGCTATTTGCTAAGTATAAATCTAGGCAGTAGCTTCCTAAATATTATTTATTTAGATATTAAGCTACTTCGCCCTTATAGCTAATAAATTAGTCTTTAACTAAACCTTATTCTATAGTAATAATTGTTAGGTTAGCAGTGCTAATTTAATTAGTAGGATTAGGCTTTATCTAAGCATTAATAAGTATACAGAACTCTCTATTAACGTTTAAATTAAGATATAGTTAGCCTAAAGAATAGAATGTAGATTTATTAACTAGTTACTACCTATCTTTAATAACGTATTAATAATTTATTAATATCCTTATTTAGCAAGAAGAGCCTTAAAATTATACTCTATAATTTATATTTAGTGTATGCTATATAATTAAGTAAGTGCTACTATAATCTTTTTATTATCTAGTTCGCTGTTAACGCTAATTTTATTTAGGATCCCCTATTAGTAGAACAGCTTCTTAAAGACAAATTAAGTAACTAACGTTAAGTTTACTTAGGCTAGTAGCCTTACCTTTAGCTATCTTATTAGTTAATTTTATAAAATAACTAAGTACTTATACCTATATTACACTATTAGTATATAAACTATATTAATAGTTACCTTTTTCTATACTATTTGCGTTAGAGTTATTCCTATTAGATTATATAGCTTCTTAGACTACTAGAATTAGCATAGCTTGCATAAGCGCACTGCCTACTTAATTATTTTCTATATGTTTAGCTACTAGTACTATTAAAGTAATATTAAGTAAATAATATAGTTCCCTCTATAGCCGCTCTACTAATAAATCTCTTTAATTGCTACTAGCTAGAGTTCTTACTTATTAATAACGCGTTAATACGCTACGTTTCTTAAGACTTTTTAGAACAGCTGTTAGCTCTAAATTATAAAATAAAGGGCCTTTCTTATCTACGCGCGCTACTCCCTTTAGTACATCTCTGCTAGGTATATCTGTCTTAGCTAGTAGAACTAAATAAGGAACTGTGCGATGTCTTCTAATTCTTAACTATAGATATTATTAAGGATCTAATCTCTAGAATAGGCCTCTTCCCTAACTAGCACCTTACTGTTATCGCGGATTGTTAGGTCTAATATCTTATTAATAAATGCCTTAATGTTATCTTCTAGCTCTCCTAGTAGTTTCTAACTATTAGCTTATAGGTATTATAATAACGCATTAGCTACTACGTTCTTCTTACTAGAAATATGCTTAATATTAAAGTCCTATATTAGGATTGCCGCTAGCTATCTATTTATTACTAAACTAAGTAAGTCTAATAATAACTAATTAAGTTAATAAATTAGGGTTTAGGCGTTAGTCTTAATTATAAAGTGCATACTCTAAAGCTAAAACTAAAACTTCTTAAGGGCCTATAGAATAGCTTTATATTTAAGCTTAGTTAAATACTAGTATGTTTCTACCTTTTAACTATAGCGTGCTTTTAAACTAAACTAGGTGTTGTTTACTATCCTTACTAATCTGCTTAATTACCGCTTTAGCGCCCTATTAGCTTATGTTAACATAGAGAAAGATTATCTAGCTAGACTTATAATTAATTCCTATAAGAGCTAGTACTCTTATAATTAACTACTTTAGAAACTATATTATATTCTTCTACTTAGTACTCTAAATAAATACTATATCTACTTATAATAATTAGAATAACAGTTCTACCTTTTTTATAAAGTAGTATACCTAGCATTAGTAGTACACATAGATGCTAATAAACATTTAGACTTCCTTTACATCTTAATATAGTAGCTAGATAAGAATCTTCTTAACCTTCTTAAGTTCTAGATGTTGGCCCTTATAGTTACATTTATAACTAATAATAACTATTTAATTAACACCCTAGAAATACTTTATCCCTAACAGCGTTGCCCTAGATAATTTAATATCTAAGAGAATCTAGTTAAGATCTTATAGGTGTTTAAGCATATATTTCTATATACTAGGCAAGGCCTTAATATTATTATACGTTGTTTAGGGCCCTGCTACTACTACGTTGTTAATAAATAGAGCTGCTAGATGCAGAAAGTGTCGTTCTAAGATCTTAATAACTACCTAGAGGAACGCCGCTACTAAGTTTATTACGCCTATTACTATTAAATAGTACTATATAAGGCTAAGCGGTGTACTAAACGCTGTAATATCCCTTAAATTTAGGTATAGTTTAATTTAATTATATCTAGAGAAGAAGTTAAATAAAGATATATTCTTATAGCTAGTATACTATTTAGAGAAATTATCTACTGTTAAAGGTAGGTTCGCGTTTTAAATAGTTACCGCATTAATTATCTACGCGTTATTAATTAATTAAAGCTTACTATCCTTCTTTAATACTAGAAACTATAGGTTCTAATACTAGCTATAGCAATATTTAAGCACTCCTTAATTAAGTTAATCCTTAATTATCTCTATAGCAGCCTCTTTAAATGCGCATAGCACTTAAAAACTCTTAGTCTACTATATCTTATAAGGCACTATTTTAATCTTATATAGTAGGTAGACGTTAGGGTAGATCTCTAATAAATGCTTCTATTTCTAAGCTAGGGCTGCTTCTTAATTAATTATAAGGTAGTATAGTAATTAGACTTTATTTAGTAGTAACTCTTCTCTAACGTGTAGAGCTTATAGCTAACTTTGCGTAAGTTATTCCTCTATTAGAAAGGTCGCGTATTAAGGCGTAAGCAGATAGTTAAACCCTCCTATTAAGTAATTTAGGATAGTTATTAAAGTAGTAATCTATTTAAGAGCTCTTTCTTGCTAGTTCTTATAACTAAAACCTATATTAATTACTATTAGCTAAGGCGCATCTACTAGTCGCACCTTTCTTACCGCGCTCTTATATATAGTAAAAACAGACGCTAACTCCTATATCTTTTAGTTCTTAAACTTATAGACAGCCTTGCATTAATTACGCTATTTACACTCTATAAGAACTATTTAATATAGACTCTTAGGCGAATTATCTTTACTATCTTCCTTAATAACCTAGTAGCTAGATTCCTCTTAATAAGGAGGAGGACTCCTATTAGTCCCACTAAGCTAAACATTATTAAACTAAGCTAGCGCATTAGCATTATCTCTCTAAGCACTTTAAGTATTAGTATTAGCGTTTAAGAGCTCTATATTAGTAACATTCTAGCCTAGGATTTAAATATCTGCGATATTAGAGAGTTCCTCTTACGCACCTCCTAGAGGCGCTAATTTAGATAAGATAGGGCTATCCTCTTAAGTTATTTTATAAAAGATATACTATTATAGGCTTAGTAGTTTAGAGTATTCTAAGCCCTCTAAATTAGGATAGTTGTAGGAATTAGGCAAGTTAATAGAATTAATACTATTAGTTAATTTAGAGGTAATTACATTTACCTCTCTAAATTAATTACTATTAAGCACCTAAATAGTAACTATCTAGCCGCTATCTAGGGAAATAATTTAAGCGTAGTAATAGCTATTAGCTTAGTAGTTTATTATAAGTTAAGTAGCCTAGTAAAATAGCCCTCTAAGAATAACTAACCGCTAAACGCCTTAGATAACGTAAAAGTTTATTAGTATTATTACTAGGCTAATGCGTACAGGCACATTATATACTATACTAATAAATAGATTAATTAATCTATTTATAGTAATTATCCTAGCCCCTTTACTATCTTCCTTATGCTAATTTGCTATTAGTAGGCGGAATCCCTTAATAGCGGTTAATCGTATAACGTTTAACTATAATCTAGTGTTAAGAAGGTAATAAGCTTTACTATCTTTAATACTAGCCTAACATTCTAGCAAGCTAGTTCTTATTAATAACTAAATTTAAAATAGATTTAGTTATTATAGCAGGTTGTTAATCTCCTGTACTTGCGCATACTATAAAAATAAGACCTGCCCTAATAGTTAGTTTAACTTAGCAGCACCTTTAGGAAAAATATAATTAGGCACCTCTCTATCCCCTAGCTTAAGATGCTTATACCCTTTATATATATTATATAAATTTGTCTGCCCTAACGCCCTATTAGATTGCTTTTGCTATTTAACTAGCTGTATAATAACGTTAGCTTAGTCGCGTATATTTAGGACTAATAGTAAGTCTGCTATAACTAGACCTCTAACTTCTTACTATAGGATTACTAAAGTTACTAATCTTACGCTATCTTATTATAGCACTTAGGCGTATTACTTATTAGTTAGCTCGCTAGCTAGAATTATTTAAGCTATAGTCTTTACTCTCTTTATTACTATAGGCATTACATCTAGTAGCGTTAGCTAGTATAGCTACTTAGTAGTAGGCTTAGGTCTTAAGGGTCTAGCTAGTGCGTTAGTTATCTATTAGTCCTCTACTAATAGTACTAGTCTAAGAGTTTCTAACTAGGTTAAATCTTTAGCGCTTATATAAATAAAGCTATCTAGTATAGCGTCTTTTATTCTTAGTACTACTTTTGCCTTTAGCTTCTCTACTCCGCCTGTTTAAACTAGCCTAATTAGATCCTTTAATAGTTAACCCTAATAAGTCTAGGACCTTATTATTATTACAGCGTTAACCTTATTAGTCTTCTAGTTTATTAAATTAGTTTAATTAGTAGCGAATAATTAATTATAGTTATAGCTTAAATTAAGAATATAAGTGCTAGTCTATTAATTATAATTTGTAACTATCTTCTAAGCTAGCTGTTACTCCTTATTAGTAATATTATTAAGTATGCTAGAGGCTTCCCTATTAGCAGTCCTATTAGCTATTAACCTCGTTATAACTATTTAGAAGAACTTAGAAGCTACTATCCTAATTAACTTATTAAGGGCTAATATATTAACGTTAAACTTTATTTAGACCTTATTTTAGATGTAGTATAACTATAATATACTATTAGGCTTAGGAGGAATAATCCTAAGCTAACTATTCTAAGGCCTAAACGCGTATTACGTTTAGTAGCTGCCCTTTATACTAGAGATCTAATAAGCCTATTTATTTACCTCTAAAGTGTTCTAATTAGTGCAGTTTTAAATAAAGTAATTCTCTTATCTATATATTAAGCACTAATTATTATATAGATTACTCTATTAACTGTAGCTACGCATTTCGCTTATACTCTCTAATATATCTTAATAGGGCTACTTAATTAGCGTTTACGTCTTACTTAAGTAGTATAACTTATTTACTAGGCTTTAATTAATTATCTTCTTTACTTAAATGTCCTTTACTAGGACTTGCATAGTAGTAGAAGCATAATTAAGGCTTAGCTTCTTAACTATTAAAACTAGGTCCTTTATCTCCTAGTCTAGCTTATTTGCGTTTATTAGCGTTACTAAATTCTTTAAACCCTTACTAATAGCCTGCGCTTTCGCCGTAGCTTTATATCGCTAAAGCTTACGTTAAATGTTATCTTATTTAACCTTAGGGTTAAGTAGCTTAAAACCTCGCAGCTGCTGCTTATACTATTAAATAAAATAATAGATTTTATTAAAGCTAAAAGTCTTATACTGCGTCGCGTCTAGTAGATTATCTATACGTAATATTATTTCTCACTAAAGTTGTTTAGAAAGGTCCTAAAAGAAGTAGATGCCTTTCTCTTCTATTAGAATCTGCTTAGCTAATAATACTATTATCTTTTATTTATTAAATTACTAGTAGTATTTAATAAATAGAAGCGCCTGCGTGTGTATACTATTAACCTACGCATTAAACGCTACTTACGTTGCTAAATACTAGGTAGTATCCTAGCCTTAATATCTTATTTAGACTATATTTAAGAAGTCCGCCTACGTTACTGTTTTATATTTAGGTAGCTTACTAATAGCTTACTTAAGCGCTAGTGTGTAATATTTAGAAAGTAGTTAAATAAGATTATTATTAAGATTCCTATTCGCCTTAGTTACTATTTATATATCTCTAGCTATTTAGTAACATTGCTCCTATTAAAGATTATTAAGCTTCGTGTTTCTAGCATAATTAGGAGCCTATACTAAGCTACATCGTACACTCTTATTAGTACACTCTAGAGCTTACTATTTAACTATAACTGTAGGTCTTAAAAAGTAACTATTATTATAGACTAGCTAGAAGCCTAAGTTCCTAGCTAGGCTAGAGCTAGATCTAGAGGAGTAGAATTAGTTCTACTTATTTTAGTATTCTAGTTAATAGCTTATACTTTAGAGTTGCTAATTATCTATAAAATTATTAGTAGAAGGATATTACTTAATCCTTCTAGTAGTATATTAGCTACTAGGGTTATTTGCTAGTTTAATAATATTAATAGGCTATATAGAAGGCTCTTAAAGCCTTTAACTCTAATATTACTTAAATCTACCGTCTAAGTTAGCGTGCTAGGTTTATTAGGCGTTATTAATATATTTATAGGGCTAATTAGAGGGCGCTCTCTCTAGACTAGTCCTATTAGCCATAAAGGTTCTTATTCTAGCTAGACTACTATAAGGCTATAAACAAGAACTAAAATAATAAAACTAGGTAAGAAGTAATTATTTTCTTAAAAAAATGCTCTTATTATTACTTTTTCTAGTGTTATGCTATGCTCTAATAGCACCCTTTTAACCTTCTTAGTTGTTATTATTATTCTAAACTATCCTATATTAGTCCTCTCCTAACTAAACTATATGCTAAACTAAAGGATATCTATCCTAACTATGCCGTGTAGGCTAAAACTTAGTTAGCCTTATATCTAATTTAGAAACACTATTCTATTAATAGACTACTATATACTAACAGCATATCTACTACTAAGTTAGTCTATATACTAATAAGACTCTATATTCTAGAAAGCGCGCTATACACTAATAGCTACGTACTCTATTAGACCTATATACTAATAAGGCCCTTAGTAGTATTCTATACGCTAATAGGACTCCTTAATAATCTAGCATTTATATATATTAAGAATAATATAAGGCTATTCTAAGAAGTGCGCTGTACACTAACAGTTACCTACCTTCTAAGATCTATATACTAATAAGACTCTTAGAAGGCACCCTATGCACTAATAGAGCATCTTAGCTAATCTAGAATTTTATATTAGGCGCAAACTAGAAGTTGTTTATATTAGCTTTACTCTAAGAAAGCTTCTTCTAGCTATAGTCTTTATAATTAGTTCTTAAGATTAATTAATTCTAAGTTATTTCTATTTAAGTAGTTAGATTAGGCGTTAACCTTATCTTAGTTCTATCCTAGCGCTAAATCTTAGTTCGCGCTAGCTTATCTATTTTAGTTAGCCCCTTTTTATTACTGTTAGCGAGGCTATTATCGCTGTTAAGGCTAGCAACGCTGCTAGGCTCGCTCTTCTATTATCTATTAGTAAAAGTTTATTATTAAGTTACTTGCCTCTATTAATTGCGTTTAGTCTGCCGTTAGGCCCCTTAGGCATCGCTAAAAATATAGTGCGAACTACACTATATTATTCCTATTAGGGCCTAACTAACTCGCAACTAAACAGTTCTGCCTTAATGCCTGCTAAAAATCCTCCCCTAGTTGTCTTTTTCGTTGTGTCCCCCTTCCCTTAATTAAACTACAGGTGTCTATGGCCTTCGCTAAGGCCTTTGTGATGGCTTCCTGGGCCTTAAAGGCCCAGCGAGCTGCGTTAAGGTGTGAGGCAATGAAGTCCATGACAACTCCAACCCCCTTACTGTCCTGGTTATCTGCTTCCCACCGAAATTGGGCCTGGCGGGAGGAGCCCGGTGGTCCGCGGATCTCTGCTGGCGCTTTGAGGTGTGCAGTTTGTGGTGCCGGGCAGATTCTGGCTCTGCAGGGGGCGCGTTGCACCACCATCTGGCAGAGGCGGTGGGCGCTGCGGGGTAGTAAAATCTACCATCTTGCCTCTGCGCATCGCGCGTGGATGGGGTGCTGGTAAACGAGGGCGGAAAAGTAAATTTTCTAATACAATTGACTAATTCTGGTAGGTTTTAGCCTATTTTGTAAGAGTCCTATCAAAATCAAAAGTTGGTGTTGGGTGCATGAAGGAAGGGGCGCTCCTCGAAGTACGGCTTGGAAATTTACGCAACAACGAACGCTCGTGGTCGCACAGGGTATATCCATACTGCTGTTATAACCTGAATCGAGCTCATTTGACTGGGGATGAATACCAAATCGGAAACGAATGGATCAACAATGGACTCTAGCAAACCGACATCAATCCATACTCTACACTTGAGTCACTTCCACGAATGACGGCCAGCATAAATGCGAAGCTTTCTTGACAAACGCTTCGTGTGCACATCATTCAGCCTTGTGGTAATCTTGGGTCACAGCAATGAATTAGAGTGTCGGAATTGCCTCGCCAACGTGACCCACTGCTTGTCGCAATGTGCGTAGATCGTTTTATTATATCTCACCGATTCTCTTCGACTAAACGTTTCTGCTGTTCCATTAGAGGCGCATGTTTAACGCGCAACATGACGACATATACCGCCAGCATTCTCTATATACTTCCTCGTCTCATGGAGATTTTGGTCAGCGGAGCTATGTCCATTATGTTCATCTGCCGGACAGCGTGTTCAATAAAAAGTATTACGATTGATACTTTTGCTTCTCTGACGGTCACGTGAGATAAACAAAAGTATATAGGTTTTTAACCGCTACGATTTAACTGTAAGGCTTAAACGTTTAATCGCATTATAATTAAGATAGATTTTTTTTAGTATTACAGTCTCTAACGCGTGTAGGGGATAAGGAAAGCATATTTATATTACTATTTATGTATTAGTATAGTAATAATTATAGAGATTTTATTATGTAATAGAGCAGTGTCTTTTTACTAGTAGTCCTTCCCTAAATTATTATCTCTATTCTGTCTATATTATCTCTATTATTATAGTTATATTAAACTAGATATAGAGAGGCCGTTAGATTAACTTATATAACTAAGCCTAGGCTTTAATCTCTTCTCCTACAATTTATTACACTGGCTCTTATTAACTAGAGAAATTACGCTCCTTACTCTTCTCTTAAACCTTATCCTTTAAAGGATATCTATCTTCTAATGTTAGTGTTAATGCCTAGTTAAAGGATTATCCTAAGGATTATTGTCTTAACTCTAGCTAAGTCTTCCTAATTAAGTAAGATAATATATTAATAGCAGGGGAGAAACTAAGCCTAGAGACTCTAAGAAACTGCGTAAAGCATCTTAGCTAGCTTTAAGAAGGGCAGAAGCTGTTTAGTAGTCTAGCGGCACGATGCTAACCTCTAGCATACTAAGCATAACGGCTTAAAGATAAAGGTCTAGCTCTACCAGCTATGCTACTATTAGGGATACGTAAAGCTAGCAAAATATTTAGCAGTTACTTATATATTATTGCCTATTTCTATAAGAACTACTATATAGATGTTTCTAGCAGAAAGCTCTTACCTAATAGCCCTTACTAGCTAGCTAATTCTTAGAACGTAGCGTTAGCAGCTAGATCCGCTAGAGTAGTATGCTATAACCTATAGCAGGAAGACGCGTTATAGAGCTCTTATTAACTAGGTAGTCCTCTAAGATTAATTCTTCTGAAATTTATTATTAGCAGAACTTTAGAGTATTATTAGCTAAAACTAAGTAGATCTTCTTAGTTCTCTTTTCTTATTCGCTGCTACTAATTTAACCTACGTATACTTAGAACTTATATAGTAGAAGAAGAAGATAAAAACAATATTAAGAAAAGCTTAGTTAAAGATTACGTTAAGCGTTAATATATAGACTTCTCTAAACTACCTCTCCTTTTTTAAAGTAGTATCGTACTTTATTAGTTAGTATACCTTAGCTTATTATTTAAAAGCCTTAGTAATAAAAATGAAAATAATATAACCAGTATTCTCTATATTAAATATTAACTTCTACTACTAAGACCTCTTAATTAACTTCTATAATCTATACGGCAACTATATAGGTATAAACTATAATAGGCTAGCTCTATACTACTAGGCTATGTATTTAAAAGATATAGAATGCAGTATTAGTTTTTAATACTAGGCGTAGTATAGAATAATATATATATTAATATAAAAATACGTGTAGACATTATTTAGTAAGCGACGGCATGTATAAGATAGTAATACTAATGTAGGCATAATATAAACTAAGCGCGGGCTATTATCCAGGTTATTAAGGATTATAATACTACGTTAAAATTCTTTTATTTTATTACTACTAACGCGTTAAATAATAATAAATATACTATCTTAGCTCTAGTAGAAAATCTAGGCTTAGAGCTAAGTAGCTAGTTATTTATAAAAACGTAACGAGTAGGCTCTTAGTTCTTATAGCAAAGACTAATTAATTACTACGTGTAATATCTAGGTAGATACAAGACGTTATGTATAGAATAGAAAGGCGAATAGGTATAAGGTAGAAATACTTAGGGGATAGTCTGTACTTTAGTGCGAGAACAAACTGCTAGTTAGAGTAAAGTTTAGAGAATAGTTCTAGACGTACTATTAATAGTATTAGAGAATCTAAAAAGAATACTATAATAATAAACCCCTCTTATTCTCTCTATAAATCTAGCATTAGGTTACTAGACTACTAGGTATAAGTTTATTTAGGTACTAGAGTAAAATATAGAGCTTAAAAAGCAGAGTTTAGATAGTTAATAAATTAACTACTAGCCTCTAGAGATTAGCTAGAGAGATCTATATATATATAGCTTTAAACTCTAGAATCTCTTCCTTCTAAGCTTAGAGCACTATATTTCTAAAGCTTAGATCTTAGATAATCCTAGCTAAGGTGCTTGCGCAGTTCTACATGATAGATACTAAGTGTAGAATTACTTAACTGCTTTAGTCTTCTCTAGGAACTTAGCTAGCTTCTATAGTAATTTATTATAGCTAGCCTATTAGGTAAGGTATTTCTAGATTTATTTTCTTTTATTATAGTAGATTTTCTTAACGCTCTTAATAATAAACTCTAGTTTATTATTAATTATAATAGGTTTAGGTAGTAGTTTCTACTAGCTAGGCAGGAAATTAGACTCTAGCGCGGCTAGTTAGATTAATAAGATATAAAATACTAGATATATCTTTATACTACTAAGTAGGTTTAATTAGTAAGCGTAGAATAAGACTATTTTAGCTACTAGAAATAGGCTAAGGTTCTTCTAGTTTAGCTTCTTTAACTATTAGTTAGTTTAAATATTTTAGGCGTTAAGCTCTACTTAATCGCCTACTTTATATATTAGAGTAGGTATTTGCATTTAGTTTATATATTCTTACTATATAGCTTACGCCTATAATAACTCTTTATATATAAACTTAATTATATTACGTATCTTCTTAATTATATTATTCGCGTTAGCTACTTGCAGTGCCTAATAAGCTAGGCAAACAATATTTATTAGAAGTTTAAAACCTATTTAGAGGTTATATTATAAGCTTTAAACTACACTATTAGTAGCTATTATACCTAGTTATCTTATTACTAGTTTATAAATACTTAAAGGGCTTATTCTATTATAGCGTTTACATTCTTAGTTTATCTATTACTTTTAGGTAGAAAGTAGTAGAAAGTTAGGCTTAAACCTTTAGTTATTTATATAGTTTATTATAGAAGGTAGAGATGAACTATATTTCTTAATTAGACATTATAGTATTACGCAGGCTATAATAAACCTATACGTATTAGAGGAATAGTTCTACTATTACAGGTGCTATTATTAACGCGTAGAGAATTATATATTAGTACTTTAATATTCTATTAACTACTACTATAAAGTTTATATAGGCTTTAGATTTAGGTAGGTTAATAATAAAGTTAATAGAGATGTCTTACTATTACTATTTAGGTACAGGTAATAGTTTTAATAAGCTATAGTACTTTTTATAAAAAGCCTTCGCCGTATAACAGATATAGTAGTAGGTAATAAATTATTAGATAGTATTAAATATACGTAACTAGTAATACTTACGCTAAAGGATATTAAGATTCTTTCCTCTACTAGAATAGCTACTAATAGAAGATTTATATGTAAGTTAGAGTAACTTAATTTTTAGTTTATTAGAGTTAGAAATTACTAATTAGTCTTAGTAGTATAATCTACTATTTTAGTCTTTATACTTACTTAAAGTAACTAGTTTAGACTATTAAGTGCCTTCTTAGAGTAACTTTAATATATCTTAAATAAACCTATTAATAGTATATTTGTTCTTAATAATATCTGTTATTAAGCAATTTGTCTTCGTTAGGTTTATTATTATTAGGGCTCTTAGAGATATTATTTTAAAAAGCTCTAAAGACTTAGAGAATAGTTTAGGCCTTAATAGTATCTAGTTTCTAGCTTATTAGGCTTCGTCTTACGCAGAGACGTCTTAAGAGCGTCTTATTAGAGTATTAGGCTTCTCTTTCTTCTTTCTAGGATAGTAGGTTATTATAAAGTTAAATTAGAAGAGGTATTTAGACTATTAGGCTTATTAGTAGCTTAGCTACTTTATTATTATAATATACTATAGGTTCTTATAGTTACTTAGTACTTTAATTAGAAAGGCGGCTCCTTTAAGTTTAGGTCTCTATTACTTAAAGTATAAGATAATTATAAGTAATTCTTTATTATAGATCTTATAGTTACTCTTATTAGAGCTTATGCGCTTTAAGAAGTATATAATAGGCTAATTTATATCTTTAGCGTTAGTCTAAGATATAATACCTACTATAATATAGTTAGAGGCATCCGTTTTTATAATTATTAGAAGTTCTAGGTAAAAGTATTAGAGAATAGAAGCCTTAGTAAACGCTTTCTTTAGTATATTAAAAGCTTTCTAATAGGTTAGGTTAAACTAGAATTAGGTGTCCTTCTTTATAAGAGTTATAAGCAGGCTTATAAGATTAAAGAAGTTATTAATAAACTATTAGTAGAAGTTAGCGAACCTAATAAAGGCTTATATATTTTTTATATTCTTTAGATACTCCTACTCTATAATTATTCTAACTTTATTAGGATTTATCTAGATTCTTTTAGTAGAGATTACGTATCCTAGGTACGTAACTTTAGTCTTATAGAACTTACATTTATCTATATTAAGTTATAGGCTAGCTTCTTCTAACGCCTTTAGCACTAATTAAACGTACGTCTTATATTTAGCTAGGAAATTACTATAGACTAGTATATTATTAATATAGGCTGTATATAGGATATTAAGGTATAGTTAGAGTATATTATTTATAAAATACTAGAATATACTTAAGGCGTTAGCTAAGCTAAATAGTATTACTAGGCTTAGAAGGTAGTTAACTATTTATCTTCTTTAGCTATCTATAGCTTATTAAAGGTAGTAATAATATTAAACTTTATATAAAACCTAGCCTTACTTAACTAACTTAGGGTTTCTTATAGTAAGAGGATTAGGTACTAGTTCTTAATTATTAGGGCGTTAAGCACTTAGTAATTAACGTAAAAGCGTAGGCCTCTACCTAGCTTCTTTATAAAGATAACTAGGAAGGCTATAAGTAATAAGCTAGTTCTAAGACCTTATCTATATTAGCTATAGAGATAGTAAAGATCTTATAGTTTAGTTATTAGAATAGGGTTATTAGAGGTGCTGCTTTAATATAGTAGATATCTAGGTCTTTATTATTAGTACTAGGTAACTATTAGGTATCTTTATATAAAGGGTTTAAGAATAACTTCCTCTAAAATTTTATTAGTCTTTTACCTATAGGTATCTAGGTGTCTATAGTAATAAGCTCTTAGGTTCTAGTTTAATATTAGTAGCAGCGCAGGCACCTAGCCTAGTATTATAAGAAGTTAAACTTTAGGACTAAGTTCTAGTAATTAAAGGCAACCTTATATTAATATAACTAAGGTTAACCTAGAATTAGATTATACCTTCTAGTATTCGTTACGTATAGCTCTAACTACTTCTTATAACTTTAGTAGGTAATTATAGTAGAGATTATATATAAAATAGAACCTTCTTTAAGTTATTTTCTATTAAATTTAGTTAGGTATAGTATCTAGATAAGAAGTTTTAGTTAGAGATTTAAATAGCGCACTAGATCTTAATTTATATATTCTATACTATTAGCTTTTAAGTTAATAAGGGCTTAGACTATAGTAGTAAGTCTTCTCTATCTTAATAAAATTTAGATATTAATTTAATACTTCTAACTCTTAGTTAGAAAAGTAGTCTAAAGGTTAATAAAGGTCTTGTATAATATAAGTTTTAAAAAGTAACTTAACTTTAAACGAAGCCTTTTTATAAGTCTTTATAGCGATAGCTTTAGTAGAAACGTTAGAGAGAGCTATAAGGTAAGGTATTTAAGCTAGAACCTCTTTAATATTATGTTAGAATAGTAGTAGAGCGGGTAAAGGTAGAAACGCTATTATTTTAGGTATAAAAAAGAGGGACTAAATAGTTATAGAAGATATAGCTATATTTACTATATTTAAAATATAGTTCCTTCTTTTTATAGTGCTTACGCTTCTTTAATCTAGTAAGTATATAGCTTAAGTCTATTTCTATTACGTTAAGGTCTCTATAAAAGAGTAAGAAGTATTAAGAGATAGTGTTACAGTATCCTCCCTAGATCCTCTAACACTGCTAAGTCCTGTTCGTACTATTATTAGTACGCCTAGAACTATTCTCTAAACTTTACCCTAACTAGCAGTTAGTCTGCACACTAGAAGCACAGACTACCCCCTAAGTATTTCTACTTCGTACCTATTTTGCTATTTCTATTCTATATATAACGTCTTGTATCTACCTAAATATCGCACGTAGTAATTACTTAGTCTTTGCTGTAAGAACTAAAGGCCTACTTATTACGTCCTTATAATATTACGTTGTGTTTCCTCCCCCTTAGCTGTTATAGCAACTAACGCGGATCTAATATAATAAATCCTTACTAAACTAGCGTCTATCTAAGCTAGTAGTAAGGCAATTAAGGCTAGTAATAAAGCGTTATAGTAGACTCTTACCTAGTAAGTAGCCTAATACTATAATAATATAGCTACCCTCTAATAAGAATTTAAAGAATATTTAGCTGTTATTAAATAGTTAGCCTCTCTCCTGCCTAAAGCTATAGTAGAGGCTAAGGTTTAACTAGCGCCTATAACTACCTAAAAGTCTAGAACTAGCTTATCTCTCTCTTAGTAGACGCTCCTAACAACCTAAGCTACCTTAAATATGTAATTTAAGAAGCTCCCTAACCTACTACTATTTATAGGAAAGAAGAAGGACCTACTACTCTTTTTAACTAAGCTCTAATATAAGCTTAAAGAAAACTCTAACTAATTCTCTAATAAAGAAGCGTAATTAATCTACGCTTACTCTTAACTTAAACGCAACCCTACTACTCTTATTAACCTATTAATAGAAAAGGATATTTATACTATAGAATAACTTATTAGGTTCCTTTAGGCTATCTATAGTAACCTAAACTATAAACTAACTACCTAGAGCTAACTAGAGAACCTAAAGTAAGAGAATAAGAGTTTTCTTTTCTACTTTACTAACTTCTACTACCTAATTACTAATATAAACTTAAATAAGAGCGCCTAGATTAACTAGCTTTACTATTTCCTATTAAATAACCTTTACTAAGTAATAGTGTTACGAGGACGCAACGAGTAGGCCTTTAGTTCTTACAGTAAAGACTAATTAATTACCGCGTGCGATATCTAGGTAATACAAGACGTTGTGTACAGAATAGAAATAGCAAAATAGGTACGAAGTAGAAGTACTTAGGGGGGTAGTCTATGCTTCTAGTGCGCGGACTAACTGCTAGTTAGGGTAAAGTTTAGAGAATAGTTCTAGGCGTACTAATAATAGTACGAACAGGACTTAGTAGTATTAGGGGATCTAGGAAGAATACTATAATAGTACCTTCCCTCTATTCTCTTTTTAAATTAGGTATTAGGTTGCTAGGCTACTAGGTACTAGTTTATTTAAGTATTAGGTATAGAATTACTTAACTGCTTTAGTCTATTCTAGAAACTTAGCTAGCTCTTATAATAATTTATTATAGCTAGTCTATTAGGTTAGGTATTTCTAGATTTATTTTCTCTTATTATAGTAAATTCTCTTAACGCTTTTAATAATAAACTCTAGTTTATTATTAATTATAATAGGTTTAGGGGGTAGGTTCTGCTAGCTAGGTAGGTAATTAGATTTAGGCGCGGCTAGTTAGATTAGAGAGATATAAAATACTAGATATATCTTTATA
>MU005605.1:212518-253609 GCA_010405425.1 Lentithecium fluviatile CBS 122367 | reverse complement strand
TTAATTATCTTATTTATATTAGCTACTTGCAGTGCCTAATAGGCTAGGCGAACTATATTTATTAGGGGTTTAAAACCTATTTAGGGGTGTTATCTATAGTTTATAAAGAATAGAGAAACTTATATAGATTTAGAGGTTATATTATTAGCTTTAAACTATGCTATTAGTAGCTATTATATCTAGTTATCTTATTAGTAGTTTATAAATGCTTAGAGAACTTATATTGTTATAGCGTTTACGTTCTTAGTTTATCTATTACTCTTAGAGTAGAAAGTAGTAGAGAGTTAGGCTTAAACCTTTAGTTATTTATATAGTTTATTATAGAAGGTAGAGATAAATTATATCTCTTAATTAGATACTATAGTATTAGGTAGGCTGTAATTAACCTATACGTATTAGAGGAATAGTTCTACTATCGCGGGGGCTATTATTAACGCGTAAAGAATTATATATTAGTAAACAATCCGACGGCAAGCCTGCATCAGGAAATGGAGGCACCCCGTTCGGGCAATCCAGGCCTCGCGCACGGTTTCGCGCTACACCCGAACAGGCAATCGACCTCGACGTCCCATCATAAATTCCTCCCTCTCCCGCCGTCATTTTCTTTCCTTTTCACTCTACTCCCACCCCTCCATCCGCAAATGCTAGCCGCTCCTTCGGCCCCATCTCCCGCCCGATCGCCTTTCACGAGGCATTTTTCTCAAACCTAGTCGCCCGCGCCGGAAGAGTCAGAACTGCCCCGACGATTCACGGTTCCATGTCCCATCCGGCCCATCTACAGCTTCAGGAGGACACGCTGAAGCCCCGTTGCTGGACAATCCCCTTTCCCTTCTGGACTTCTGCCTGCAACGGATTCACGAGCGAGACGCCTCTCCCTTGCCTTCGAGCCCACTCTCTCGTCCCAACTTCCTTCTCCACCAGCTACGATCGAGGGAGGGACCCCCCTCCCTACTCTTTCCGTGGCATGGTCTAGCATCTCCAGCGGCTGATGAGCCTTGGAATCTACACTCTCCCCGTTTGGTCCGGATCGCCGAGACATGGGCGCGCCTGCAACGCACTATCTCACATGCATGACCTAGTAGAAGGCAGACTGCATGGTCATCATGCCGCCGTCTCAGGTCGAATTGCTCCGCCTCTCGCACTCTATTCCTTCGGTTGAGGACGCTCCGCCAATCCGCTCCGTTATCCCGTGTCACACTCGGACAAGATCTCTCGGAGATGACGCGGTCTGTCATTTGCATGAGGCACTAATTCCGTCCGAGTGGTCTCAGGATGCTCCGCCTCTCACGACCTGTCGACTATAGAAGTAACGTTGCAATGCAACGACGCTCAGCCGTCTATGCCGCCTGCCCAGGTTTCAGGGGCTTCCGGGCGCTTGCAGCTACGGAAGCTAATCCTCTTGCCCAATTCGAGTCAAGCCGCTACGGTCGAAAGTCAGAGCTCGCTACCCGCTGCATAGCCGTCACGGCATTGTAAGGCTCCGTTGATCTCTTCCCTGCTCCGGACTCGCCGATGGCATTTACTGCGCCCTTATCTCTTTCCCTTTCGAGGAAACGAACGCGTAGCTCTCACGCTATCGTCTCAGCTCCAACACACCAATACTACGCCCAAGACCTCGGTCGAATACGCTGGACCAATCCTCTACTCCATTTCCGCGTCTCCGCCCCTAGCTCCAGTGATGCGGCAGTGATGCGGCTGTTCACCCGCATAATGCATTTATCTAGTACCACCCTCCCACATCAGCGCTATGGCACTAGTCAGATGCTCCGCTCTGCATAGGACATACGGCGTTGCGGTAACGCCGTCATGCAACTAGCGAGGGGGCTGATGCCTAGGATCCGGCAGCTGACAGCTTGGAAATAGCACGGGGTGTACCGTGAGAGATGAAAGAAGACCCACAGGTCAATCATGCGTTATCCGGCACTGGAACCGTCCGATGTAAGGGGGTGAGTTGGGGATCGAAGAAGAAGCTGGCCATCGGTGGCTCCGGTCAGGAATATGGGCGCCTGAGCCGCTGAATGACGTGGACGACAGGGCTGTAACCATCTGCTAGTCAATCTCCAGCTAGGGCTAGGCTGACTCTTGACGGAACGAGACCATCTATTCCGCTTGGGAGAGTGATCCATCATTATTTCAGAAACGCTAGCGCCGACGGTCTTCAAGTTCATTCGCCCTCACTGCAGAGCGCCGATGTGCTAGTCGCCGCGCCCGCTACGGCCATTTCCGAGATGGGCGCTACATTTATGCAACCTCTTTCTGCTGGGGGGCGGCATCGGTCGTGACATATAAAGGAACCATCCGTTCATAGAGGGCGCTACTTCTACCGAACTCCTCACTACCAACTCGCCACCAACTCGCCACACCAAAATGACCCCCTCTTGCAGCACCACTTTGTTCGCCCCTTCGTTGTCTATTGTTCCATATATTCCTAAAGTGTGCAAGCCCAAGCCGAAGCCGAAGCCGAAGCCAACACCCAAGGCCAAATTGATGGCTACAACCAAGACGGCAAAGCACAACCGTTCAGGAGTCGACTCCAAAGATGGTGGAGAGTGGCCCCACATCGACGACAATTTCACAATGCCGGGTTCGAATGCATCGCTACCTACTCTGTACGAAGCCTCAGAAGCTTCTCATTCGGTAGGCCATGGTAATACTTGCTTGATGATCGTTACGAGCCAACAGAATCTAAATAGCGCAGGACTAGTAGACGCATTCGCCGGGTTCCATGGCGCGTCCAGATTGGAGAGCCCAGAGCACGATCAGTTTGGCGGGGAATCTCTTGACGAAGGAGGGCCCGACCACCCCCCACGCGTCGCGGAAGAGGATCTAGCTATGATCGGGTTACTCGGTGGCAACAGTCGAGGTAAGCATGCAAGCGAATGAGAGATGCCAATGTCACTGATCAGCGGTAGAATTTCCTCTCATTGTGGATGGTGATGCTAACGACCATGATGGAGCAGGCGTTGAGCCTAGCAACGTAGCGTCTGATTGTCAAGATGGCGGTTACCGTGCGTCTGCCGGCAACGAAGAATACGTTGCTGTACAGCATGGAGATCTCGACACAGACGAAGTGTGCGCTTTATCCATAGAGGAGATAGAAAGTATTCGGCCTAGTGAGTAGTTCTAGCAGAGTTTGAGGGGAGCCATATTGACGCATTCAAGACAGGCCACTAGCGCATGACGAACCAATCGTGGGTGATGTCGATGTCACAGACAGGCCGTCGGCAACACGCAAACGAACGCACCCGGCAGCGCTGGACGTTATACCGGAACCAGAGCTGGAAGACCCGCGTTTAACGAAGCGGCGAAGGCCGGCTGAGCGACTGGCAGAGAATCTCGTGTGCAATCCGGCGTCCACGCCCGGGTCAACGCCCCAGCCAACTCCCGGCAGCGCTTCGAGAGCCAGCACTGAGCGTAGTCTTCGATCTCTCGACAGTGACGGCAAACACGATGGTGCCAGAAGCCCACGCTCATTTCCAAGCGACTTCCACACCGAGGATGATGGCGGTCATAGCGAACACAGTCGTAGGGCAAGTCAGGGGTTACTGCATTCCTCGAGAGGATCCGTCTCTTCTCTCGAGGGAATAGCAGGGGAACAGTATATCGACCCAAACTTGGAGAGGCGTGGAGAGAACAGGGAATGCAGCGGTGGAGAATTCGGGGAAAGCCACGACGAACTCAATCAGGACGATGAGCTGTTCCCTAGGTCTTCAACGAAGACCTCTCAACGACGTAAACATAGCAATCGTCCACTCAAGGAGAAGAAGCACCATCCATTACGAACTACTCTTGGGCGACGGTGCTCGAGCACAATGCCGACGAGGGCATCGCGACAAGGAACATCATCCCAGCCACAGCTATTGTATCGGCCCCCGATGGACAACCGGCCTCGGTCTTGCTCCCCACAGGCCCCCTCTCCAGGAACGAAGGCCGGAGATGAAACCAGCATCAACCATAAGCCCAACGTCGACATGCCTTATCAAATAACCGACCTCACGCTCTGCGCTGTCCCAAACGGCTTGTCAATCGTGACAGCAGTTGTCCGTTACCCCGATTTAAAATGGCCTCTCGACCCGGCGGCCGCGCTGAGTCCCAAGTTCCTCGGCGAAAATGGGAAGGTCATCCGCACGACCCAGCTATCGCCAGATTCTTGGATGCTGCTGGGATACCGGTATGACGATAGTGCGTCAGTCCCATGCACTGGCAGAAGCTTGAATGCGAACTGGATGAGCAATTCTCACAGTGATGCTGCGAATCATGAAACAACCTCCTTAGACGATGACTGGGATGAAAAGAGTAGGAAGGGAGAGGAAGGCATAGAAACATACAGCAAACAAACACGCATACCGTGGCTAAAGTCAGACGAAATGCGTTTACTCTCATTTAGGGATACCCAGGGTATGGAGTGGAAGGAGATATATAAACGCTTCTCTGGTCGGACACCGGGCGCGGTGAAACTGCGCTGCTACATGGTGCACAAGAAGGACTGATAACGGTATTATTCCATAGCTCGGATAGGGGCTTGGTGAAATGGTTTTGAACAATCGCGCAGGCCTTGAAGAACTTCCGATGGATAAAACCCCCGAGAATAGCCCACAGTCTAGGTCGGAGCGGTCGAACGCCCACTTTCGCCATATTCACATTAAGACCTTAACATCCCGCAGCGAACCTATCCTCCTTCATCACCCCTCTTGACGAGTATGTCAAACATATCCGCCCGCTGGAGCGCAAGCTCGCTAGCTACGCCCATGGCCACCCCGCATCCCACCTTGGCCACCAACACCAGTCCACTGGAGAAGGGCTTAGGGCGTGGTTTGTGCAGAGGGTGCTAGAAGCAGCGCGAAGGAGTAACGGGTTCATAGAGGACGGCCGCATGCCCGCAATCCAGAAACGAGTACTATCCCTCACTGCGTAGCGAGAACCACACCGTAGCGAGATGAATCTACTATTTCATCACCATAAGTCTCCCCAACGCGAGTAATAACTTCTATCGCTAGTCCGGTCACTTTCTTCAGCTATTTCTACACGTTGTACTAGCATGTAGTAGGAAAATTACCATCGCGTTAGTGTCGCCGTCGATTAGATCATTATTGCTTAAGGATCTGCATTCGACGCTTCACCCTCTCCGACGGCGACTGCTAACACTTGTTTGGATTTCGGAACTTAAATACTCGAGCGCTATTAGTAATAATTTACCTACCTAAATTTTAGAGTTAGTATGCGTAAGGCTGAGAAATCCGAGAGTTTCGCCGATTAGAAAGGGAGGGGGTCCTTGAATCCTGCCGCTGGGGCGACGCCTAATATGTATTAGCAGTAATCTATTATCTGTATCGAATCTTAGCGTTATCATGTGTCGCAGGCCAAGGCATCACCTCTATAAGCTGTTAGGGCTGGGTGACCCCACTAAGATAGACACACACAATACAACTCTGCTGTTTATCACATATTGTTCTTAGCATTCATATTAGCACATCTTAGTGCGATAGTTATAAGCCCAGTAGCTCCTCCTTCTGCTATATAGCATCGTCTGCGACAAAATCCATCGCAGTTATATGTTTCTCACGAAAATATTCTCCTTACAGAGCCGGCACGATTTTCGGCCGGTTGTGCGGAAAAGAGGGGGTGCGGAAAAGAGGGGTTATAGAAAAAGCAACATATTAACCCCGCAACGCGTTAAAAGACTTAAATACTAGCTAAGTTTACGCCCTAATAATAATAAGAAGTTATAACAATTATTTAAGATGTCGCTTAAGAATTATAATCTTCCTATACTTAACTCACGCAACGATTAAACTAACTAGATTAACTCTATTAAGGATCTTGCGGTGCGAAACGACGTCTAGAACTACTATAACCCTAAAGGTATTAAAAACTTAGTCTTTACTATTACTAAACTACTAGACTTAGTAAGTAAGGACATAGTCTAGAAGTACTACAGCCTTTAAGCTATCTATAATAGTAAAAGAAAGAAGTATAATAAGGTCTTTAAGCGTATTAACATTACTATCTGCTAGAAGTTTAAACAATACTACCTTAGCATCTACACTGTCTAAGGTAAACTTATTGCGCTAGCTAAGAGCATTTAGCTAACTGTAAAAGATTAGAAATAGAACGTTAGAGCTAAATTTAAGAAGCTTAAGAAGGGTTATAGTAATAGTAGTCTTAATAAGTAGCTTAGCTAATAGCCTACTCTTATTAATAATGCAAAGTAGTATAAGATTAAGAATCTAAGCAAGTTGCAGATATGCGATACCTTTATTAAAGCCTCTCGCGATATTAATCCTCTATTCTATAACTATATAAAGTCTAAAGAAGCGCAAGTTAAAAGTAACACGTTACTTATCTAAGAGACCGCAGAAGCTATAGAAATAATCTCTAGGGCATTTATTACTACTCTTAATAAGATTAATCTTAACTATGCTAGCACGGGATCTATGTTATTTAACAGCCTAAGTAATTCTAGCTTAGATAAAACTAACAACGATGCTAACATTACGTTTATATAGAAGGCATAAAATAAAATTAATAAGACTCTCTAGTCCTACTATAGGCTACATCTAACTCTTTTAGAAAAGAGAATTATAATAAGCTTCTGTATTAAACAGTTTAGGACTATAGCACTGCTAAGTAAAAAGACTATAAGAGAGTAAGCTATATACGCCACCCTCTAAGGCAGAAAGCATAATTATAATTTAGACTCTTTAGATAATAAAGATTTTTAGCTAAAGTGAAAGAGATAAAGGGATAACTCTACTCTAAGAGTAACTAATTCGCCTATAATTCTTTGCGACTATATTTATAGTCTAGCCCACAAGTACACAGACTATTAATACCTTAATCTATTATATGCACTATTAGGCTAGACACTAATTATTTAAGTTAAGTCTAAAGTTATTACAGTAATTAAAGGAAGCAAGCGTCTCTAAATAAAAATTAAGAAGAACTTCCTTAGAAATAAGATTACCTTACTAAAGTTTTAGCTAGCTAATACCTCTAAAAACTAGCCTAAAAAGGAAACGAGGGAGAGCACCGCCTTAACCTTAACCTTAATAATAACTAGTTTAAGGGCATTATTTACTACATCCTAATTTGCGTGCAGCACAGCTATAAGAGATAAGTATAATAACTATTTCTAACTTAATAATTATGCAGACACATATGTCTATAATAATCTATCTTAGTTTACTAAGTATAGACTATTGCACGACGAAACTATACGATTTAGTAACATAGACACGCATATTAAAGGGATAGGCAATGTTATAGTCCACGTTAACACTCTATTAGGCCCTAGTATTATTTAACTTAAGAATGTTACCTATATATCTAGTTTCTACTAGAACCTTATTAACATAAACTTCCTTAAAAGACAAGGGCTTTTCTTTAACACAAGGACATATTAGATAGAGTATTTAGATAGATTAGATGCATTTAAAGTAATAAGACACGGCGCATTTTAAGTAGTTAAACTACATATTAAACATACTATCTTTAAAGCAAGGACGCGCGCAGAGGCAGTAAAAGCTTTCGCTATAGCAAGGAGTTTATAAACGCCTTAGATTACTATAGCATTTATAGACGTCTAGCATGTAAGACTAGGACATATTAGAAAAGAAGCTCTTAAGCATATACCGCAAGCAGTTAAAGAAGTAGCACTTAGCACTCGTAACTTTTAGCGGACCTTAGATCTCTATCCTAAGTGCTAACTTAAATAAGCTCGTTAATAGATCTTACGAATGCTAATATAGAGAGGAACTTATCCGTTTAAGAAAATTTATCTAGACCTTATCTATATAGAGGAAGCATTTAACGCTAATACTTAGGTCGTTTACTTCTACTATAACTACTTAGCCTATTATATTTCCTTTAACACTATAAATAAGACGTAAGAAGAACTAGTTTCTATAACGTAGGAGTTCCTTGCGCTTACTAATAACAACTAGGGCTTTACTACACGATATATCTAATCTAATAGTAAGAAAGGTCTAGGCTAAACGTAGAAGGAACTTATTACTATAAGAGGCATTACATTCAACCTATCTCTACTAGACACTCTAGATTAGAACGGTCTTACTAAACGTTCTAGGGGGGTAATTATAACTATTACGCGTAAACTTCGTATATAGAGTAGACTACCTTATAAGCTCTAGCCTTATATCGTCGCGTATACTACTTAACTACTTAATCGCATTCTAGTGCAACAGAAATAATAGCAAACGCCTTTCTAGATAGTCTATAGGTGCAAGCCCAATCTCTCTTACCTTAAAATTATTAGATCTCTAGCGTACGTCTTAATAAAGAATATAAGGGACTGTCTAGTAAGGGCGAAGCTATAAGAAAATGTAATTAGAGGCTATCTTATTAAAATAAACGCGACTAACGTTTATAAAGTCTAGATACTACACCTAGAGCGCGTTATTATGTCTTAGGATATGCAGGTAGATAAGAAAGTTATATATAATCTACAGCTTACTATAAGCTCTCCTAAGTCTAGTTAAACACTCTTAATTACTACTAACGAGATTAATTTAGATAAAACAGATACAGAACTAATCCTAGCTATAAAAGATATAATAACTTCTAACCCTAATCTAGTTTAGTATAAAGTTCCACTATAGGCACTTTCTCTACAACCTCTATTAACATAAATAGCCTCTAGAGAGATACAGAGTTGCGCAGACAGGCTATAACTACAGCTATATTTAACTCTAGCGTTACTTAAATCTCGTTAACAAAGTATAATAACATAAGGCTTATCTAGAGAAGGGGAAGGCTATTATACAGCAGACTTAGTTTAGTTACACCTTACTACGCGCTAGGTGCAGAAGCAAGCACGCTAATAAGCTTATGCCTTACGCCTTAAACATGCTAAGCTAGATTAATAAATAGCCTACGCTTTTGCATTAGCACGCTTAATCTGTACACATAGAAGGGACTTAATACTACCGCCAGAATTTTAGCATTAGCTAAAGCGGCATCTAGAGAAAGGAGGTTTTAGATATACTGCAGACGCTAAGATTAAGTTACTTAAAGATAAGAAGACATTTAAACTTATTAATTACCTAGAGCATAACTAAGTACTACTACTTAAATAGGTTTTTATATATAAACTTAATAACGCTAGATACCTTATTCGTTATAAAGCACGAATATGTGTATAAGGTAATCTTTAACACTATATTACTAAGAATATCTATACAGCTACTAGCGCATATTACAGTTTCCGCATTCTTATAGCACTTATCTGCGCGTTTAGGCTTCTCTGTTATTAAATTAACTTTAAGAACGCCTTTATTAACGCTGATATAAACGATAAGATCTATACTACCTATCCGCTAGGGTATAAAACGCTAGAAAAGGTCTAGAAGCTGCTTAAAGCGCTGTATAGGCTGCGTAAGTTGCTAAAGCTATAGTTTAATAAACTTATATCTTTCCTTAAGGGTCTAGGATTCTATTATTGCCTAGATAAGCTATGCATACTTATTAACTATAAAACAGGACTTATCTTATTTCTCTATATAGATAATCTTCTTATTATTGCACGATAAGAATGCATCTACTAAATTAACTAATTTAAGACAGCAGTTAATAATAAGTATAGGATTAAGGATTTAAGAGAGGTAATTAACTTCCTTAATATTAGGATCCTTCGCGATAACAAAGTAAAGAAGCTTTAGATTTATTAAGACGGCTATATTAACAAAATCTGTACTAAATTTAGGATAGATTAGTTATTAAGAGCGGTTACTACGCCTCTCTTCTTATTATATTACTATTAACCTTTTAAAGGTTAGGCTATAGTTTAATAGATTATAGAGATGTAAGAAAAGGTAGGTTTAATACTATACGTAGTAGTAGTATTAAGACTAGACATCTCTTTTATAGCTAGCTAGTTAAGTTAGTTGTTACGTTCCTATAGGGTAGCTAGTCCTATAAGGGTAAGTTAGTTCTCGAGTAGGAGCGACAACAGGGGAGAGGTTATTAATCACGTAAGTAAGTAATAGGGTAGTTAGTATTAAAGTTAGGAAACTATTAAATTAATAATGCTTAATAGAATCTAAATAATAGATTATTAACTAAGTTAAACACTAGGAACTATAGGGTTCCTGTTATTCCTATATACAGTAATGCTATCCCTTTAAGGTACTACTATCCTAAAAGCACGGGATAGTTAACTATCCGGGGATAGTTAACTATCCCTCGCTTGGCGGGATGTCGTGGCTTGGCGGGATGGTGTTGTTACCTAATCTCGGTTACGGTGTTACGGCGTTGCCCCGCATCATCGCTGTTGTCCTATCCTTTCCGCCCTTTGTTCCACATTCTTAGATCTTAACATTAGTCTACTACAAACCCTTTATAAGAGTATTTACAGTGCGCAAATTAAGTCCTCTTATATATTTAGACTATAAAGTACTATACTATTAAGTTCTTAGGCTCTATAGACAACCCTATAGAAGTAGAGATAGGAGATAAAGAAGTGCTATAGCTGTTAAGCAACGCATTATTCACGGATAATCTAGAGACTTAAAAATCTACGCAAGGCTATCTTATAAAGTTACTTAGTAGACTAATTATATAGTAGTTATCTAAACAGAGGACTGTAACCACTTTAATAACTAAAGTAGAGCTCTTATTACTATTACACATAGTAAGGGAGATAATAGGTCTATATAGGCTGTTTAAGTAGATATAGTTTAACCCTAAACACTAACCTCACATTCTCTGTAATAACTAATAAACCGTAGGCCTAATCCTTAAGGAGAGGCTACAGCTAATATTAAAACTAAAACACGTTAATATCTATAACTTCTAGCTTAGACAGACTTAGAGAGAGGGTAAAGTTGCAGTCTAGTAAGTTCTAACCGCGGATATACCTTTAGATAGCTTTACAAAACCCCTCTTAACAGAGAAACATGTTCGCTTTATGCATTAATTAGGCCTAGTTAATATCTTATCACGGATTAATCCAGGATACGCATCTAAGGAAGACAGTCCTTAGGATATTTAGATCTTATCTAAAACAGAGTAAACTCTAGGGGGGTGTGTTGCAGGCCAAGGCATCACCTCTATAAGCTGTTAGGGCTAGGTGACTCTACTAAGATAGACACACATAATACAACTCTGCTGTTTATTACATATTATTCTTAGCATTCATATTAGCACATCTTAGTGCGATACTATAGTAGTCTATAGATAATATAACTACGCTAAGATTTAATATAGAGGATAGATTACCGCTAATACATATTAGGCGTTGCACTAGCGGCAGGACACGAGGGCCCCTCCTTCTCTAATCGGCGAAACTCTTGGATTTCGTAGCCTTACGCCTACTAGCTCTGAAATTTAGATTAGTAAATCATTGCTAACAGCGCTTGGGTATTTAAGCTCCGAAATCTAAATAAGTATTAGTAGTTATTGTTAGACAGGTGAAGCGTTAAATACAGACTCTAAAGCAATAATGGTCTAATTAACGGCGATACTAACGCGATGGTAATTTTCCTACTACATGCTAGTATAACGTATAGAAATAGCTAAAGAAAGTGGCTGGACTAGCAATAGAATTTATTACCCAGTGTGGGGAAGACTTATAGTGCTAAAGGAGTAGATTTATCTTGCTACGGTGTGGTTCTCGCTACGTAGTAAGGGATAGTACTACAATGAATTGAGTTTAAGTCCAACAGTTAAACTTGTGCTTATTTCCTGCTAGTTCTACCCTAAGTTTTCTAAAGTGCCATGCATG
Organism: Lentithecium fluviatile CBS 122367; assembly: GCA_010405425.1. Lineage (NCBI taxonomy): Eukaryota > Fungi > Ascomycota > Dothideomycetes > Pleosporales > Lentitheciaceae > Lentithecium > Lentithecium fluviatile. The sequence continues at coordinate 241,869 of MU005605.1, read as the reverse complement.
CTTCCTTCTGTAAACAATTAAGGTTATCCTGTAATGTAGACCGCGATTCACATTTTAATAAGCCTTTTGCTGCATTTCCTTTCCTAGCTAACCCTTGTAAAATTATTTTCTACATTTCTAAGGTTCCTTCGATATCATGAAGAGGTGGTTTTGAAAGCATGCTGAGATGGGTTGTCGAAAGGATTAGATTGCCCTTAACATTAAATACTTTGCTGTGCTTTTTCTGATGTCTAGTAGGGCGATCTGTTAGTTGGTTTGTGTTATGTTCAAGGGATGCATTCGGCGACATAGTTATCTTAAGTCTTTAGGCGATCTAGCTGGAGAAGCTAATGGAAAGCTCGCTATTTACGTACCGTTATAACCTATTATAAATGCAGCAATATAAGGCCTAGTAAGATGTACAGTAACGTAATAGCGAAACTTAACCATTTTTAGGTCTTTATAAGAAGCACCGACGTGTTTAAGATAGCGGCATATCTATTAATAACTATACCGAGGCTTACGTCCTCCGCGATACTCTACGAAAATAAGGTGTCTATGCTCTCCCGAAAACAGGTCCCGAATAGTCCCCTTACTAGTTGAGGAACCCAGCCGCCGTGGCTATGGGTGCAAAGCGGGCACCTTAATTCACGTGAGTTACATCCCCACGTAAGCGTGCCTAGCAGAAAAGGCATAATGCGTGGGAGTGGCGCCATTGTAGCTATGCTTACTAATAAGTGGGTTTTGAGACATCTTTCGCTCGAAACCAGTCCAATTTGTAACCCCGCCAAGCCTCCTACATCGATAACAGCTGCGTAAAAGTTTTTGGGGGCGCCACCAGCTGCCATTTATCCTTTTCATAACACTCTTTCTCCTCTTCCTGTTTATATCCGTCAATAGCAGCCAATGTCTCCGCTCCTAGCTAAGTGGACGATAGGACTCCCTCCATTATGCATTAAACGAAAGGATCTGCTAATTAACTAGCTTAAATGCCTTAGGGGTATACGTTTAGTATATAGGTTAATAGAGCCATAATCATCCTATTAGTGAACTTTACGCTGTTCCTAAAGGTATCAACAGATGATGCACACGAAGCGCGAAATTAGTTCTTATATGTTAGTTTCGAGGCTCCTACTGCAAGTTCCTAGAATCCCAATTCCAAGATAAGTAGCTAGAACTATCCATCGTTTACCCTGCCTCTTATGATCCTTTAAGCTCCATCATCGCTACGCCTTCACTCGTAGACTAACCTGTTTACCGTAACGGCCATACATGTCTTCCAGGATTACATCTACGACGACGCTAGATATCCTCTTGCCTTGGGAAAGTAGGTCCGGGAGGTTTGGATCCTTCTGTATATTAATGCGTTTTTGCTCTAGATAATGGTAAAGAAAAACCCTCGCCACTCGGAGCCTAAACGGATCCACAGCAGAGTCATACTCAATAGTCTCAGCACAACGAAGGCTCCTAAGCACATTCTCCACTACCGAGCAGCCAGTAGTTGGGTTGCTTAGGGGAGCGCGATCCCAGAGGCCGTCCTGTCCCCAACTATGGCGAAAAGACTCTATAAAGTGTATTACATCTCTTCGGAGAAAAGAGTCACCAAGCGAAATAATATCGGGTATATTGTTAATCCTATGCGGAGAAGTGCCTCCGTACAGAAAATCTAGCCGTTTCACATCGCGAAGATAACGAGTGGGTGGGGGCGACGATGCCGACCATGCATACATACTATCGAGAACTGGGCTCAGGCTCCAGTTGGAGGAGGCCTGGGACGGTGACGCCGAAGAGAATTCGGTATGAGGCTCCGCTTGGGAGGACCCGGGCCGAGGAGTCTCCGCGACATCATTCATAATCGTGTTTGTCGACTCGTTCGAGTCGGCAGCTATAGCCAGTGTTTCAGTTGCATGTGTAGACGTTAGAAGCGTTAGACTATGGTGGGTAGAGCCGCTTGCAGTCGGCACCATGGTTGCATCTTCACGGTCTGGCATCCCCGTATCAACACTTGCAGCCTGCTCATGGGAAGACGGCTGATTGTCTAGTGTAGTATACATGGCAAAGAGGTCACGGCTATCCGCTGTTTCCGGTGCTCCTAGAGCAGAACCTGCGGGGTATGACTGCCAGCCGCCCACGGTAGGGAGAGCGCCGGACGGTTGGGCATCCTCGGCGGTGTAAGAGCGAAATGGGGACTCATTCGGAGTAGTTTGAGGAGTCTCGTGGGCAGGCAAAGTGAGTGGGCCGCGGTGGAGGGTTAGCCTGTGTGGTAAGAGTTTAGACTGGACATAGTCTAGGTCCTCCGCTTCCGCAACCGCAAGCAGAGACAGGAAATCCCTAACCGAAGAAATAAACTAACGAGTTAGCTGAATCACTAGCAAGATACTTATCATACCTCCTCCTCTCTCATATGAGAACGCGCGTGGCTGAGGAGCGGCTCATTGGCATTGGAATCCTGCTCGGTGTAAGTTCTACTCGCGTTGAAGTGACGCTTACCTACCAGAACGATGGAGCGCATGATGTTGGAGAGGGGAGAATGAGGGAGACGTGGATGAGGACGAGGTGGCGCTATCAACAGGAACGGTCCTAAAGCCGCGCAGCCTATTTGTGCTGGACTTCTATTTTTGGCCTGGCACGAGACCGGAAGGCGCGGAAGACTCGACGTGATTACTGCTCCTTTCAGCATGGGCACAGCACGCTCCTGTTTCCCGGTTTTGGCCCAGGTGGGTGTCACATTCCGGGTCCCGTTTCCCGACTCTAGCTCCCCAAAATAGGTTGGAATTGGACGGTATTAGGTTCTGCTTGTCGGAAATTCAGGCCACGACGACTCTAGGGTCTATACACTCCTATGCGCGACGTAGTGGGCGTTTGCGATGGAGCGTTGATTCTTGGCTGGATGAGACGTTCAGTCTTGGCGGGCATTCAAGCCCGGGCCGCGGGCGCGGCTGATGCACGCGTGAAGTGCCACCAACACACAACCGACTTCGACGATGGTTCGACCTCGCATAACGAGCAACTATATCCGCACGTAGTCCACTTCTCCTAACCGACTCCAAGGTACGCGCTTCATGATGTGCGTGTCATAGGCTGCCGAAGGCAGTTGTTATGATGTTGGTGGGGCTAGCATATGAGTCGTGGATTATCTTAGCAGCCCACCGACTATGTCAGCCGATCAAGCTTGGCGGCTGGGCGATCTTCGAACCGCTGGGGAAGTCTCTGCAACCTACAAGTAGACACATTTGAACCTCGACAAGTCCCCGAAATCCATCCAAGGTATCAACAAGTAATCGAGCGGAGCGTTGTAGAAATGGCGGAGGCGATTGGTTTAGCGTCTGGGCTCATAGCGCTAGTCGCGCGTCTATCGTCTTGCCGGTTTTTCTCAGCTCTTTCCTTGGCCTCTTCTGCCTTCTTCCATAGTCAGGCGACTAGTCCGCCATGTGCGCGTTTACATAGGTTTGGGGCTACTTCATTCTAGAATAAGCTTGAAACTATAGAATCGGTACTCTATTCAGAAGCGAAGGGGACATTTGGTTATGGACCGAGAATCCGTCGGCATATCACGTGCTAATTACTTTCCGGGGGTGGCCGACGGAGTTAAAATTCGCAAGCACCACGTCACTGTTACGAACCTAACAAGTGGGAACCGCGCGCTTTATGGACGATAGGCCGCCATATATACGTCTTATTTATATATACGCCTTATAAAAGAAAGGTATATTATTAAACTTTACGAGCGAAGACGCGCCTACCGAATATTTAATTAATTAAAAAAGACTACTTAATTACTTAACAAAAAGGTGTATAAATTTCTAGTTTATATGAACGCCTTAGGACACAAGATAGTAGGCTAAAAACGTACTAGAGGGAGTAAGTGAAGAAAGAAAATTGTTCACATATGCCCGCTAAGCTTAATCAAGGAGCTATGCGGGAGAAATTTGAGGTGTGGCTAGTGGTCCGCGCAGTGGCGAGTAGGGCTGCAGCGCTCTCTAAGTGGGCAATTGGCCGCCGGAACTAGTTGTTCTAGTCCCGCGAATCTTGCCATTAGTGTAAGCTTAAATTACTAATGTCCGTCCCTAAGTCGCGAGACGCACCCCGTTACGAGACACCTTCGCGATTGGACCCCTGGACTGCCTCCCCAGTAAACTAATAAAGCTACATTTGGTATAGTAGTAAAATCTAGTTATTTTCTCTCTAATAAATAGTCTTCGATAAGGATTTTTATAATAGTGGTTATACTAGCTACTCCGAAGAGTCCTCTGTTCTACCTATAGAGATAGGCAAACTTCGCTTGGGCGACTAGTTCCGGTTACAGTCGCTAGCCTGAGCAGTCGCTGCTTTAACCTGAGCTGAGGGTGAGTCGCTCTGGAAGACCCCTGATCTAAGCCTGAGTATATATTATAAGGTCTAAAACTGGACCCGCACAGCCCCTAAGCATGAACGAAGGGGCCTATTTAGGGAACTTAACACTTAGCTATACTTTCCTAGTCACGTGCAGCTTTGTTTCGGCTAAGGCTGCTACCTTCGGCTCAGCCACCTCCTTTAACCATCCGTCTCTCTTCACCCAAACCTTACCTGCTCTAACTGCTATCTACGCATTAAAAGCCTTGCTGAAAGGTAAGAAGGCACTGTAGTCTATTACCTGGGTGTTACTTTTTGTATGCACCCCTAACGTCTATTCAGACTGCTAATGAATATAGCTAGGTCCTGGTTGTTCCCTCCAGTACGGCAAAAACTGACACGCTGGGTAGCACTCGAGCCATGTCTGGGTGGTAAAATCAGCCTACATCTCCGGTGACGAGCTGAGTGACAGCCTAAGCAGAGAGTGCAATTTCCGTACCCTCACCGCCGAACCTATCACTTTGGCCGGGGTCCACACACGATGCAACTAGATTGGATCGGCCTAGAATTAAGGATGTGTTGGATGAGGGTATATTCATGCGAGTATAGACTCTAGAGCATTAAACTACTTAACCTGCTGAGACAGGAGCCAACATCCAGTGCACCCGAAGGGGAGCTCAAGCCGCCGGAGAGGCGTAGTATTACGGCATGCCACGCTTGTTATTCGGCAAGAGAGGGGATATGACGTGATCTCTGTGTCAACGGGGTGCCGACCGTGAGTGGAACGATCATATTTGACTCTCAAATACGGCACCGCCATGACCTTGTGAGCGGCTTAGGATTCATATAGGAGTGGGGTAACTTCATGCGTAGGCATCATATGGAGATAATTGGAGTGTATTAGGCATGGATTCAAGGAAGAGCTGGGATCACATGGTGATAAGGTGGCTGAATTTGATGGTAGAACTAGGTGGCGGAGATTCATGCATGCCGGAACAACTGCGACTTTGAGTTTGACGAAGCCGGCCATTCCCGAGACATCCAGAATAATCCCCGTAGTTGAGGATATCACCAAAAGGCCCGATCAGGGCAATCTTCTTCAAGGCGTGCTTCTCGAGGTCGAATGGGAGCGTAGCATTCCTGGTTTCGAGCAAAGTAATACTCTTTTGTGCCGCTTCGAGAGTCAATGGAATATGGTCAATGGTGATCTGGTAGGGGTCGACATCATCCGGTATGTATGGATTCTCGAACAAGCCCAGGTCGTACTTTACTCCCAGAATCCGCTTGACCTTCTCTCGAAGCAAATCTTCTTTGACGGTTCCATTCGCCACGAGGCCCAGCGTTGCCTGTAACCCGCGTTAGCATGTACTATTTCCAATCGACTCCGGACAACATACGTTTAGAAACGTATCCAATGGATAGTCGTAATACTGCACCATCCCGCCCGCATTGAACCACTGCCCAATCGCATCCGCCGAATCTTTCGCAACCTGATGTCCAACCTGCAACTGTTTCAAGCCTACTACCTGTCAGTCCACCTCCGTCCCCACACCAAATCAAATTACACCCTTAAACTCACCCGTATCATCCGCGGTAACAAACCCCTCAAACCCCCACTCCTCCAACTGCCCATACAACATCGGATTCACATGACTCGGCACATCATCCAACTCATGATACGCCATCATCACGCCCCCAACTCCACCCAGATGCACCGCCGCCCGAAACGGCAGCAAATGCTCCTCAAGCACCTCTCTATTCCCATGGCCCATCCACGGCGCCCCATTACTCCCACCCTGCGGCGCGCCATGTGCCGCGAAATGCTTCATCACGGGCACCACCGCCTCTCCATCTGCCCAACTCCCGTTCTTGGATAGTCCAGACGAAAACGCGACGCCCATGTGCGCGGTCAGGATCTTGTCTTCGCCCCAGTCTTCCTGACACCGGCCCCAGCGCGGATCTTTACACAGATCGAGAACGGGCGCGAGACACGCGTGCACGCCTATACTACGTGCTTCTTTCGCAATCGCGCGACCGACGCGGTGCACGAGTCCCGTGTCCCAACTCGCGGCTAGGGCGATTGGTTGCGGGAATAGACTTTGGTTGAAGGAAGCGACGCCGTGCAGACATTCTCCGTAATGGAGGAAGGGGATTGCGAGACGAGAGGAGGCGAGGTTGTGCTGTTGGAGGGCGTTGTAGTGGGAGGTGTTGAGTGGATACCAGTCGTGTATGATGCCGATGGAGGCGCCGGGCGTGGGAGATGTGGTGGCGTTGTAGAGTGAGAAGTTGGAGAAGGGACCGAGGAGCGAGTCGCCGAATGTGAGATGGAGTTGTTGGATTAGTTCGGGGAGGGTCATGGAGGAGACGAGGGGGTTGAGGAAGGTGTCTCGGGACGAGGATCGGGAGGCATGGTTTGGGACGGTGTTGCGGTTGGAGATTGAGGCGTGTATGGGTGGCGCGCAGGCGAACAGCCAGGTGAAGATGTTGAGTCTCATGTTTTCTGGGAGATGGACAGAGATTCCCAATCGCTCACAGTTGTTAGATGACTTCAATCAGCGAGCACCGACATCTTTCAATAGAATCACAATCTCCGCCATCCTCGATCAAGTGTTTCGGCCGATCAATGCGACTGCAACCGTACCGATAGACGGTAACAATTTCGAGGTGCAAGCTTGATTGCGCGAAGGAAGCTTGGGAAGCTACCTACAGGAGGTACATGGTACCTCGTCTCATAGGCACCCCACGTTCGTTGGTGTCGTGCGGGGAGATGTCATCTCGGCAACAAATACTCCGCACCCTGTCGATCATTTCTCCGCGTAAATGCACGTTCAGCCCCGCACGAAAATCTCGGGATTATGTGGCTTGGGGATTTTCGAGGATTTTAGGCAAAGGGTTTTGATAGATAGAGGCTACACTAGCTTCGTGTGCAGACATGCGATGATGTTGCATCACGTGAACGTCTTTTTCACCCCGAGGCCCTCACCCGGGAATCTTCTTCAGCGCGTGACTCTTTCAGGAATTATCGTGGCTAGATTTTAAGCGTTATACTTGCATTTCAGGTAGTTTTCACCAGAACAAAGCATCCTATTCATCCTAGTACTAATCTAGTAATCTCTTCTAGATAGTTTCTTCCTTCTTATTTGTATAGCTTGAGAATCAATAACTCCATGCCAGATGAAGGTGGCAAACTAAGGGCATTCCCCGACATACTAGCTACTTAAAGCAATAGTGCATAGCATCGCAGTCCTGCTCACCAGCCTGACTGAATCTAATGCTAACTCCAGGCGCGATTCGAGGTAGCCTTAACCCACGAGTGCTAACCTCCAAATATACGTATGCCTCGGTTCTTCGGCCGCATGTTTGATGTTCTGGGAAGAAACCTAAATCCTCAGGGTCAAGCGAATGCTAAGGAGAAAAGAAACACGAAGCGAGGCTTGTCGTGGCGCCACAATGCCTCCACAAATCATATCCCACAGCTGCCTAACGCCACATGTATGCTTCGGTCCTTCAGCCGCATGTTTGTTTCTTTTGGGAATACATAGCCTAAAGATTCAGGGGCAAGTAAATGCCAAAGGGAAAACAAAGCCGAACAAGGCTTGTTACGGGGCGACGATGTCTCCACATTCATATCCCAACGCGAATGATAACAGGCTTCTTGGGCTGGTTCTTTAGCCACCGTGGCGGAGTAAACGAACCTTTTCTTGACCCTGACAGTGGTTTATATTCCGTGCTTGTCCCTCTTATCGCTGGGGAGCTTTGGCATTGTTACATCGGATCCAGACTCCAGTCCTCTACTGCACACCTGGGCACTGCCCAAATCCACTACCCGTAATGCGGTCACTAATTTCGCTTCCTGTTGTCGTTCTCATTTCTTCCTCAGTGAATGGACTCATCATCGGATCCAAATGCATCTGCCTGCCAGCCGAAAATGCATGTTCCCAACAAAACCGCTGCAATCTGAACACAACCATTTTCCCTTCCAACTCCTCGGTGCCCAAGACTCCAGCTTGGGTGGTCCCAGCCATAAGTTCACTCGTCTCCAACACGCTCGCGCGGGCCAAAAACGGCACAATATCTCAAGCGCCGCTGCTCGGCAATGAATACTCGCAACCCTCCACCCCATACGGCACACAGTTCCAGGCCGGCATGACATGTGCCAACGAGACTCATGGTGTCATGTGGGCTACTTCCTGCGGTGAACGAAGCATATCCTACAAGGAATTCATGACCGGTTACGCCATGCTAGGAGCGCACCCACTGGGCACCGAGCCAGGGACGTGGCTCACTCAAATCATCATGCCGGTCGCAGACACGCCGCTAGATCCATGGGGATACCCATACACGGGCGGATTTGTTGCGTCATGTATAGCGGCCGATGCGTACATCAACATCGACAAGATCAACGACGACCAGCCCCTGGACATATGGAAACAGAAGGTATCTGGCTATCCTTGGGTTGCTCCTACGACCGCGGTGGGGTGGAGGACTGACAATGACTTGCGGAAGAACGGGCTCAATACAGACTGTGGCCATTTCGACTGCCCGGCCATAGGGCACAAGACTGAGCATCAAATATCAATGGAGAGCGATCCGAGGAGTTGGAATCTTACCTGCAAAACGAAAACGTCTGATGCGAATTTCGCTCATTCAAAGGCGGGGGTGGTACCTTATCTGGCACTTGGGTTATTTTTACTATGAGGGCCTAGAAAGTACTTCGCACGCTTTCTTCCAGTATCTTATAGCTAAAGCCTCTCAATACAGTCTAGATTAATCCCTTTTTACAATCACCCCAGCACGAGAAGATCATTTCCCTACACACGCTCATTCGCAACCACACCAGTCTTGGTCTCCTCTCCTCCACTCTCCCCACTGTCAGGAATCTTAGCCAAAGCCTCCTGCGCCAATCTATGTTTCTCCTCCTCACTCATACCATACCATTGACTCGCAACATGCTCATCACCAAACAGAGCCCCGATTTCCTCCAACGTCCTTCCTTTCGTCTCCGGGAATCTAATCCACATACATTAGCAGGGGAAATGAGATGGAATCGGACAACTTACAGAAAGTAAATACACGCAATATACACCACACTCGGACAAATCAGCACCAGGTAAAACTTCCACCCAATCGCATTCAACGCAACCGGTGCCCCAACCAAACAAATCTCGCTCGCAAGATAAAACGCACTGAGCCCAAAAGCCACACCCTGTGGCCTCAGATGATTCGGAAAGATCTCCGCAACATACACGTACTGCGTCGCATCGACGAAAAAGCACCACCAGAAGATATAAAAGAAGATGAAGAACACGGCAGCCCGGAGACCGGCGATGTTGGAGGTGTTGAGATACTGCGCTGTTAGTGCGCACAGGAAGATTACGCAGGCGGTGCAGCCAGTTGAGCCGATGAGTAGGAAGGCTCGACGTCCGAATTTGTCAATGTAAAATGCGGTCCAGACGTTGCCGATTATGGTGAAGGAGGTCCAACATGCGTTGAGGAGGAGAGGAACAAAGCCGGTGAGACCGAGGGATTGATAGATTAGTACGCCGTAGTTGGTCATGACGAAGATTCCGAGGAATTGGTCACCCCACATCAGGATGAAGCCGACGAGGGCGCGGCGACGGTTCGCGGGGGTACGGAAGAGTTCGAAGGGTCGGACTTGCAGAGATTTGTCCAGGTCGTATTGCTTCTCGATCAGGAAGAATTCCTCGCGGGCTTTGACGTGGTGAGGGTCTCTGGGTGTCTTGTGCAGCTTCTTGACGATTTCGAAGGCTTCGTCTCGTCGGTCTTGTTGTAGGAGCCATCTCGGAGAATATGGGATGAACTTCGAGCCCGCAAGAACGGTGAGTGGAAAGACGCATTGGAACGCGAGCGGAAAGCGCCAAGCGAATGAAGCGTGTGGGGAATCGGCAGGAAGGAAGTAGCATGCGAACCCCAGCCATCCAGCTAGTGTGTAGCCGAGTGCGTATGCGATGCCGGTGACGCAGACCATGGCGCCTCTGGTCTCCGGAGTTGATACTTCGGCTTGGTACATTGGGACTACGCAGGCGAGCTGTCCAGCTCCCCATCCGGCGATGAAACGGCCGACGAGAAACATGGCCATGTTGACAGCACCTGCACATAAGGCGCCGCCGAAGATCAGGACTGCACAGCCCATCATAATGGACCATTTGCGGCCGTATTTGTCGCAGGTCCAGGCATTGAAGAGACATCCGAAAATAGCACCGGCACTGTTTACGCCGTTGAGGGCTCCGATCATATTCGTTGTATGTGTGTATCCTTGGGATCTAGATTAGCTGATGATGTAGATGACGGATAGAAAAGCCTGAATAGAATATATCCTCGGGTCCATACCTGGTTCCCCGGCAGTAGCAAGATTGAAATAGGTGTAGAAGTTTGGCTGACCAACGGTCGAGCCAATGATTGCGAGCCCATATGCGGTAGATATGGTACCTAATCCCACGAATAACACCACCCACAAGTTGTAGGAGTTGACTACCAGATGGTTCAACATTGTGACCGACAATTGCCCTCCGCCGGGAAATTGTGAACAATGTGAAAGTCGAGCAAGAAAATTCTGGACAAAACAAATTTTGCGGGGAAATCAGAGGAGAAGAAATAGGGTGCCTGTCATCCTGAAGAGGGGTAGTTGGTATCCATATTGTTCTATCCGAGCTACCTGGTGTCGGACCGATGAATCTCGGGACCTCGACATGACCACTGAGAGTCTCCAACGTCGTTCGTGATTGTTTCACCTACGCAATTGCCCGGATGCTGGTTGGTGGTTTCATAATCCCGTCGTGGTGAGTTGTCGTTTTCTTCGACTCGACGATGCAGGGACGAAGCCCGGAATCCCTAAGTTGGACTAGTGTGGACAGGATCCGAGGGATCGGCGAGAAGACCGTGGTTTTCAGCGTGGCTTCCAGCGTGCATGGCGGCTTATCGATCAGCATGCGGCAGTTCACTATCTTCCTTGGAATTGGATGTTGTGGAAGGGGAGGACAACGGATGAAAGGTTCCAAAAGATGTTGGCGAGGAAGCGGGATACCGAATGACGTCACCTCGAACTTTTGGATGAGTACCAGAACGTTTGGTAACCTTAAGTGAGTATTTTGACGTCGTTTGTTTATATGTAGCACTGATCTTACTCATAGGTTTGGATTTGGCTTCATCAGTCGTGTGGTGCTAAAGTTAGATATGCACGCTGACGGGGATAATCTAGCCTTCACTCTTCTTCATTCCAACAGGAAACCTTCCTGAGTTTGACCCATGTCATGGCCGTAGTTCTAGGCTTTTAGTTGCTTTCTGTGTGATTCTTAGCAGAGGGGGGATCCTATTTCTCCAAATTTTATTTTGGTAATTCTCTAGGCAGAGTTGTTAATAATTAATTAGGATTAATTTTAAAGCTGTAATTAATTTAACTTAATACTTAGAGGCCTTAGAAACTTAATTAATTAATTAATAGTAGTTTTAAAGGTGCTCTAATTAACTATTAATTAATAGATTAATTATAATTAATAGTAAATCGCTTAGTAATAATATTTATAAGCAGGGAGCTATATAGGCTTATCCTACTATAATACTTTATAGAGCTCCTATATCTTAAACTCTAAGAGCTCTACTAGGTCCTCTCTAGCTAAGGTCTCCTAGGCTAGAGAGAACCTAGCTCTTAGCTAGCTCTGTACGTATGTAATTATAGAGAGTAATTAAGGGCTTATTTTTTAACGTTTTAGCTCTATTAAATTACTAACCTTAGAGAATATTCTCTTATAGTAGTAGAAGAACGCTAGAATTAATAGTAAATTAATAGCTAACTAAGAAAGGTAGAAATAAGTATCCTATAGAGATAGCTAGTATTTAATAGGATCTATATAGTATATATAGTTCTTAGGGACGCTTAGTTTATTATACTACTAGTAATTAAATTTATTAGTACTATTAATAAGAGAAGCTATAGTAGTAGCTCTTAGAGGCTTAACATATAACTTAGCGTAGTTATTAATATTATTAACGCGTTTTACGCGTTTACGCGAAGGAGAGTTAATAGAGTAGTAAATAGGCTCTAATTTATACTTAGCCTAGAGCTTTTAGAACTGCCTATTAGCTTTATTAAGCTAGTATTTATACTCTCTTATATATAAGTTTATAAAGTAGTACTTATAATATAGGTAGAGAACTATAGAGGCGTAATAAATAAGTAAGTTCTTAAGTAGTATATAATACTTTAAGAGCTTTATATAAGCTACTATTATATTAATTTTTAAGTAGTCCTTAGGCGCGTTAGGCTTATTAAAATTAACGCTTATAAAGCTCTTAGTAAGCTACTTAAACTAGGTAAGAAAATACTTAAACGTAGAATATACCTTATATATTACTCTAAAATAGCTAGAGTTGCTGCAGCCTTTAAGTCTCTTTATAGCCTTCTTTAAGGGCTAGAGAACTTTAATATATTAATTAATTATAGCCTAGTTAGTAGTACTAAGGCCTTAGGTATACGCTTCTTTAGCGTTAACTAGAGCCTTACTATATATATAAGTAGAGAACTTATTCCTTAACACTCTCTTAAGTTAGTAATTAAGAAGGGTATTAATTAGGTAGTAGAGAAGAACTACTCTCTCTATAAAATTAAGGTAGCTATTTTAGCGCGTAATAATAGGCTTAATAAGTTCTAATAGTCGCGCAGGCTCTCCTACCTTACGCGTTAAGTATTAAAACTTATAGAAAAGGTTATACTACTAAGGCGTTAATATTAAGTATATAACGTTAATAAGAACTCTAATAGAGCTCTTCTTTTACTACTTATATAGATATTTCTCCTCTACTCTATACTATAAGAAGTTATTATTAAAGGCGTTCTTATTAGCTCTAAATATTATAGTTTACTCTACTAAGTTAAGTAAGTAGGAATAGTAGTAGAGATAACACTTCTATAAGAGGAAGCTATAATAGCTACCTAGCGCGCTAATAGCTATATTATTATTAGTTATATTATTAAGCGTAAAGTACCTAATTAAGCTGCTATTAATACTAAATGTCTTTAGCATTTTAATAATAACTTTAGCAACTCTCTTACCTATATACGCGCTACTAAGTTAAGAAAGAGTAAGAGGAAGATTATAGAGCTTACTCTAATTATTAATATAGTAGGTAATAAGCCTATAAAACGCTCTCTTACTACCCTTTATAAACTAGCTATTAAAGCTTAGGTAGACTTTACTAAGCGCGTAAGAGAGCTTAGCGTATACCTAAGGCTAAAGATTTATGTATAACTATAGTAGGAAGGCCGCAACGCTTATATAGCTATAAAAAGTAGCTATCTTAGCCTCTAGGTTAGCGGCGCGTAGAAGTAATTAAAAGAATAGCATCTCTATTTTATATAGTAGGTAGTTATTCTTTATAAGCTAGCTAACTATAGTAAGTTAAAAACGCTGTTAATTAAAGTTTCTAAGGGCGTTAGACGCCTTTTATAATATATCTACGCCGCTGCGTATAATAGAGCCTAGAGTACGCTACCCTAGCTCTAGCTAAGCTACCTGCTTGCCTAAGTAAAGGTATCTATAGCTAATTCGCCTCTACTCTACGTAATTCTACGCCGCTGTTATTAAGCTTATCGTCTCTAGTATCCCTCTCTTACTAGGCGCTCTATATATATAGTAGTAGTAATAGACGAAGTATATATACTTTATATTAGCCTAGAGCGTAACGTAATACCTATAAGCGTAGAGTAATAATTTCTTATACCTCTACGTTTATAGAGGCTTTATATACTCTAGTAATCTTCTCTACTTAATTCTATTAAAGTTATCTATAAAATAAGCGTTAAATTTAAGCCTAGGGCTGTTAGAGCTAAGTAAGAAGGTAGCTAATAAAGTAGTAGCAGCCTAAGTTAGAGCTCTTAGTGTTAGAGTTTCTAATATCCCTTAGAAGGGCGTTAACGCGTTTAAGGGCCCTAAGGGCGTTACGTTAATTAAGGGCAAAGCCTCTACGTTAAAGAAGGTAGTATTAATATCTTAAAGCTTAGTCTTAAAGCTCTAGGTGTTATTCTAAGGCTTTAGGAACTCCTAGGTACTTTATAAGTTAAGCGTAATAACTAGAGATACTGCCTCCTTTATTACTGTATTTAGAAGGCTTCGTTTACTCTTATTATAGCGTGCTAGAGCTATTATATATAGTATAAGGGCGTTAATAAGAGCGTTAATTAATAAGAGCGTTAATAAGAGATGCGAGAAATTAAGGTGCTTAGCTAGCTAATTACCTAATTAGGAAATTGCTTAAAATACTAGAAAATGCGTAAAATTACTATATTTGTTAATTTTATAGCTTTAAAAGCTATCTCTACGTTAAAAAACACATTAAAAAGGATTAATATAATTAGGAAGATTAATTAGGAAAATCTAGTATATCCTAATTAAGGCTAAATTTTATAAGAGCCTAATTAACTTAATTAATATAATTAATCTAGCCAGCGAGATTAATTAATTAAGGTCCTAATTAATTATTAACAACTCTATCTCTAGGTCGTTTATAATTACTTTATTTGCCTAGCTATACTCAGAAGAGCTACCTAGCAGGTACAGGTAGATAGCTAAGGGCACCACTTAAGAAATGCTAGCTCCTTTGTAGTTCGAAGAAGTCCGCTGACAAGTATTACCTTATATCCAGCATGACTTTGGCTGTCCTGCAACCCAAAGTGACCGATGTTATCGCAATGAGCCATATTTTCATTTAGAGGTTGTCTGGCCCGCGACAGAAATAGACATACTTTCAGAGCATCGGCATTTTATCGTCTGAACCTGCGAAGAATACTATCAGACAACATAAGATTTGTTCCGCGTACTGACGTCACCATTTCTGGACATCAATGTCTCCATGAACACTATCTCAAACCAAGCTATATCATTAGTCCCATACCTTCTTTTCAGAAACAATCGCGTATTAATCTTCACGGCCCCGGCTGTAGAGAGTAAGCCAACTTATGGACTACAGTGGCTCTAGTCGACAAATATTCAACATCCCACAAGAGACAAGGCCGGACGTATCTGAAGCATATAGGTTGATTTATACAGGTTCGGAATGAGAAAATCATATCATCTAACGCATTTCACTCGTCTGATCTGAATCAATGGACACTGGTGACTGTATATAGTAGAGGAACGCTAGTGCCCAGCCCAGTGAGAGCGTTGCAATGCACGGGCCCATGCACTAAGACGAAACGGGTAACGCAATTTCCTCGACTGTAAAGGGATGTTTTCTGTAGAACCCCGATGTCTCCCGAGCATACCTATATTCCTATCAAGATGAAGGCTTAACCTCTTTCAATGCTACCGAAGTAAGATTATGAGAATTGGTGCAACCAACAGGTATGGCACGCTGGAAGCAGAACATTTCCCACCCCAGGTGTGGAGAAACTTTCGCCCGACGGCCCAATCCTCCGCAATCTCTCTGTCCCTAGGTATCTTATCACTACCCTATATGATTTTCCATTAAATACCAACAAGCGGCACGAACAGAGTTGGTCCAACATGTCCTCATGCTTGGCGAAATTGTCGCCCGACGGCGCGATTCTTCGCCGCTCGCTTGCATGATTGACCTAGCCCAGCTACATATCGGTCGTTATCAAAATGATCGCTACAACCCATTGGCCCGCAGATAGCAGCATACTATAGAGTATTTAACTTATAACTTTCTTATATATTAATAAAATCTTTTAAAAAATTTATATACTATACTATTTTATAAGCTCTATACATATATATTAATAGATAGTATTAATATTAATAGCCTCTTTAATTATCTTTATTTTTCTACTTTTTTAAGTTTAGTGAGGGCGCTAAATACGCTAAAGTACTAGCATGCTTATATATACGCGCAGGCTATGCCTAGCCCCACTACCCCTACCAGCGCCAAGCTGTAGCGATCATTTTGATAACCATAATATAAAATCTGGGGAACGCTCCCAGGGGCAAAATCTCACGTCAGCTTGAATGTCAACGCAACGCAACGCAACGCGACGAATACGCTTCGGTGGTCTCTGGTATAAAGATTGTTGTACATAAAAAACCGGGAGACCGCGATTAATCTTTTTCACGATACGCGATTCCACTTCGACTTCAACTCCAAAGGATCTAAATTTTCGTGTAATGGATCGCGCGTCGATTGCAACTACCGGCTTGGTGGCCGCAGCGGTGTTATTACTCGTGTATTTCCTCGCCTCGTTTATCGCTGCTCGACGCTTCGTGTACAAGCTGCAGAAAGCCGGATTTGTGCGTAAATTTCTCCGTACCATTCTATTCACCAAATCCACTGATCCCTCTCCAGCCAATGCCTGCATACCACCCCATCTTCGGCCACCTCCTCGTCCTCAAAGAGCAAATGGACAACCTACCCGCAGACTGCACCACCAACTCCAGTTTCCTCGGCATCGGCGCCGCATTTCCCAACGGAATGTACTACTTCGACCTCTGGCCCTTCGCAAAGCCCCTTCTAATCGTCAACACTATTTCCGGGGCCGAGCAGCTCATGCGCACACCCCTGATGAAACCACATATTTTCGACGACGCCATGAACCATCTCTGCGGCGGACAGACACTACTCACCATGCCCGACAAGCCGTGGAAGGAATGGAGGGCCCTGTTTAATCCGGCTTTCAGCCCTAGTTACATGTTAGAGCTTGTTCCTGCGATTGTGAAAGAGGCAGTCGTGTTCTGCGATATTCTCGATGCTCGTGCTAAGAGTGGGGAGATGTTTCAGCTCGAAAATCTGACGCTGAAACTTACTATCGATGTTATCGGAGCGGCGTCGGTGTAAGTATCCGACCTACTTTCCTAGAGTGTTGGATATGAAATTTGGGCTAATAGACGGGATACAGTGACAGTCGATGGAACTACCAAATCCACGACCACCCGCTGGCATGCGCGCTCCGACGACAAATCGAATGGACGACCTTCCAATCCGAGATGAATCCATGGGACCGCTACCACCCACTTCGTCCTCTCATCCTATGGTACAACGGACGTAAAATCTCAAAATTGATCGACCAAGAAATCCTCTCCCGGTACGAAGAACTCCGGACCACATCCACATCCACTTCCACTTCCACGTCCACTCCAACCAAAACCCCTTCTGCATCCGCCTCCACCTCCAATTCCAAAAACCCCAAAGCCTCCCGCTCAATAATCTCCCTCACGTTAAAAGAGTATTTAAAAGAAAATAATTTAAGCACCTCCACCACCCTCTCCCCCTCATTCCTCAAACTCGCCGGCGCCCAACTCCGGCTCTTCCTCTTCGCAGGCCACGACACCACCTCCAGTACGCTAATCTACTGCTACCACAACCTATCCAGCAACCCGCGCACCCTCGTCCTCCTGCGCGCCGAACACGACTCCGTCTTCGGATCCTCGACTTCAAATACCGTATCCACCGTGGCGGCCGCCATAACCGCAAACCCGAATCTGCTAAACGCGCTGTCCTACACCCTCGCCTGTATAAAAGAAACCCTGCGCCTCTTCCCCCCCGCATCCGCGATGCGCGTCGGGTCCCCAGACGTTAGTATCGTCGACGACGACGGGAAGGTGTTTCCAACAGATGGATGCTGGGTCTGGGCCATGCAGCTTGCTTTACACCGTAATCCCAAATACTTTCCCGACCCTAATTCCTTCCTGCCCGAGCGCTGGCTCGCCAACCCCTCAGACCCCTTATACCCACCCAAAGGGGCATGGCGGCCTTTTGAGTTCGGGCCGAGGAATTGTTTGGGGCAGACGCTGGCGGTGACGGAGTTGAAAATCGTGTTGGCGTTGACGGTTCGGCGGTTTGATGTGAGGCAGTCGTATGAGGCGTGGGATGGGGAGAAGGGGATTAGGGGGAGAAGAGAGGTGCAGGGGGAGAGGGCGTATCAGGTTGAAGGGGGAGGGGGTGGGGCGCATCCGAGTGAGAGGTATCCGTGTACGGTGGCTGTTAGGGGGTGAACGTGAACAGTTTCAAGTCAGCAATCTTACTTGGATTGAGGAAGGAAGTTGACGGCGGGCTATTGTTCTCAATCCATATGCACTGGTTACCTAGGTAGATGATGTTAGCATAAACGGCCGGACCGCCCTGAAACCTCCAAAGAACCGTAGCTTCGGTCTGAAGAAGATTGTCTACCATACCCGCCCCAGAGCCAGAACAGGCGTGGTCATCCGCGGGCTGGACGGACTGGGGCTCGGCCCGCCCATTGGCTAGAATCCCGCGGCAAGCTGACCATATTGGGCTAGGGTGAGATGAGCCGTGAATGTTTGATACTTGAAGATTGGATCGCACGTCGCCCAAGTCCTATGTATCTCTAGCTTATCGTCTATTCCGTAAGCCCATGACCGTCTCTGGACCAAAGGCAGGTGTAGCAACACAACAAACTCGTCGCACACGAATCAGAATATAAGTCGTAGTACGAAAGTATCAACAATATGGAAAGTATCGAAACAAGCTCAACAAGTTTCAGCCGCCCCCCACTTTCTTCTCATTCCCCTCGATCGTTTTCACCCTCTTTCGTTTCTGCACCTTCCGCATCATACACCCTTGTCGCCTACAGACCGCCCAACATATCCAGAAAAAGACAGATGCCAGAAGCTTGGCATATCCACAAAAGCTCGGGGGTACAAGGACTGAGGACCGTAAACTGTAGACCCTAGAAGACCCTATAAGACGATATGTAGGCAAGGAGTTGGAGGAGTCGGCAAACACAGCCACAACCCACCATAAGCGCGCCAATCAGCCGACAAGCCCGTCTGCCGCATGCCATCATCACGCGCCGGACCATCAGGATCCAGTAACCCATGACCCTTGAAACTAGGAGTAGGAGAAAGCGTAGCGTGGCCAATCCTGCATATGAGGACTTTATAATCCTCGGCTCTGTCCTGTCCTGTCCTGTCCTGTTCCCTCAAGGGTTGCAGCCATCGACCTCGAGAACGGGGGTGAGCTCCCATTCTAACATCTGCGCTATGAGAATCCCTGGCTAAGACAATGTTACAGATTCCAGACTCCGGTCGCTGGCTTTGCACGTGCACTATTACCCACACACCGTTCTAGCAACCCGACAACACACTTGACTTGATGCATATCTAGTGAATCCAACATCAATAACTTGCCTGACAGACCCTCACAACCTTGGACCTTGGAAACGAATCTAATCCGCATACTAGATATCAATCTCCCGCATCTCCTCTCTACCCAACATGTCCAAATCTCAAATCGATGCGACCCAAAACTTCAACCTCGTATGCTGCGTAATCGGCGGCTTCGTCGCTCTCTTCGGCCTCGTATCCTATCTTCTCAAAGAAGGTTTCTATGTCACAGAACCACGTACGTCCCAGTCTATGTAGATCCCATCTCATTTCCCTCCTCTTTCCTTCATTCCCTTCGGGGACAAAAATCCTCATCCTCATTCACGTCAACATCAACATCAACACATCTATTCATCTTGGTTGCTACGCTGACGCTCGCGAACATCCAGTCCTCTCCCTCGCCGCCGGCGCCCTCCTCTCCCCCTCGGGCATCCACCTCCTGCGCCCGCACCAATACTTCCCCTCGCCCGCTGCCCTCTCCACCGCCACGCTCAACTTCACGCGTCTCGTTCTCGGCATCCAACTCGTCATCGCCGGCGTCCGACTCCCCAGTGCCTACCTCCGCACCTCGTGGCGCAGTCTCTCCATCCTGCTCGGTCCCGGCATGTTGGGCATGTGGCTGACTACCAGCACTCTCGCCTGGCTCCTCGTCCCGGGCTTAACCTTGGTACAAGGCCTGATTGTAGGTGCATGCGTCACGCCCACAGATCCCGTACTCTCAAACTCAATAGTCGCGGGCACCTTCGCGGATAAACACATATCCTCCCCGCTTCAAAAAATCATTATTGCAGAGTCGGGCGCGAACGATGGGCTCGGATACTTATTCCTATTTCTCCCACTGTATCTTGTCAAGTATGTTGGACGGGACGGCGGGACGGATACGCAGAAGGCGGTTACGGAGTTTGTGGGCGGGACGGTGGTGTGGACGGTCGGGGCGAGTGTTGTGTATGGGGCTGTGGCCGGGTGGGCGGCGAGATGTGCGTTGTTTTGGGCGGAGGGGAGGAGGTTGGTTGATCGGGAGAGCTTTCATTTGTTCGTTGTGGCTTTGGCGGTACGTGGCCCCACGTATATATTATATACCATGACACAAATACTCGGTCGGGGTGCTGATGCTGATGTTTTACAGCTCCTGATCATAGGCACCGTAGGCCTGATGGACGCCGACGACGTATTAGCCTGCTTCATCGCAGGCAACGCTTTTACCTGGGAGTACGTATCCATACCCCCACAACCCCATCCCATCTCCCTCAAATTCCCAACTCACCGACCCACAGCGACTGGTTCCGGCAAGAAACCGCGCACGACTCTCTGCAACCGATCATGGACTTTCTCCTCAACATAACCGTCTTTATCTGGCTAGGCGCCGTATGTCCCTGGTCCTCCTTCTTCCCAAGTCCAAGTCCAAGTCCAAGTTCCAGCCCCAACTCCAACTCCGTTCCCATCATCCCGCCCGACCGCCTCATCCTCCTAGCCATCCTGGTCCTGCTCCTCCGTCGCCTCCCCGTCATCCTCATCCTCCGAAACCACATCCCTCAGATCCAGAACATCCGGCACGCGCTCATCATGGGCTTCTTCGGTCCCATTGGTGTGAGCGCTATCTTCTATCTCTACGTGACTCGGGAGTTTTTAGCGCGTGTTCAGCAAGAAAACCCGGATCGGGAGCAGGAGATTGGGAAGCTGGCGGATGTGTGTTTGGTCGCGGTGTGGTTTTTGGTAGTTTCGAGTGTGGTGAGTGAGACCCGGCTCCACACGGCAAGTAATACAGTGAGAAGTAACAGTGCCCAGGTCGTCCACGGCCTCGCCGTTCCGCTCGGAAACCTCGCGCTCTTGTCTCCGCGTGTATTCAACAGGATTCGACGCTTGGGGACCAATAAAGCCGATTCGAGACAAACTGGCAGTGACGCGGAACGTCGGCCTCTGCTTGCTGAATCCTCGGTATGAATTGGCTGTCCAAGAGAGAGAGAGGCATACGTTGTCCATGGAATCGAAAAGCCCACTATTGTATTGGAAAGGAGAGATAGCAGGGACCCTTGTCTTGGAAGCGTTCTCGTGGAACAGAATAGAACAGACGCGCCCGCAACAGGAGGAACGTATCGGTTGATGAACAAGCAGCCAGGACATTTGACAGGAGATTCGGAAAGCGTGTTTGATACTGACATGGGCGTGATACAAGGAGACCTAATGTTAGGGTACCGATATGTTTGAATTACCTATTCTACGGGTCCAGAAATCACCTACAGGCAAACAGAGTGGAAACGACTGGCCTCAGAGTGCCAAGCCAACTACAACTCCTTATCCACCAAGATTCATAGAATGTCGCTTCGTCCGAAACTTTGCTCAGAGTTGGATTCGTCCGTCAGTCAAGCAAGCGGAGAGAAGAAAGTTGAGGGAAAGCCAAAGGATAATCATGGTGGTATAAACGCCTCGCCGATGCCGAAAGAACAGTCAATCGATCGATGCCTGCCAAGTCAAAGAAAGCGCCCATGCACCCACTCATTCCCCTTACATCCACGTCTGCCTCTCTTCCAGTCTTCCAGTCTTCCACAATATTCCTACCATCGTCTTCCGTCTCCCATCCCATCTCATTCTATCTCCACACAAGAACTTCCCGGTCTTTTGACCACTTTCCGCTCAACGATGGTTGTAATCCCATTCACAGGACGCGGAACGTAGAACATCGCATCTCGTCTAAGCAGTCCCTGCGCCTCGTAAGCCCATCCATCCAATCATCCAATCAACCCCATCCCATCTCACTCCCCACTATCTCTTTTTATGGACCAAGGGAAGCGTACCGTTACTCGTCGAGTCCGCCATCTTGGTATCGGCCGCCGCATACACTTTCTCGACATAGGCTTTGTTGCCCTCGGGCGTGGCTTTGATGGTCTCGGCGCCGGGGTTCCAGTTCGCGGGACAGACCTGGAGGGTGTGAGTATACGGTGAGGAGGGGGTGATATGGGAGGGTGGAGGGGGTGGATGGGAAGGCGGTGGGAAAGGGGGAGGGATGAGGGGAGTTTGACTGACCTCGCCGTACTTATCCGTGAACTGAAATGCATCTAGCAAGCGCAGACACTCGTCCACACTGCGTCCGACGGGGAGATCGTTGATGGTGATCTGTTTGCACGGATTTGTTAGTCGATGCAGTCCAATGCAGTACATTCCATTCCAAAAGCCACTCAACCCCGCGTCCAACGAGCCACACGCCCACCACCCATGTGTACAACGCAGGCGTACGCCGTCGCCACCACATCCCCTTCCACCCCAGACCTCTCGCCCACCTCTCTCCATCTCAAACTCACCTGTCTCAAAACCCCCATCGGATCCACCAAAAACAGCCCCCTCAAAGAAATCCCCTCCTCCTCAATCAAGACCCCATAATCCTTGCTAATCCCATGATTCTTATCACTCAGCAACGGTATCTTCACACCTCCCAATCCTCCATCTTTCCGACTCGCGTTCGTCCACGCCAAGAGCGAGTACTCCGAGTCGGTGGACGCGAACACGACGGCCGCGCCGCGCGCCGCGAAGTCGGAGGCCCGGTCGGAGAACGCGATGATCTCGGTCGGACAAACGAAGGTCCAGGCCATGGGGATGAAGGCGAGGATGAGCCACTGCTTTGTCGAGGTGTAGGCTGTGAGGGAGAGCTCTGCGGGGAAGTTAGTGGGTGGTGTGGGTTATTGCGGTGGTTGGGTTGATGGGCGATGGAGTGGAATTGTCGGTTGATGCAGAGTAGGATTGGAATGTGCGTGTGGAGGCGTGGGCCATGTACACACCTTCAAACGTCCCATCAACGACCGCGGTGCCAGAGAAATGCGGCGCAGGTTTCTGGACACGGGCTTTCGGGGTGTAGGACGCCATTTCGAGTATCGGTCGCGGGGGGTGAATCTCGATGTCGATGGCAATGCAGAGGACAAGCTTTGCGCGGCGGTGTAGGTAGATAGAGAGGTAGGTCGTATGTACAGCTAGCAACGTGCGTAGGCAGGCGAGGGTGGAGTGAGGTGTCTGTGTGTCGCGACTGAAAAGCCTTCAGGTACGTCGTGCGTATTGTCCCTCCCGGAGAAACTCTCGGAATAAATACTTCTTAAGTCGAACTACAGTAGACTTTTAGGCTTAGAAAGATAAAATTTATTTACTAGAATTACCCTCTAACCCTCCGAGATCTTTAAAAACTTCCGTGGTAGCGATTAGACAGGGGGTATAGATAATAAGGCGACGAACTACATTACGTTAAGAAAAACGATTAATAGTACAGTAACCATATTACATTAGCTAAATTTCTATTAACTTACGAAGAAAAGATTTCGGACGTCCGAAGTGCAGGTCTGTCTCGCGACACAGTGCGTCTCGCTACTTAGGGACGGACATTAGTGTTTGGTTTAGTTTATTCTTCGCCTATGTAATTAAGCCGGGCTTATAAGGGCCGTTATCTATGGCCCCCTTCTTATTTCTCTGCGATTAGCCTCTCTTTTTGGGCAGCCCACCTCTGCGGCTAGCCTATTTAATACTGTGTTACTAACAGGTAGAATGTGTCTACTATATGTTGAATTATGTGGGTGTATTAGTCTGTTATGTTTTTGCATACCGTGTTACTAACGGGTGGAATGTGTCTAATTACTATATATACAGCACCTACAGCCACATATCTGATAGTTTTATATCTCAACCACTGTAATATTCGACACTATATATAAAGTACAGCACCTACACATATCTAACATTAGTCCTGAAAGTGGGGAGGGCGCCTGTATTTATAGTTGTACAGTGGCTAGCCTACTCTTTCGGCCAGCCTATTCTTTCGGTTAGCCTCTCTCTGCGGTCAGCCTCTCTATTAGCTCTCTGGTTAGCATCTTTTTTTCGACTAGACTATTTTATTGGCTAGCCTACTTTCTTGGCTGGCCTGTATTTCCGGCTGGACTATCTTATTAGTTGGCCTACTTTCTCGGCTAGCCTGTATTTCCGGCCAGCCTACCTTTTCGGCTGGCCTACTTTCTTGGCTAGCCTGTATTTCCAGCCAGCCTACCTTTTCGGCTGGCCTACTTTCTCGGCTAGCCTGTATTTCCGGCCAGCCTACCTTTTCGGCTGGCCTACCTTCTTGGCTGGTCTGCATTTCCAGCTAGCCTATTTTATTGGCTGGACTATCTTATTAGTTGGCCCTATGTCTGACCTATTATATTCCGCCTCTTTTGACTCTGCGGTCAGCCCATTCTTAAGGCCAGCCTATTCTTGAGGCCATCCTCTCTCTGTGGCCAGCCTCTCTTTACGACCAGTTAATTGATTAATTAATTGGTTCATAGGACTAGCCTCTCTTTACGACCAGCCTATCTTTTTGAACATGCTCTCCTTAGACTACTAAATAGAAGACTCCCTTTAATTACGTAGTTCGTATTGGCTCTACAGTCGAGAATTAGATAAATATAATATTATCTATTCTTAGAATGTCTCCTTGAGTTGACCTCACGCAGACTACTAACTAGACGAGAGGTTAGTTAAGGAGCCTAGAACTGGACCCTAAGCAATAGCTATTCTTAGAATGTCTCCTTGAGTTGACCTTACGCAGACTACTCTAGACGAGAGGTTAGTTAAGGAGCCTAGAACTGGACCCTAAGTAATAGCTATTCTTAGAATGTCTTCTTGAGTTGACCTCACGCAGACTACTATGTAGAACTAGAGGTTGGTTAGAGTTAGCGAGCACGATAATGACGTAGGAAGCTGGCGTTAAGAGTGATAGTGGCACTGTGTTACCACTTAGAAGCAGCTACCTCGTGTGTACTAATGGTAGTACTGTATGCCTCTTCCCGTTATAAGCTTATAACTAGTGTGTCAGGGTTCACGTGCGAAATCAATTCAACAGTGATGCTCAATGAACGGTAACAGTAGTATTGGTCCGTTAGGGTTGAGAGTAATTAGATATGAAGACGTACAGTAGTACAATAAGCGAGAGAGGGTTTCACGTCTGCGATTTTCTTCTCTCAGGATCGCGGACCAAGTAGATCCGATTCGAACCTAGATTACGTGCCTTACGTCGCGCGGTCCCGTGACAGTCACATCCCCATGTGAGCGTGACTAGCAGAAAAGGCATGATGCGCAGGAGTGGCGGCCTTATGCTTACTAATAAGTAGGTTTCGAGACATCTTTCGCTCGAAACTAGTCCCCATTTACGACACCGCCAGGCCTCCTACATTGATAATAGCCGCGGCAGGCATAGCGGATATACCGCGGTGGGGGTCCACCCTGTGTGGCGGAAGCTTTCACCGAACGTAGTCTAGGTCCTCAGCTTCCGCAACCGCAAACAGAGACTGGAAATACCGGACCGAAGAAATAAATTACCGAGTCCCATCATATCTCCTCCTCTCATGCGAGCACGCGTGTGGCTCAGGACCGGCCCATTGTATTGGAAGGGGGATGAGGGAGACGCGGGCGAGGGCGAGGTGGCGCTGTCAACAGTGACGGTCCCAAAGCCGCGCAACATATATTTGTGCTGGACTTCTATTTTTGGCCTAGCTCAAGACGGAAGGCGCGGAAGCTCGACGTGATTCAGCAACAAGCATGGCACAGCACGCTTCTGGTTGGTTGGTTGGTTTCATGTACCCTGACCTCTCTCTATTCACAGCACGCTTCTGTTTCCCGGTTTTGGCCCAGGTAGGTGTCATATTCTGGATCCTGTTTCCTGACTCTAGCTACCCAACATCGGTTGAGATCGGACGGTATAACGTGATTAATTAGCTAACGCACGGTCTCACTTGACGCACGATTCTACTAAAAATCGCTACATCTTTAACTCGCGATAACTTAGTTAATATAGCAGATTAACACAGCTCTTACAGCAATTACTTCTCTAGATCTAGGCGAAAAAGTTAATTATACTTAGATTGCTATAGAGTACAGCGTTGCGCGCTTAACTCTCTTAAAGCGCTATTACGGGGTGCAGCGATCTAATACGTACTAAATTAATATAATCTAAAATCTTAATACTACGTAAGAACAGGCCCTTATATAATATATTAAAAGCCTTAATACACGAGGGCTACCTCCTATAAGGTAAATAATCTAAAACTTCGCATTAGAAATAGCTAAAAAGGATGTTAGCAAGTGCTAGGTTGCGCGCTTTCTTGCGCGGCATAAGGATAAGGTTATCCTCTGCTAGACGGCTAGGATTAACGCTATACGCTAGAACGCTAATACAGGATAGAAATATAAGGCTTACTTTAAGCTTATAAAGCGTAAAATTAAGTAATATAAGATTAATAGCCGCTATATATATAATATAGATAAAAAAGGCTTCCTTATTAGAATAATCTCTAAATTAAAAAGGGTGTTCTCCTAGCAGAAATATAACGCTAGAAAGCTTAGGAAAATACTTTAAGATAGTAATAGAAAGTAGATTATAATAATAGCTTATATTTGCGCTAAGGGCTTAGCGTTAACGCTAAGCTTAATTTACTAGGCAGCTTTTAGTAATATATAAGACACCTAGCTATAGGATTTTAACTTAGAGGTAGATTAGGCCTTTTTCGCCTTATTACTATCTAGCTAGATAAACTATAATATTAGCCTTAGCTAGCTTAAATAGGTGTTTAATTAGGAGACAAAGCTAAAGGCAAGGTAATTCTAGCGCCTCTTAATCCTTAATAGCTATAGATCTTACGTAATAATAGAATTTATTAATTACTATAACGCTAATAAAATCCTGCTAGCTATATTTCTACCTTATAGTACCTATACCCTTTAGCCGCTTAATGTCTGCGTCTTTAGGCTATTAGCTAGTGCGTATAGCTTTGCCCTAGAGTAATATATTACTAGCTATTAAGGGCTCTTTAGTATTATAAAGAGGGACTTTTACCGCCTTTTTTTAGCTACCTAGGACACCGCCTTAATTCCTAAGATAATATTAAAGGCCTTTAAAGCTACTAGGCTAAGCCTACTTAACCCTAATAAGATTCTCTCCTAATTTTAAGCTAGTAGTAATAAGCAGCTATTCTTAAGTAGTAGCGCCTTATTAGTCCTTAGCGCTAGTAACTAGCGTAAAATTAAGCGTTTATTACGTTAAGTTATTAAGAATATTTATAATAAAGAGGCCTTAAAGCTCTTCTATATAATTTATATAATTATAGCTTAAAAAGTAATTCTTTAGTATAAAAATAAGCAGCTCTATAAGGCCTTAAAGAATAAAAAAAGCGCCGCTAGTAGGGCAAGCTACTACT
Organism: Lentithecium fluviatile CBS 122367; assembly: GCA_010405425.1. Taxonomy (NCBI): domain Eukaryota; kingdom Fungi; phylum Ascomycota; class Dothideomycetes; order Pleosporales; family Lentitheciaceae; genus Lentithecium; species Lentithecium fluviatile. Next base: position 214,268 of record MU005605.1, on the reverse strand, counting down.
TAAAGCGCCTAAGGATTATAATAGTAGAGCTATATTTTAGTCCCTAGCTAAGGTAGGTAAAGCGAGGGTAATCTAGTAAGTAAAGAAGGCTAAGAAGGTAGTAATATAGCTTTAGAAAAGCAAGGATATAAAGCGCTAAGAGTAAGAGAAGCTTTAAAAAGCTGCCTTACTTAATAAGAGGTAACGTGTAAGAGATATAGCTAAGGTAGAGCGTGCTTATACTTATAAGTAAAAGGCTATTAAAGCCTAAGAGAATTAGGAGGCTAAAGCTATTAAAAAGTAACTCTATAATAAGCTTAAAGCTTCTAAAAAGGGTAATTAACGTTACCTTAAGGCCTTAGCAGAAAATCTAGAGGTAATTAAGCTAGCTAAGCCTAAGTTACTACCTATTAAAGTTAATATACCTAATACTAGCTCCTTAACGCGCACCTGTTAAATCCGCCTTCCTTAACGCTTCTTATAGCTAATAAGAGGCTAGTATTACTTACTAGGATTCTCTAATTATTACTCTAGAAAATCTAGTAATTTTATAATATATATACGGCTGTACAGCTTTAAGTTTGTGGCTAACAACTATCTAAAATTATGCGTTAAGTGAGACCGTGCGTCGGCTGATTAATCACGTTAGTACAAACGTTAGTATTTCGACTGGATCGCTCACTGTGCACCGTAGCATTGAGAAGATTTATCCAGCCAATCAGCACCGGTTCACCGGCACAGACGGTCGACAGTCTTGTTGTTTGTGCCAGCAAACTGGTGTTGATTGGCTAATATTTATAGGAAAATGCTAACCATATGTAGCTTAGTGGGATGATGTTAGCAATGATACCACCGGTGGTACCACCTACGAGGAGCTCGTTTCCCATGAGGAATAACATTAGCGCCTGCATCCTTGGTGCCCTTTCGAGTATCACTCATACATTGTATTGCTCATACAAAGGCGATTTTTTCGAGGTTTTCGACTATGGGGATCAACCATGACGGTCCGCCTGGCACGAGACTGGAAGACGCGGTCCCATGTGCAACGTTGTGGGCGTTTACGATGGAGCGTTCTGGTGTTCGGCGGGATTGGCTTAGTCTTGGCGGGCGTTGAGCCCGCGTGATGAGGGCGCAGCTGATGGTTACAGCTACCCAGACAGCAAGACTTAGCCCCGCCAGCCGCCACATGCATGCTTAGTCAGATCGCGTTACAAATACTCGCTAAGGGCCCAATTCTCCGCTTCCTGAGCAACCTCCTTCCATTGCGGCCCATCTTGTGACCAGTCTTTTCAGCCCAGCTTCTTTCTACGGCCAGCCTCTCTCTACGGATAGTGCCACGGACGAAAAACTCTGTAGCTAACGTATAGACAGGCGTTCCCGGACGCCTTTTCTTGGGCTGCATATGATAGCACCGCGATCATTCGCTCTGCAGCACTGCATGATGTTACATGAATTGCCCCGCACCCTGCACTTGTTGTGGCACAGTGATGAGGCAGCGTAAGTATCTCGCGCTGCCCCGCCTGCTGTCATGTAGACCAGCCTTCACTGCTCCTAAAACTTACCATTCGTTGTTAGACTCAAACTTGACCGGCCACTATTTAAAGACGAGCTCAAGATGTACGACGACTATGAGTGTGAGACCTGCGATAAGAGATTCCGGACCCAGCCAGCTGCTAATCAACACATGGACGACACGGGGCACTGGGAGCCTCAATTCGAGTGCGAGACCTGCGATAAGAGGTTCCGGACTCAGCCAGCTGCTGATCAACAC
>MU005605.1:191934-212418 GCA_010405425.1 Lentithecium fluviatile CBS 122367 | reverse complement strand
GATAAGAGGTTCCGGACTCAGCCAGCTGCTGATCAACACATGGACGACACGGGGCACTGGGAGCCTCAATTCGAGTGCGAGACCTGCGATAAGAGATTCCGGACTCAGCCAGCCGCTAATCAGCATATGAATGCTGTAAACCACCACAAGCAACACCACTGGCCACGATTGTAATTAGTCAATCATTCAGAATCAGAACGCCTTGAAGTATCATTTCTGCTTTGCTTCATGCACCATTATTACATCCCTTATCAACTGTTACCACATGCGCGCCACTGGGGCTCTCCAAGATTCTAGTGCAGCCCCATCCTCCGCCTGTGTCGCAGTCGACGACGGTGGCTCTGGCCCTTTGCCTCTGCTCACGGTTTTGGCTGATGGCTTCGGAGCACCTAAATCTTGCCTACCTTCTGCGACCTGTACTTGGCTTATGCGCGCCATCTTGGCCTTTGGCATAGCCGCACCTGCCTCCGACGCAGCACTCTTCCGTTTGCGACCACGTTTTTTCATGCCCGTAGCAGCACCTTCTGCCTCTGGTGCCGCACTTGCGACATTTCTGGCTTCTTTTGCAGCCTTTTTGGTCTTTTTCTCCGCTTCCTTGGCGTCTGTCACAGCGCGTTCCGCTCGCTTCTTCTCGAGGTCCTCATAGGTCGCCACTCTTGCTGTACCTATCACCTTTTGATCGGCTGCTCGGCGAGCTTTTCCCTCATTGTAAATCGCAGCTAAGAACTGATTTCGATTGTAAAGGAGTGCAATTTTGGCAAGGTACGTCTGAGCGGCATTTGCCACCTTCTGTTGGAGCTTCGCCTTGTGCTGGCTGCTCGCTTCATCATTAGGAACCCGTTTGATCCTGTCAAGTAGCGACGCTAAAGCCTCTCCAGATACTGGCGTAACAGGCGTAGGCAGTGCTTCGTAGTCCGGATAAAGATCAACTCTCGGCTCATCAGTGGTTGAGATAGTTAGCTTCACCAGGGGTTTAGGGATTTCCGCAAGAACTCTTTCGGGATTGAATGGGAATAACCCGCTTCCTCTCCAGGCTCCAAGGATGTTTCTGTTCGTAAACGCCTTTTCCCTTGCTGGGCTATACAGATAAGTGAAGTGCTGCTTGTCGACTGTGTTTACTCCACCAAGCTCAATCCTTTCCACTTGTTCGCGATAGGCTGTCTTCAAGGGCCCGAAGGCCCCAACATCACATGGCTGAGTCTTGTGGGAGGTATGGGAGGGCAAACGGCAAAGGATGATGTTGTTTTCAAAACAAAACTCCAAGATCTCTAGGGTTTCATGCGTTCCGAAACCATCCCAAATAAGTACGCGTGGTTTATTGTTAGCACGTTGTTTAGTTTGGGGGTCGAATACAAGCTTAAGCCACTGCAAGCTAATATAAGAATCGGTGAATCCAGTATCAGAGAGCGCATAGACCCAACCAGGCGTAGGATACGTAGTAGGATACCCATCATACCTCCCCTCTCTCATGCGAGAACGCGCGTGGCTCAGGAGCGGCTTGGAATCCTGCTCGGAGTGAGTACTACTCGCGTTAAAGTGACGCTTACCTACCAGAACAATGGAGCGCATGACGTCGGAGAGGGCGGAATGAGGGCGCGGGCGAGGACGAGGTGACGGTTCCAAAGCCGCGCAACGTGCTAGGGTTCTATTTTTGGTCTAGCACGAGACCGGAACGCTCGGAAGACTCAGACGTAATTGGCCCAGATGGGTGTCATATTCTGGGTCCTGTTTCCTGACTCTGGCTCCCCAACACCGGTTGAGATCGGACGGTACAGTATTAGGTTGCGCTTGTCGGGGATTCAGGCCACGACGACTTTGGGGTCTATATACTTCTATACGCGACGTAGTGGGCGTTTACAATAGAGCGTTGATTCCCGGCCAGGTGAGACGTTCAGTCTTGGCAGGCGTTGGAGCCGTCAGTCAAATTAAAATTCCCGCCGTCGGCATTTTCGTCCGGGAGGGCTTGTTGCTAGCTTGCAGAAAGGGCTTTGTTAGAAGAAGCTAAGCTATGGGTCTTCGCCTGTCAGACACGCCAATTTATCTTTGTCGAGCTTCGGGCAATTGTGTTCTTAAGACTTCCTTGCAGCCCCACAAGCCACAGGCTTGGCTTTAGAATAAACTACAAAGGAATTAATTAATTAGTTTTGTTCTAGCCTAAAGCTGGTAAGTGCTGTGATCGGAAGAAGCCACAACGTAGCCACGCTGCGCGAATTTGGACGCAACAACAAGCACAAAGCTGATCATGACTTCCTACTTCTATAAAGTGGCTCTATGTCTTAATATTCATAAATCTATGGCGCTGTCAGATCTTGTTTTGCTACAAAAGAAGGATATAATCAAGCGAATAACGCATTAACATGGCGACTTCGGTCACGGACGCTAAAGTCGCAACCGAGTCTTTGCTCGAGAACGTTAAGCCGCATATGGACGATGCGCAGGGACTCATGGCCCTCGGAGGTTTCCTACCAGTTGCTTCGCGAGCTCTGGATACGATAGGCGTCTTTGAAGCGGAGGTTCCGGCCGTGCTTCAATAGTACAAATCGACATGCGACAAACTCACGAAAGCCATTCAGACCAATGACTCTGGAAAAATAGGATGGAAAGACGTCACTGTCGAGGGCAAACCATGGTTTGCTCATACAACTACACTGCAATCGTGCATCGCCATTCTTCAAACACAGGCCGTCAAGAAAAAGGTTGCGACACCATTACCAAAATACGACGAACCGCCACCATACGAGGCATAACGGGAAACATCGTCACAAGTCAATACACGCCAGACTACGCTGCCGGTAGCAAGTCGTCAGGAAAGGGCGACTGTTGGTAAATATATGGTAGAGGGTCATTCCAAGCGCGAATATGCTGATTCTACGGCTATCGTTGTTTCAATCTGAATATAGCATTAACACTATGATACTTTTGGCTGCTCACCGTCGAGGGGAATGGATCAAGTCGGAGTTACTCGGCTCTAGGAGCCTGAACGCTCCCACGTTTTTCTTGCGTGAAGGAGGTATATTATCGTTGGAGATCAATATAAGTGGCGTTCTTTGTCGCATGCCGCTCTAATAAAGCGGGTTGGATATTCGCGTTTATAGGGTCGCCTTGTGTCGATAACGTTGCGCCGGTCTAGACGGTGAGACAGAAGGCAAGGAGGGCCGGGACAGGCCTGACAAGTTCAGAGACACAGACTGTCTATTGGGACTGCTGTCTTAGGTATAGATTGAACTCAGCTGATGCAAGTGGAGGGAAGCAACTCTGGCGAGGAGCGGCTTAGTCTTCACGGCGGAGGGCGGAGGGACACCTGTATTTATAGTATTAGTCGTACGCTGCATAGCCACCACCAGGGAGTCTGGGACAGCCCATGAACCAACCAATCAATCAATCAATAAATCAATCAATCAATCGAGGCGTCCCCGGATTTGTCGCCTCGGATAGGTGTCCCCGGATTTGTCGCCTCGGACGGGCGTCCCCGGATATGTCGCCTCGGATAGGCATCCCCGGATTTGTCGCCCCGGACAGGCGTCCTAGTCTGATGTGTCGCCCCGGACAGGCATCCCAGTCAGTCTTGCCTCCCCGGAGCGGCGTCCCAGGAATTTTCTTCCTGGACAGGCGTCCCAGTCATATATGTCGCCCCGGACAAGCGTCCGAGTCCGATCTGTCGCCCAGGAGAGGTGTCCGAGGAATTTTCTTCCCGGATAGGCGTCCCAGACAGATTTGTCGCCCCGGACAGGCGTCATTACAAGTTTGTTGCTAGTTATTAAAATGCAGGCGGAATGCCTGTACACCATGATATAAACACAGGAGACGTAAGCTTAGCAGAAAACCATTTTCTCTATTATTAAATCTTTCGTATACGCGCATGACGTTTAGGTCTGTAGTATAGCATTATCTGAAGCGTAAACCTTCCTATTGCGTTGATAAGTCATCCTTGGGATTGTGGCCGCCGTGCGAGTGCGATTCATGCTACGTTTCCACGCTGGTCGGTACCTGCCAATCAAAGGGATGACAATTCGAGCTAGCGTTGAATGAGAAGATTAGCAGCCAAGTGTAATTTATCCTCTGTCAGCAGGTCAGTCTCATAACTGTAACTGAAGTGTGTGGCCGTGCGGCTGTTGTCTAAAGTCGGACCTAGCCCGCACCCCAACCCCTCAAGGGAATACCTCAGGCTGCCTGAAGCGCTCTAAAGACCATCTTGTCGCTCCACGCACACCTGGCTGCACGCTTCTCAAACCGCCCGCCGTCCTCATTCTGCTCTCTTGCATCAACAGCCGCTAATTCGTTAGCGAGAAGCTTTTGCCGATGATCTGGCCAGTTCGCCCACGATGTTCGTCTCCCTGGCTCAGCGGCGTGCAGATCGTCGCTGTAGCAGCCAGTAGAGTGCTCGCTCGTGGTCTCTCACCAGGCAGCAGCAAGTTAGCAGACGGAGATTACCGTGAAGTATCAGCTGCCCCCTTGCGAAGGTGTGCATTGGACTGGCCTTGGTGTCGTACAGCCAATAGGCTTTATCATGATGCTTGCGCTCTGGCTTTATCTCGCCGCGGGGCAAGGTGTGCCGCGCCTAAAACTATAAATATCAACTATGCGTCGTCTCATTCTTCTCACTGTACCAGTCAAAGCCTCGCCTATCTTGCAGAGTACCGTTATTGTATGACTGCCTTCCATTCACATACTTCTGAAGTCCTATTTACATGACCAGATTTCAGAGTACGGGAATAACTAGCCTCCACCTTCCACAACATGTCAGCGGAATTTCATCTCTTCCCTTGCCGACAGCACCTAATCCTAGCATAGGTGCGGTAACGTTACTTCGATCAAAACCAGAGCCCGGCAAGGAGAGATATCCTTTCGCGACCTCCGGAGTCCCTCCCTCCGGAACGTCTCCAGTACGTTTTAAGGAGAGGCGATTCTAAATAGCGGTATTTAATTGGTGAATTGCTCGTTACGTGTTTTATATAATACTATTAGTGTCTTAGCTTTTTAATACATAAGAGACGTTAACTCTCTTATTACTATCTCTCTATATACATAATATTAACTCGCGTAATACACTATTATTAGTTTTTATTACTTTTTTAATTAATATAGCCTCTGTTAACTCTTACAGCGCAGTAGAGAGCTCTTAAGTACTAGTTTTTAAGGACGAGAGCGTTAATGCGCTTACTAAGCTTAATACTATAGATATCTCTATACCTACCTCTCTCTAAGAGACTAATAGTAAGAGTGTAGAGACCTAGCTTACTAAAAAAACTCTATTTAACTATACCTAGGTTAAATAGAAGCACCCTAAGCTTATTAGTTGCCGTAAGCTCTTATATAATAAGAGAACGTAAGCTTAGTAGTAGCAGTATAGAGTCTCTATATAACGCCTTATAATAGGAAATAATAGTAAGAGTACTTATAAGGAGTACTTCTTATATAAGACGTGCTATACAGCGAGCGCTAACAGCAGTTATAAGTTTAGTATTACTTATAGAGGCGCTAGCGCCCTTACCTACTTTTACTTAGCTTACTAGAGAACCTTTACTAATAAAACTAATATAGGACTACCTATAAATATATTAGAGAAAGCTATTAATATAAGTAATAAGAAGAAATAAGAGGTAGTAAATATAATACTAGAGCTGCTATGCCTAGAGGACCTTAAGCAGGATATCTTTTACTAGATTATTTAGGAGAATATTCTATATATAGTAGTTAACAGCCCTCCTTTTAGGCGTATATTTAAGCGTCTATAATAACTCTCTTATAGAGCCCTAATCTCTATAAGAGTACCTTCTAATAGTAGACTCCTAGAGAGTTCTATTACTATAAGTAGGAGATTAAGAGCGTACTTATAAAAGCCTATAGTAAAATACACCTCTTATTTAATATATAAATCTCTTATTACTGTAAAGCTATAAACAGCGTAACAGCTTACTAGGTTAATTAATATAGTACTTACTAGATAGCACTACTCGCCCTAATAGAGATACCTAATACTTATAGCGGTATTAATATTACTATAAACACTCTTAGCGTTATTAATAACTATAATATACATAAGCGCGTTAGGTACTTTATACTTAATAATACCTCCTTAAATAACGTAGCTATTAAGGAGCTCTGCTATAAGCTAGGGCTTAACTCTTACTAGTAAAGACTACGCTACGTAGGCTATATTATTAATCTTATTACCTAATAAGCTCTATTTAGTGTTAATTATAAGATGTTTAACGCCTAGCTTACTTATATAGTAACTCTTAAAGAGAAGGTTAAGTTATAGAGGGAAAAGGGCCCTATTAGTTACCTTTTTAGTATTATTAAATAGATCTATAGCTCTTCTAGTAGAACGCAGCAATTTAATAAGGCTTAGATTAATATATAGCAATTAGAGTACCTAAATATAATATCTTTAGTACTAATACTAACGCTAAGGTATAATAATTATACTTAGTAAGTGTTAAAGTTCTACGCGCTTAAGCTTTTATTTTAAAGATTTTTTACTTCTACTTCTTAACTACGCAACGTTAACTTTTTTTTTTTTTTTAATAGGGATTAACGTCGCATACAATTTCTATCGCGAATATATAATAATATTATATGTAATAAGACGTTATAGTGTTACGCGCGAGCCTATAGTTACTATATATATAGTATTAAGGTTTCTAAGAGCTTAACACCTTAGCTTTACCCCTCTCTAATTTATTTACTTAATTTTCTTAAACCCTAACAGCGTACTAAGACTATATAAAATTAGCGTATTTTACTATTAACTACTAAAGTTACTAACGCTGTATATTATATTACTTAAGCTACACATAATATTTTATAAATCTCTAAAAAAGGCCTAGAGATATAGCTCTACTATAGCTCTCTATAAAGTTATAGCATTATATAATAGCGTAGGATAGATAGCCTTACGTAGTATTAAGTTTTAGTAATTTTTATACGTATATATTAACTAATAAGCGCGTAGGTAGAACTCTACCTATAATATAATTATAAGGGCCCTACGCCTACGTAACTCTATTAACTACTTTCTTAATATAGAGTATATATAATATAAGCGTCTTATTAAAGAGCGTACTAAGAAACCTCTAAGAGAGTTACTAGTAGACTTACTTACCTAGGTACTTCTTTAGAACTATATTAGATCTAATAACTAGACTATACTAAGAAAGCTTACTAACCTACTTAAACCTTTTAAGAAAGCTACTAAATAACTTAAAAGTTGCCCCTCTAAGCTATAGAGTAAGGGTATCTTTAATTTAGTACCTATTATTAAGCTCTTAATACAGTAGCTTAAAAAACTTAAAGTTAAATACTATAAGGGCGTTAATACAGATTGCTGCGTATTCTAGGTAGTAATTAAGTAAGCCTAGTAGAAAGTAAAGTACTATTATAAGCTTATAGATTGCACGCCTATATACGCAGCGCTTATTCTATTAGATCTATAACTTAAATCTCTCTAGCTGTATAGAGAGTAGGGTAACGAGTAGGCGCGTAAGGGCATTAAGTTAGTAACTAAGTTATTTAAGAGTAAGTATAACTAACTTTCTAAGAAGTAACTCTCTTAGAGCTCTTAAGACTTATAACTATATAATATACTTAGAGAGATTACTAGTAATAGGCGTAAAAGAAGGAAAATTACCTCTCTTAAAGAATAATTACGCGCGTTATACTAGCTTAGTGCGCTATAGTAAGCTAGTAATAAGTTAACTAAGTTTCTTAAAGAGCTACTATATATTAAGCCTAACCTAATTATTACGTAGTATTAGTAATAAGCTAAGGTTAAAGCTAAGTATCTAAAGCTATACTATATAGTAATTAATTTACTATTAATCCCTACTATAAGCTCTAAACTAGAGAGGATATTCTCTAATGCTAGGGTTATACTTACTCTGCAGCGCTCTAGCCTTAGAGAAGAGCTACTATAAGTATCTTTATACCTCTCTAACTAGAAGAGAGCTAGTCTTATTACTTTTAGAGGGTAGGGGTAGTAGTATTAGCGCACTAAGCTTATAGAGATTAGTACTCTTAATAAGTACCTTTAAGATAGAGTTAATAGTAATAGTAATAGTAATAGTAATAATAGTAAGCTATTTTATAAGTAATAGGACGGCTTAATTAGTAGTAATAGTAATATAAGCTAATTAGCGTTAATTTATTATGCGTAATATTATTTATACGTAGTAAATTAAGTACTATTAATACTCTCTACACCTTAATACTAAGCTTAATACTAAGGACCCCTACGTATAAGCTAGCTTATAAGAAATTAATATACGACGCAGTAATAAGCTTATTTTAGCGTTTTAAGCTACTATATAAATAGCTAGTACGTTTAAAACACAATAGTGGGGTAACTCCTAGGAGAAGAAGGAGGGATTCCGGAGGGAATCCACTCTCTCCTTGCCGGGCTCTGATCAAAACTACGACCGATAGCCAAGGCCACTCAACGCACACATTCGAGAGCCGATTCGTGGACCGTTTGAGTTCAGAATGTCCCCGATCGCGGAATTATCAGCCACCAACAACTAGGTCTTCATAGCTGTCCATGTAATTACTTCATTTAATTACTTCATTTAATTACTTCATTTAATTACTTTGTTTTTAGCCAGATCTGGAGTTGTTTCAGAGAAAATTCGTCATTTTGCTGCGCCGAAATTGTGAAATTTTCATCGCACCATCCCGGTGTGCCTGCTGTGAGGAGGGGCTTCCCGAATGGCTGACAAGAGCCGTAATCAACGAGAATCGGTCTGCCGCCTTTGTCCATCATAATGTTGTACGGGTTAAGGTCGTTATGAGCTAATCCGAGCGAATGAAGGTGGTTCACTGCTGCCTTGATCGCGTTGAAGCACATATCGTAGTCAATCTTCCGATTTTGCAGTCGGGCTTCGAGCTCAAGCGTACGAGGGTGTCGATCTAAGGCAAGGCCGACAATACGACCCCTTCTCATAATGACACCATGATATTGGATGATATTTTCGTGTTGATTACGTCGCAAGAACTCCAGTATCTCAGCTTCCTGGAGAAGCAGTTTTGGCAATGTGTCTGTACCTACGAGCTCATTGTAGCATCCAATTTTAGGGCCTTTGACGAAGATGTTGCTGTCAATCGAAACCGAAGCAGTCGTGATACGCGGTGGAGCCTCGGGGTATATATCTTCATCCGGAATAACAGACTTCAGATTGTCCGTAATGTCCTGTAGGCTCAAGGTATCAAGGCCAACCGGAGCTTCACCAATCCAGACCTGGTAATCACGAGTTCTGACGGCGAACCGCGAAATTTTGCCATCGGCTGTTTCGCTGAGATGACACAAGTCCCCGAAGGACTTCACCTGAGGCGGTTGATTGTCCATATCTCGAGAGTGAAGCTGTCGGCAGTCGGGCCGAGAATCTTGTGGGCATAGGTAGAGGATGAGGCATATAGGTGCTACTACCGAAGAATATAAGTCAGCCATTGCAAACATTATGAGTGTAATCATATAGCATTAGTACTGTACAGGAGTCTACGAGGTTTGTGGAAGTGAAAGAGTTGAGTGTGCTTACTTTGACAGTTCCCGTTGCTCCAGCGCCTCTGTCGAACCCGGCATGCGGTGTAGACGACTTCGCTCGCTTTTTTGTGAGCAATATCAATGTCGGCCGGCAGGGTAGAGTAAGATTCGACCACAATTTCAGTGCAATAGTAGAGGCAATCGCGATATGAATCCGTGTCACGACGCATTCCGCCACTAAGCTACAGGTGCTAAGCTGGCGCTAGCCACAAGATTAGCTTAGCCTGCTAACAGATGCTTTTATTACGCCTAAGACTAAAACAGCCTGTGGCGCTAGCCATGCTTCAATCGCAAAGTACTAGTCGGCGTTGCCACGCTTCATAAATCAGCCTCAAACGGTAGCCATGGGGCTGATATTATCTCATCCGCGTGCTAGTAATATCTATACAATTAATACTGCTAGCCTTTCGTAGTGACGGCATGCTCGCTAAGCAACATGTTGGACATATGGTGGTGGCTTACTGTGCTCCGCACATCACGATCGCGTGTAGACGAGAATCGCCCGTAGACGTCGACTGTCCGTAGGGGATTTCGCAACCTAACAAAAGCGCGGATTAGCAGGCAGAATACCTACTGTATACACCGTGATAGAAACATAGGAGATTTAAGCTTAGCAGAAAACCCTTTTCTCGTAGATGTAAGCTATCATAAGATCTTTCGTATATGCGCATAACGTTAAGGTCTATCTAAAGCCCCAGCCGAAGTATCGGCGGCAATGGCATACAATTGCATGATTTCTATAGCGGTACGGACGATGAATAAGAGAGAGCGCAAGAAAATAAAAAAGCGGTGCATAATATTGGGTCTAATTTAATTACATGAAAGGAATGGGCGAGCGTTACGATAGTAAAGAGGCAGAACTAGACGAAGCAGGGGCCAAAACTAGGAACGTGGTGAGATCCAAAACTGGTCTTATAAGACGCCTCCAACAGGAACATTAGGTACTGTAACGTTACTAAAAGTGGCTATGCGCGTGTAAGGTTCACGTGCGGAGACATATAACTCTCCGGACACATTATTCTTTCTACGACAGGATGCCGATTCTATAGGTGGGTGGAGTTAAGAGACTGCGGGGCGACAGTAGAACTAAGCTCTCAGAGGAGTTCCAATCATTTACACGCTTATCAAGGTGTACATCGCCAGTATTAACGATTGATTAGCTGGATTGTTGGCGAAGATTGTTTCAAGCACCCGTGATCAATATCCCATCGGCTAGTCTGTAATTCCGGCTATCCTACCTTCTCGGCTGGTCTATCTTTCCAATCAATCAATCTTTCCGGCTGGCCTACGCTCTCGGCAGGCCTACCTTCTCGGCCAGCCTGTATTTATGGTTAGCCTACCTTCCTGGCTGGCCTATCTTCTCGGTTGGCCTATCCCGCTTCTCCGGCCGTCGAGGCAACTCTAGGAAACATTCTAAGAATAGCTATTGCTTAGGGTCCAATTCTAGGCTCCCTAACCAACCTTTCGTTTTGCCTAGGAGTCTGCGTGAGGTCAACTCAGGAAGACATTCTAAGAATAGCTATTGCTTAGGGCCCAATTCTGGGCTCCCTAACCAACCTTTCCTTCTGCTTAGGAGTCTGCGTGAGGTCAACTCAGGAAGACATTCTAAGAATAGCTATTGCTTAGGGTCTAATTCTTGGCTCCTAGACCAGTCTATTTGGTTATGCGAATTACGAAAGAAGGTCTTCTACTTTGTAGTCTGCGCGAGGTAACTCTAGGAGACATTTTAAGAATAGACGATATTGTATATAATTTTTAACTGTAGAGCAAAGAAAGTCTTCTGTTTAGTAGTCTAAGGCAGCTTAAGAAGGGTCTCTACTCGTAATGATTACACTAATTAGACTCCTTTTCTTAAGAGGGGTTTGAGACTGGCCCATTACTATTTTAATAGGCCGTCGCGTCACATCGCCATTTATGATTAACGTTAGTCGTTACAGTAAGTTAGCACTACGCTCTCGGTGTGGAGACTGAGTGACAGCGCAATGGACAGGCTAGTGACGTAATATAATGTCCATACCCACTGCGACAGTGCGCAGAAGCGACGGATGCGGACTGAAACCTGGCACGACTGTGACAGATCCGCCCGGAGCGCCGTGCGAAGAGGATCCACACCTGCTATAATGTTAGAAGAAATATAAAATAAACTTACTTGATGTGGTATACGGAATCAATTCCTCATGCAATACAGCCGAATGAAGGAAAAACCTTAGACCCATACCTACAAGTATGCTTACCTCTGACTTGTCTATATACCAAGACCCTAAGCTAGAACACCTCCTGTACCGCCAATGCGTACAATTAGGAGACGGTACCGTGGACATCAAAAGCATGTCGTTGTAAGTGCTCTTTGCTAATGAGACACACCTGGCAGAGATTGCAGCCGATCGGATCCCCTTTCTTGATAGGCTGCAGATGCTTCCTCTTAAAATGTTTGCTAAGATCCCCCGAGGTATAAAATGTATGCGTGCGTACGTCCAAAGGCAGTCTTCGGTTGCCAAGGCAAATGAAGCATATCGTTGGCCTTAGTTCCTTGTACACTGATACCTTAGCTGCTTCCAATGCTTCTTCCTCGTATGCTAACTGGCTCTTGACGGGTGGGGCAGCGTTCCTACCCCGGCTCCCTGGCCGGGTGGGGTTCATCCCCCCTTCTTCTATGCCACAGTACAAGGTAACCGCACGGATGGCCCTATTACGGCTGTCCATCGCCTCCTGTAGAGTAGGCCCTGGTTTCGATAGAACTGAATCGACTAGCTCCCTTTGGGCTGGGAGCAAAACTTCGGGAACCAGCTCCGGGTCAGGCTCGACCCCTCGGCCATCAAGCTGCCTCTCGACATCACGTACAGGCTGTTCGAACTCCCAGCGTTTCTTAACTTCCTGAAGAAGGACGTGCCGTTGATGCTGCCTCTCCCGGTTGATCTTAGAGGTAAGCGCTCTATATTGGGGATCCTTTGTCGTAAGAGTACGTTTGAGTCGCGCTCTCCGGTCGAGGAGAGCACGAATAGTAGGGTGGTCGTTCACGGATGCCGACTGTTCCGGCGTGAGTCGTCTTGGCCGGCGACGATCGATCGAACGGCTCATGGTACACGCTGCCCGTATAATAGCCGTCTGAGGCTGGATGCCTCGCACGACAGCCTGCGTGTCTACCGTAATGTGCCGTGGGAGGTAGTGCTTCACATACGTAGTTATGCTAGCGTGCCCCATTATCAAGTTCTGCGCCTCATCGCTAACATTGCCTACGTACTAGGTTAGTCTTGCATTCTGCATCGTACACTTTGCAGGACTTACCATTCTCATTAAAGGCCTTGGCTCCAGCGTATCGTAGCGAATAAGGACGGGTGATTTCAACGAACCCTGTAACCTCGCCTAGTATCCGCATATACGGTAGCACGGTAGAGTAGAGAAGAGGTTCAGTGGGGGAAATATCCCAGCCATGCACATTCCGAATTACTCTCCGTAATACGGGTATATCGTCTAGATTCTGCGCTAGACGTAGTGGTAGCTGGTTGCGGCCTGGTGGGATGGTAAGCCTAGTCAATTCTTCTTGGGAGGCTAGATTGTAGGCTGCAAACGCCCGATCGTGGAAGAGCATGCCAAGAAGGACGACCTGCGCACTCATTAGGAAATTCTCGTCAAATATAATCTCGGGGACAGGGAAGGTATTCCTTGAGGATAGTTAGCAATTGTATAGGGCCTAGGTAGAAACGGTAATTGCGTACCTGTCTTTAACACCAAGGAACTCCTTCGTGAATTCATAATCGAATTCTAAGTACACTTGATGAGGGCCACCCTCAGGATCTCTTATCAGCGTAACCTTAATATGCCCAGTGTTCGGCAAGGACGGATTTCCTTTCGCGACCTCCGGAATCCCTCCTTCCGGAATCCCTCCGGAGTGTTTTAAGGAGAATTGTTTCTAAATAGTAGTATTTAATTAGTAATTTATTTATTACGTGCTAAATATAATGCTATTAGTGTTTTACCTTTTTAATATATAAGAGACGTTAACTCTTCTATTACTAACCTTCTGTACATTAATATTATCCTGCGTAATACGTTTTTATTAATTATAGTATACTTTTATTACTTAATTTAATTACTATAGCTTCTTTTAACTCTCTTAGTACACCTAAAAGTTCTTAAGTAGCTATTTTTAAGGATAAGAGCGCTAGGTCGCTTATTAAACTAGACACTGCGGATATCCCTATGCCTATATTACTTTAAGAGACGAACAGTAAGAGCGTAGAGGTGCTTCCTGCTAGCACAGTAAGCGTTTTTTAGGCCTAGTTTAACTATAAGTAGGTAGTATAGAAGCACCCTAAGCTTATTAGTTACCGCAGGCTCTCTTATAGTAAGAAAACGTAAGCTTAGTAGTAGAAGTACGGAGTCCCTATATAAAGCGTTACTAGTAGAAAAGACAGCAGGCTTATTAATAAGGAGTACTTCTTATATAAGACGTACTACCTTAAAGTCCTAAATAGTAATTATAAGTTTACTATTACTTGCGGAGGTACTAGCGTTCTAGCATACTTTTAATTAGCTTATTAGAAAACCTTTATTAGCAAAACTAACCTAGAGGTACTAACTAATACGTTAGAAAAAGTTATAGATTTAACCTATAAGAATAAATAAGAGGTAGTAAATATAATACTAGACATGCTAAGTCCTAAGACCCTTAAGTAAGACATCTTCTGCTAGATTATTTAGGAGAATATTCTATATTAGGTAGTTAATAGCCCTTACTTTAGATAAATATTTACTCGCCTATAATACTTTGCCTAGAGGAAGCTAGTCTCTAGTAATTGCACCTTCTAATAGTAGGCTCTATAAAAGTTCTATTACTATAAGCAGAAGATTAAATATATACTTATAAAAGCCTATAGCAAAGTACATCTCTTATTTAATATATAGACTTCTTATTATTAAAAAGCTATAAATAGGGTTACAGCTTACTAGGTAGATCGCCGCGGTGCCTACTAAATAGCACTACTTACTTTAATAGAGATGCTAGATACCTATAGTAGTATAAACCTCTACGTAAATACTCTTAAAGTAATTAATAACTATAATATTCGTAACCGCGTTAGTTACTTTATACTTAATAATACCTTATCTAATAACGTTGCTGTTAATAAGCTCTGCTATAAGCTAGGGCTTAACCCTTAGTAGAGAAGACTACGCTGCGCAGGTTATATTATTAACCTTATTACTTAATAAGCTCTATTTAGCAACAACTATAAGATGTTTAACCTATAGCTTACTTATATAATAAGTCTTAAAGAGGAAGTATAGATATAGAGAGAGAAGGGGCTAATTAGTTATATTTTTAATATTATTAAGTAGATCTATAGTTCTCTAGGTAGAACATAGAGGTTTAATAAAGCTTAAATTAATATCTAGCACTTAGAGCACCTATTAATAATAGTGCCTGCACTAATATTAGCACTATAGTATAATAATTCTACTTAGTAAGTATTAAAGCTTATCGCGCTTAGTTGCTTATTTTTAAACCTTTTTACTTCTACCTTATAACTACATAACGTTAACTTTTTCTATTTTTTAACAGCGGTAATTAATACAGCGTGCAATTTCTATCGCGAATATATAATAAAATTACATGCAATAAGACGTTATAGCGTTGCGCACGATTCTATAGTTATATATATATAGTATTAAGTTTTAGCAATTTTAGTAAGCGCATAACGTTATTAACTAATAAGTGTGCAGATAGAACTCTACCCGCGATATAATTATAAGGGCTCTACGCCTACGCAACTCTATTAACTACTTTCTTAATATAGAGTACATGTAATATAAGCGCCTAGTTAAAGAGCGTACTAAAAAACCCCTTGCAGAATTACTAGCTAACTTAATAACCTAGGTAATACTTTAAAACTATATAGGATCTAACACTTAGGCTATCCTTAGAGAGCTTACTAACCTACTTAAACCTTTTAAAGAAGCTACTAAACAACTTAAAGGTCGTCCCTCTAAGCTATTAAATAATAGGATCTCTAAGGTAGTTCTTATTATTAAGCTCTTAATAAAGCGACTAGAGAAACTTAAGGTTAAATACTATAAGAGCGTTAATATAGATTACTACGCGTTCTAGGTAGTAATTAAATAAGCCTAGCAGAAAGTAAAGCACTACTATAAGCTTATAGATTATACGCCTATTTACGCAGCATTAATTCTATTAGATCTGCGTCTTAAATTACCCTAGTTATATAAGGAGTAGGGTAGTAATTAGGCGCGTAAGGGCATTAAGAGGGCGACTAATCTGTTTAAAATTAAGTATAACTAACTACTAGAGGAATAACTCTTATAAAGCTCTTAAGACCTATAACTATATAATATACTTAGAGAGATTACTAGTAATAAGCGTAAGAGAAGAATAATTACCTCTCTTAAAGAATAATTACGCGCAACGTACTAGCTTAGTACGCTATAGTAAGTAAATAATAAGCTACTTGTTACGACCAGTGGGTCGAACAAGCGATAGGAATAATAATTAGTTACGTACCTAAGCACTAACGAAGATACTAAGACACGAACACTAACTATTATTATGTTACGTAATTAATAGCCGCGCTAAGGACTATTAATAGCTCTAGTAAGAACTATCGCAACTATTAATAGTCCCGCAACTAACTATTAACACTAGAGCTATGTGTATATAGGAATAGTAGGAACCCCTATAGTTCCTAGTGTTTAACTTAGTTAATAATCTATTATTTAGATTCTATTAAGCATTATTAATTTAATAGTTTTATAACTTTAATATTAACTACCCTATTACTTACTTACGTAATTAATAACCTCCCTATATTATTACTTCTACCTAAGAACTAACTTACCCTTATAGGACTAGCTACCCTATAGGGACGTAACACATTAAACACCCTTAATATAAGTAACTTTAAAGGTATTACTATAGTTACTAACCCTAAGAATAAGGCTACTAAGCTAGATATATACTATAAAGACTGCAATAAACATAAAGGATAAATCCTTTAACTTAAACTCTACTTTTACGTCTTAGGACCTAAAATAGAGGGTAAGGAGAAAGTTATCCTTATAGCATTATACTTATAAGGCGAAGTAGCTACCTAGATTTAACTATACCTCTTAAGCTACCTAGCTAAGGAGAATCGTAAAGGCGACGCTATTAACTAGATTATTAAAGACTATAAGAACTTTAAGAAAGAACTTAGGTAGCTTTTTAGTATTACTAACTAAGTACCTTTTACTAAATAAGCTATATAGCAACTCTAATAGACGCATTCTATTACTAATTACGCTATACACTTTAAAAAGTACGCTATACAGCTTAACTAGAAAAAAGTACCCTTAATAGTTATATATAAGTAAGGCTTAAAACTAAAAATCTATAAAGAGCTACTACGCTCTAGAAACCTTATCGCCTCTCTAAAGGACCTTTATAAAGAATCTATTAGAATTAACGCTAAATAGTATAAATTATATTAAAAACTGCGCTAATAAGAATAGAAGCTATACTCTAGCTTTAGAAAGCTACCTAATAGCTATCTAGTAAAGCCTTAATTCTTAGGTAGTTAACTATAACGCTACTAGTATAATAATTATAGTTATTAGCTAATAGAAGAAATCTAGTATAATAACTTAGAAAAAAGAAAATTAGAAGGATTAGGCTTTTATAAGCCTTACTAGCGTAACTCTAGAGGACCTCTAACAGGACTATAGTTCTAAGGAGTAGAGACGCGTAAATACTTTAAATATAGTAAGCCTAGCTACCTTATAAAGAACTACTATTCTAGAAATAAAGTTAAATAATAGCTAAATATTATAATAAAAGATAACTAGGAAATAGAGGAAGAGAAGTAGGACGTAGTTAACGTAATTAAAAGAATTAATCTAGAGATAATAGAACGCCTAGACACCCTAAATAAATAACTGTATAAAGATCTAGAAGAACTTAATAATAAGAAAGAACTCTATTACCCTATCTAGCGAGCACTAACGCCGCATCTAGATGTAAAGGAACCTTACCTAGGCACGCCTATAGTATAGGACTTCCTTAAGGAATTTAAGATATAACTACGCGATAGAGATGCTCTACTACATAAGATCCTAGAAGAGAAACCTAAGCCTATAGAAGAAAATAGAGAAAGACTCTGCGTAGTTACCTAGGAGATAGAGGACACTATAAAGTATAACTATAAGTATTAAAATAAGAAATAGAAGTATAATAATAAACTGCTAAACTACTAACTACGCTATTACGTTAATATATATAACTCTAAACATAAAAGTATAAGCTATATAATATGCGTAGACGACTACTGTAAGGTACACTACGTAGATAAAGTTAATAAAAGCTACTTCCTAGGAGCTAGATATTAATATAAGTAGGAATAGTTTAATTACCCTATAGATAAATGCGATAAACACCTATAGGATAAGCGCGAAGTATAGTACTTTCTATAGAAAACTAACGTGGAAAATACAGCGTGCACCCTGCTTATAGACGGCATCTATATTTAGAATAAATAGTAAAACTGCCTAGGAGCAATGTGTAAGAAACATTATAATAAAAAGGAAAGAAATAGTTTTTATTTACACCCCCTAGTGTTCGCTATGTAAATTAACCTAGGATATAGTATAAGATATAAACCACGTAGAGAATAAAGTAATAATAACTATTAAGCACCTAAACTTAAATAATAACCTTTTTTAGACTAAAACTAAGGCGAGAAGACGCCTTCTAAGAGTTTAATACTATAGGTAATAGAGCATTAATAAAACTTACTATCTAAGTTAGAAACATTAAGGCTAGAGCTATAATAGACTTAGGGGTATAAGAGAACTACATCTTACCTACTACTACTAGAAAAGCTAGACTTACGTTAAGATAGAAATAATAATCTTACCTCCTATACGTAAAAGACGGGGCACTAATGCTTAAGATACTAAGAATAGACTATAAGGTTAAAGTAACGCTTAAGATTAATAAATACTAAGAATAGATTACCTTTAATATACTAAAATTCTCTAGTTATAAAGTAGTACTTAGGTTGCTATAGTTAAGAAGGCATAACCTATATATTAAATAGAATAAAGGAAGGATATTCTTAATACGCTATAACTATGCATTATAGGTGGTACCTATATGTTAGTAGAGTCTAATAATAAATAAAAGAGAACTTAATATACTCTTGCAACTAGAAGTTAATAAACATAAATTAACCTTAGAAGACGCTAGTAGGAACTACTAGGTTAAGAAACGTAAGAATATAAGTAATAGCACAGCTTACAGCATCCTAAAATAATATAAAAAATAGAAATATCTGTTTTAGGAAAGGAAAGAAAAGGTAAACCTACCTAAACACTAACCCTAGAATTATATAATTAACCTAGAAGAAGAAAAAGTACTACCCTTTAGACTACTCTACGCGAAAACTAGCAAAGAGCTTAAATAGAAAAGAGAATTTATAAAGAAAAACCTAGAGAAAGGGTATATTTAACTCTTAAAATTACTAGTAGCTAGCCTATTTACCTTTGTAAGAAAGAAGGATAGAGAACTATGACTATATATAGATTATTAGCAACTTAACGTAATAACTATTAAAAACTAATATTTATTACCTAACGCAGCTAAGCTAAGGGACAGACTCGCGAAAGCTACTATCTTTACCTTACTAGACCTCTAAGATATCTACCACCTTATACAGATAAAAGAAGGAGAAGAATAAAAAATAGTATTTTAGTTAAGACATAGACTCTATAAATATCTAGTTATGCCTTTTAAACTTACTAATGCGCTAGTAACGTTTTAAGCACTTATTAATAACGTACTATAAGAACACCTTAATATATTTATTATTACTTATATAGACAACATTCTTATCTTCTCTAAACATAATAAGGATTACTAAGGACATGTTAAGGCGGTACTTAGCGTACTAGATAAAGCAAACCTACGCCTAAAACTAAAGAAATACAAGTTTTACGTATAAGAACTTAAATACTTAGGTTTTATTATTAATGTATAAGGCATTAAGATAAGTCTAGATAAAATTAAAGCTATACGCACCTAGCCGCAACTAAAGACAGTAAAGCATATTTAAGAGTTCCTAGAATTCTGCGGATTTAATTAATAGTTTATTAAAAAATACGTAGCGGTTACTACACCCCTAATAGAACTTATAAAGAAGAATATACCCTTCGTATAGAAAAATAAATAGGAAAGAGCATTTTAACGCCTACGAATAGCATGCATTACACTACTAGTACTTATTAACTTCTAGAGTAATAAGATATTACGAATTAAGATAGACGTAAGTAACTAAGCCCTTAGAGCCTGCGTAAAATAAGAAAGAAATAAGAAATAGTACCTAATAGCCTACTACTTAAGAAAACTTATAGATGTAGAAATATAATATAATATCTATAATAAAGAACTATTTGCGATTGTTAAAGCACTTAAACACTAGCGAATCTACGCATACAGCTGTTCTAAGCTTACTATCTTTACTAATTATAAGAACCTTCTAAGGTTTATAATAATAAAAGATCTTACGCTAAGATAAGTAAGATAGTCTAAAGTACTTAGACAGTATAAGTTTAGGATTGTATATATACTAGGAAAAGAAAACGAACGCGCTAATGCATTAAGCTAATAAAGCGACTTAGCTAAAGGTAAAATAATCGCACGCGCTGCTATCCTAGTACAAAATAAAGATAGATTACTTAGCCTATTATAAGAACTTAATACGCTTCTTATAATAGGATAAGAAGTACCTAAAGCATAATAAGAATAAGTTATTAAGTAACACTATAACGACCTAATGTATAGGCACCCTAGCATTATAAGGACTATAGAACTTATCTAGCGCAATTACTAATTTAAGGGAATAAAATAAAAGGTTATAAACTACATTTAGAAATGCGCAGACTGTTAGAAGAATAAATATAGT
>MU005605.1:123568-183924 GCA_010405425.1 Lentithecium fluviatile CBS 122367 | reverse complement strand
GTAGAGATATAATATAATATTATAAGGACGTAATAAGTAGGCCTTTAGTTCTTATAGTAAAGACTAATTAATTACCGCGTGCGATATCTAGGTAATATAAGACGTTATGTATAGAATAGAAATAGCGAAATAGGTGCGAAGTAGAAGTACTTAGAGGGGTAGTCTATGTTTCTAGTGCGTAGACTAACTGCTAGTTAGAGTAAAGTTTAGAGAATAGTTCTAGGCGTACTAATAATAGTACAAACAGGACTTAGTAGTGTTAGGGGATCTAGGAAGGATACTGTAACAAATAGTTAGTATCCTAATTCTCTTATCTCTAAATAATTATACTAACCTAATTATCCTATATAATAATAATCTAAGAAACCTTTTAGCCTACTACTTTACTCTAACTATCTCCTAACGCTTCTTACCCCCTTATAAAGACCCTAATATAATAAAATTAGACTTAAGCTATACACCTACTAGATTAAAGAAGCGTAAATACTATAAAGAGAAGGAACTATATTTTAAGTATAGTAAATATAGCTATATCTTTTATAACTGTTTAGTTCCTTTTTCTTATACCTAAAGTAATAGCGTTCCTGCCTCTACCTACTCCAGTACTCCTTTAACTTATTATTAAAGAAGTTTTAGCTTAAATACCTTACTCTATAGCTTTTCTTAGAATTTCTACTAAAGCTATAGCTATAGAGACTTATAAAAAGGCTTATTCTAGAGTTAAGTTACTCTCTAGAACCTATATTATATTAGATCTTTACTAACCTTTAAACTGCCTCTCTAATAGAGGATTAGAAGTATTAAATTAATATATCTATCTTATTAAGATAGGATAAACTTACTACTATAGTCTAAGCCCTTATTAACTTAAAAGCTAATAGTATAGAATATATAAATTAAGATCTAGCGCGCTAATTAAATCTTTAACTAAACCTACTTGCCTAGACACTACATCTAACTAAATTTAATAGAAAATAACTTAAAGAAGGTTCTATTTTATATACGACCTCTACTATAATTACCTACTATAGTTATAAAAAGTAGTTAGAGCTATATATAACTAATACTAGAAGATATAACCTAATACTAGGTTAACCTTAGTTATACTAATATAAGATTGCCTTTAATTACTAGAACTAACTCCTAAAGTTTAACTTTTTATAATACTAGGCTAGGTGCCTGCGCTACTACTAATATAAAACTAAAATCTAAAAGCGTATTACTATAGGCACCTAGACACCTATAGGTAAGAGACTAATAGAAGTTTAAAGAAAGTTATTCTTAAACCCTCTATATAAGAATACCTAATAGTTACCTAGTACTAATAATAGAGAACTAGATATCTACTATATTAAGGCAGCACTCCTACTAACCCTATTCTAATAACTAAACTATAAGATCTTTACTATCTCTATAGCTAATATAGATAAGGCCTTAGAAGAAAGAAAGTATACTAACCTAAAAACGAAGGAACCCTATAAGTACAACCTATTATATATATTCTTCTAAAAGAAAGCTAATAAACTACCTAAGCGATAACTATATAACTATAAGATTAAACTAATACCTAGTAAATACTCTAGATATAGACCTTTATATAGTATGTCTTAGAATAAACTAAAGGTACTATAGAAGTATATTAATAATTACCTATTAAAAGAATTTATCTAAGCTTACTAATTACCTATTACCTTCCTAGTTATCTTTATAAAGAAGCTAAGTAGAGGTCTACGCTTCTACGTTAATTACTAAGCGCTTAACGCTCTAATAATTAAGAACTAGTATCTAATCCCCTTACTACAGGAAACTCTAAGTTAGTTAAATAAGACTAAGTTCTATATAAAGTTTAATATTATTACTACCTTTAATAAGCTATAGATAGCTATAGGAGATAAATAGTTAACTGCCTTCTAAACCTAATATAGTCTATTTAAATACCTAGTAATGCTATTTAGCTTAGCTAATACCCTAAGCACGTTTTAGCATTTTATAAATAACGTGCTCTAACTATACCTTAACATCTTCTATACAGCCTATATTAATAATATACTAGTCTATAGTAATTTCTTAGCTAAATATAAGAAGCACGTCTAACTAGTACTTAAGACGCTAGAAGAAGCTAGCCTATAACTTAATATAGATAAATATAAGTTCTATAAGACTAAAGTTATATACCTATAGTACGTAATCTCTACTAAGAGGATCTAGATAAATCCTAATAAAGTTAGAATAATTATAGAGTAGGAGTACCTAAAAAATGTAAAAAATAAATAAGCCTTTATTAGGTTTACTAACTTCTACTAATAGTTTATTAATAACTTCTTTAATCTTATAAGCCTACTTATAACTCTTATAAAGAAGGACACCTAATTCTAGTTTAACCTAACCTATTAGAAAGCTTTTAATATACTAAAGAAAGCGTTTACTAAGGCTTCTATTCTCTAATACTTTAACCTAGAACTTCTAATAATTATAAAAGCAGATGCCTCTAACTATATTATAGTAGGTATTATATCTTAGACTAACGCTAAAGGTATAAATTAGCCTATTATATACTTCTTAAAGCGTATAAGCTCTAATAAGAGTAACTATAAGATCTATAATAAAGAATTACTTATAATTATCTAATACTTTAAGTAATAGAGACCTAAACTTAAAGGAGCTGCCTTTCTAATTAAAGTACTAAGCGATTATAAGAACCTATAGTACTTTATAATAATAAAATAGTTAAGCTACTAATAAGCCTAATAGTCTAAATACCTCTTTTAATTTAACTTTATAATAATCTATTATTTTAGGAAGAAAAAAGAGAAGCCTAATACTTTAATAAGACGCTCTTAAGACATCTCTGCGTAAGATAAAGCCTAATAAGCTAGAATCTAGATACTATTAAGGCCTAAACTATTCTCTAAGCCTTTAGAGCTTTTTAGAATAACATCCCTAAGAGCCCTAATAATAAACCTAACTAAGACAGATTACTTAATAATAGATATTATTAATAATAAATATACTATTAATAGGTTTATTTAAGATATATTAAAGTTACTTTAAGAAGGCACTTAATAATCTAAACTAGTTACTTTAACTAAGTATAAAGACTAAATTAGTAGATTATACTACTAAGACTAATTAGTAATTTCTAACTCTAATAAACTAAGAATTAAGTTACTCTAACTTATATATAAGTCTCCTATTAGTAGCTATCCTAGTAAAGGAAAGACTCTTAATATTCTTTAGCGTAAGTATTACTAGCCGCGTATATTTAACACTATCTAATAATTTATTACCTACTACTATACCTATTATAGGGTAAAGGCTTTCTATAAGAAGTACTATAGCTTGTTAAAACTGTTTTCTATACTTAAACGGCAATAGTAAGATATCTCTATTAACTTTATTATTAACTTACCTAAATCTAAAGGCTATATAAACATTATAGTAGTAGTTAATAGATTATTAAAGTACTAATATATAATTCTTTACGCGTTAATAATAGCCCCTGCGATAGTAGAACCATTCCTCTAATACGTATAGGTTAATTACAGCCTACCTAATACTATAGTATCTAATTAAGAGATATAATTTATCTCTACCTTCTATAATAAACTATATAAATAACTAAAGGTTTAAGCCTAACTCTCTATTACTTTCTACTCTAAGAGTAATAGATAAACTAAGAACGTAAACGCTATAATAATATAAGTTCTCTAAGTATTTATAAACTACTAATAAGATAACTAGGTATAATAGCTACTAATAGTATAGTTTAAAGCTAATAATATAACCTCTAAATCTATATAAGTTTCTTTATTTCTTATAAACTATAGATAATATCTCTAAATAGGTTTTAAACCTCTAATAAATATAGTTCGCCTATCCTATTAGGCACTGTAAGTAGCTAACGCGAATAAGATAATTAAGAAGATACGTAATATAATTAAGTTTATATATAAAGAGTTATTATAGGCGTAAGCTATATAGTAAGAATATATAAACTAGATGCAAATACCTACTCTAACGTATAAAGTAGGCGACTAAGTACAACTTAACGCCTAAAATATCTAAACTAACTAATAGTTAAAGAAGCTAGACTAGAAGAACCTTAGCTTATTCCTAGTAGCTAAAGTAGTCTTATCCTATACTTACTAACTAAACCTACCTAGTAGTATAAAGATATATCTAGTATTTTATATCTCTCTAATCTAACTAGCCGCGCCTAAATCTAATTATCTGCCTAGCTAGTAGAACCTGCTACTTAAACCTATTATAATTAATAATAAACTATAGTTTATTATTAAAAGCGTTAAGAGAATCTGCTATAATAAGAGAAAATAAATCTAGAAACACCTAACCTAATAGACTAGCTATAATAAATTATTATAGGAGCTAGCTAAGTTTCTAGAAGAGACTAAAGTAGTTAAGCGGTTTTACACCTAATACCTAAATAAACTAGTACCTAGTAGCCTAGCAACCTAACCCCTAATTTAAAAAGAAAATAGAGAGGGGTACTATTATAGTATCCTTTCTAGATTCTCTAATACTACTAAGTCCTATTTATACTATTATTAGTACGCCTAAAACTATTCTCTAAACTTTACTCTAACTAGTAGTTAGTTCGCGCACTAGAAGCATAGACTACCCTCTAAGTATTTCTACTTCGTACCTATTTTGCTATTTCTATTCTATATACGACGTCTTATATCTACCTAGATATTGCACGTAGTAATTACTTAGTCTTCGCCGTAAGAACTAAAGGCCTACTTATTACGTCCTTATAACAGATAGTTAGAGTAGAGTAGTAGGCTAGAAAGTACCTTAGATTATTATTATATAGAGTAATTAGGTTAGTATAATTATTTAGAGATAAGAGAATTAAGATACTAACTATTACTTAGTAAAGGTTATCTAATATAAAATAGTAGAGCTAGTTAATCTAGGCACCCTTATTTAAGTTTATATTAGTAATTAGATAATAGAAGTTAGTAAAGTAAAAGAGAAAACTTTTATCTTCTTACTTTAGGTTATCTAGTTAGCTTTAGGTAGTTAGTTTATAGTTTAGGTTACTATAAATAGCCTAAAGGAATCTAAAAAGTTATTCTATAGTATAAATATTCTTTCCTATTAATAGGTTAATAAGAGTAGTAGGATTACGTTTAAATTAGAAGTATATATTAATTACGCTTCTTTATTAGAGAATTAGTTAGAGTTTCTTTTAGGCTTATATTAGAGCTTAGTTAGAAAGAATAATAGATTTTTTTTCTTTTTTATAAATAGTAGCGGATTAGAGAGCTTCTTATATTATATATTTAAAGTAGCTTAGGTTATTAGAGGCTACTACTAGAAGAGAGATAAGCTAGTTTTAGACTTTTAGATAGTTTTAGGTGCTAGTTAAACCTTAGCCTCTACTATAGCTTTAGGTAGAAAAAAGGCTAACTATTTAATAATAGCTAAATATTCTTTAAATTCTTATTAGAGGGTAGCTATATTATTATAGTATTAGGCCTTTTACTAGATAAGAGTCTGCTCTAACGCTTTATTACTAGCCTTAATTACCTTACTACTAGCTTAGATAGACGCTAGTTTAGTAAGAATTTATTACATTAGGTCTGCGTTAGTAGCTATAATAGTAATAGAGAAAGGATATAACGTAATATTATAAGAACGTAATAAGTAGGCCTTTAGTTCTTATAGTAAAGACTAATTAATTTCTAGGTGTAATATTTAGGTAGATATAAGACGTTATGTATAGAATAGAAATATAAATAGGTATAAAGTAGAAATACTTAGAGGATAGTCTGTGCTTAGGTGCGCGAACTAGCTAGTAGATAGAGTAAAGTTTAGAGAATAGTTCTAGGCGTACTGTTAACAGTACCAATAGGACTTAGTAGTGTTAGAGGATCTAGGAAGGATACCGTAATAAACTTATAATATAAAAAGATAGAAAGCTCTATAAAGGAGATCTTCTAGCATTACGTTAATGCTAAGAAAGAGAATAATAAATCTAACAAGTATGTATAATAAAAAAAACTATCTAGTAATGCCTATAACTTCTGCTATAAGTAGACTCTCTTAGGTTAATATATCGCTACTTACTAGAAAAAAATCTTGCAAGCTTACTAAAAAATAATAGAGCTAGCCTAATATTATAATAGTCTTCTAGACGATTATATTATAGTAAAGGATAATAGTTCTTTATATAGGAATCCTTTTAATTAGTAGCTTTAAGTTAGGAGGTATAGCTACCCTATACTCTTTAAGATTACTCTTAATTTTTTATATATTCCTTCTACTAGTTGCAACTATAAGAGAGTTTTTAGTAGTAGAAGAAAGATAATTACTTATAACTATAGCTATCTCTTAGAGGCTACAATAGAGGCATTATAACTGCAGAAGAATTAGCTACATTATTAGGTTATTTTTAGTAAATTAAATAAGCTCTTAGTTTATATTAGAAGGATAGAGGACCCTATTACTCTAAAATCTTTAATAGCTACGTTATAACTTTTAGTAAAACGTTAAGAAGTATAGGAAGATTTAATTAAATTGTATCTTAATCGTATTAACCTCTGCTGTTAGGCAAAGCAAACAAAAGTATATACAGAGTGAGACGTAACTAGTCTAGAATGCCTCAATCAAATCGTAATACTTTCTGTTGAACACGCTGCTGCCAGACATGAAAAATGGGATGGCTCTGCAATGACGGTTTTGGGACATATTCGGCGTCTAATAAGTTTTATGAGGGTACAAAAATGCAACATCTATTCGCTATCCCAATGGCCACTACCAATGTCACCCCCTCCCCAGCCTTTCATTCAACACCCCTCCAATACCGCCCCCGCCCCCGCCCCAACTTCCCCTCCTCCGCCAAATCATCACCAATCTCGTTCACCACATCTTCACCCTCATCCTCTTCCTCACTCCTGCTCTTGCTTACGCTTTCAATAAATTTCCCCAACTCCCCTTCCGCAAACACTTCCCTCCTCTCCTCGCCCAGCAAAACCTCATCATCGGGCAAAAATTTCCACTCCTCCGTGCCCTTGACGTTAATCGTAACAACCTGCGTGCGGCACTTGGAGAGCGCGGAGGGTGTGATGACGCGCCAGGTGCGGGTAGTCGGGGCAGCGCGGTTGGTGGGAGTGAGGCAGAAGTGAATCTACAGTCTCAGTTAGTCATCGTTTAGCCCGGATTCTCAAGCTTGTATTGGGAATGAGGCTGTACATACATCACGGCTCGCAGCCCCCGCATGTCGCCGCATCGTCCCCCAACCCACCACCCCCGTCCTTACACCCGCATGCTCGAGAAACATATCCAGATTCAGCGCCGCCACAAGGATAAGCAGCGCGTAGCACGCCATCCTAACGAGATCGAACCAGTGGCATGTGCATCCCTTCATTTCCTCTCTGTCTCCATGCTCACTCGCCAACTCCTCGCCGTCGTCGTCATGGTCGTGGACATCGAGTGCTTTTGGCCCCTCGCCCCAGAACCCGCACTCCGCTTCCTTATAGATGTCTACTTCGCTGCCCTGGTCTTCATGTGTGGAGTGCGCTTCCGGTTCGGGTTTTTCGGCAATCTGAGGTAGGAGTGGCGAGCGCGCGGCGTGATGTGCTTGTTGGATTCTCATGTACGGCGGCGGAGGGGCGTGGTGGTGATAGTGGGATGGGCGGCACGGCATACATGGGTGTGAGGGCGGTGGTCGGAAGTAGGTTAGGAGGGCGGCGCAGGGGAGGACGTTAGTGCGGCTTGTCGACATGTTTTCGCGGGGTAGGAGTATTGGGGGAATGAAACGTAAATGTTTATTGAGTATTGTATGCTGAAAGATACTGTTGCGCAATGCGGGAGCGTGAATATGAGTATGTGAGTTTCTTTCGCGGTTTGTTGGTTGTAGTAGTGATGGTGAGAGTGGGACTTGAAAAGGACATGGCGGCTTTTTTGCGCGATTGGGGAAGGCATGCTGTTTGTCGTTCGACCAATCGAAAACGGCGTTTGGAAGGGGAGGAGTGATGGATGCGGTGTTTGGTGGGTTTGCGGAAAGTGCGGAAGGGAGAAGTCGTCGGTTACAGTTAGTGCTAGGTGGAATGTGCGTTTGTGCGACAGTGCGGTGGGATGGCTGGGAAGGCGAGTTTGTGCAACTCGGATAGGGTGGAATTGGGAAGGTGCAATGGGAAGAAAGTTGACCATATTTTGCAGTTTGAACAGCAAGATAGCCTTTGTTTGGGCTGGTATTGTATACGTGCAAAGCGTACTCTGTCCTTCTGACTCGGCTCTGCTAAGTTCAAATCATAAATTGATGGGGGCCCGGAGTAGAAAATCTAAATGGTCGGGAGTCTTCGAGGCAGTTGGGGTGTCTTCGCACGTGTGATGAGTGTCGCTCACCGTGGAAGCGTAGCTAATTCATCCAGGCATAGTGTGGTGACAAGCATACAGAGCCATCACATACCCCCGCCTCTTTTACGCTGGGTGCCCTGGATCTTGTCTGGCCAATACTTGAGCAAATTATAGAAAATTCGTCGATGGTTGCCAATTTCTCCTCCGCGCCAGGGATCTCCATGAGGTCAATCCACCAGTAGGTCCAGAAAGTGTTCATGACAATATCCCGGAGCCCTCTGTTGCTGTCGGGTGTGGAACTGTATGTCGTACGAACCGAGTGCATGAAGTCGTCCGAGGACCAGTGTCTGGCCAGGCAGGACTTGAGTTTGCTGAGCGCGCTCTGGCAAAGACCTTCGACTTGGTATTTATCGCCCAGCGCGTACATACACGCATGTGTAGTGAGCGGATTACTGGCCTGCATACGATTCGGCCGGGGTGTGACGATAGTCCCCAGCGAAGCTGTAGTTGGTCGCACTTCATGGGGACCATACAATCGCAAGTCGAGGCATCCAATAGTCCGTGGGCTTTCTCATCGACAGAATTGTTGATTCGTGGGGACTCTTCGTCACTGTCGGTCAGTGACACTTTGGCTAAATCGTGGAAGCGGGAGGCATCGGTGGGATTGTAGTCGCCCTGGTAGAGGAAGGCGATCATGCGGCAAATCATGATTGTGTCGTCTTCTGGAAGGTCGATACGGCTATCCTCGGCTTCCTGTAGCAGTATCGATAGAGATGGCAATTGTGTGTGCTGAGCTTGGTAATTTACCTTTCCGACTAGAAATGTGATTGCCTTGTCGAAGAAAGCAGAGCTAGCGCTAAAAACGACCTTGTGTACGCTGAATGTGAACTCATGGCATGTGGTGGTAAGATCGCAGTACAGTGCATTATTCAGCCCTGCTTGCACTTTAGTAGCTTTCAATGCCAATGGCTGTATACTTACTTAGCGATCGGCTGCAATGGGATGGATTGGGCAGACATGTAGAAGAGCGGACCTGTGGACGTGATTGAGTTTTCGTTTGAGTATAGGGTGTTTGTGGGAGGTCGAGGGCTTAGCGCTTGTAATATATAGTGTTTGCGGGTAGTCGAGACTTTCCAAGAGGGAGGGTTTCTAAGAGGCAAGAAGGAGGGTTCTCCGGGGCTGCGCAACATTGCTAAAATCTTGTGTTACGATATTCAACAGCATCGCTCCGGTGAATGCCTGGGTAAAGTCCCCGATTCTACTTCATTGCAGATACGCTGATGTCAATGCGTGAACGCCTGGGGATAACCCGTGATTCCCCTCCGTGGCGGGGAAATGATGCCATATGCCGGTTCTCCCTTTAATGTTGACCCAAAGCCTACCGTTCTTGCCCGTAGACCGACTCACTGAGAAACCATGCCGTACGGATTCTCCGGCTACATCAAAAGATAGATCGTTTGTTAGCGCTCTACACTTTGATCGGCCATGACTTCAGAAGATGAAAGCAGGGCTCGTCAAAGTTCTCAAGCCGTTCTTCCATCCCGGGTATTTTGCTGATGTCGACCCTGACGCAGATCCGGAACGCGTCAAGGATAGCGTCGCGCATGCCGCGGTTTCCTGACTGTGTGGAGCTAAAACCAATAACAACCGCTTCGATGAAATCCGGCGTATTCCAGTGATCATGCACGCAATCTTTGAACTTCTTTAAAGCTCTAAGCATGAGACATCGAGATTGATACTTTTCGGCAAGAGCGTACATTGAGGCATGGATGGTCAGTGGGCTTGCCATTTGCACACCGGCGCCCGACCGGATCATTGTCTGGGCCTGCGAGAATGCCGGAGGAATATTTACCGGAGGGGCTGTGGGTTGGTCCGTGCGCTCTCCCTCTGCTAGTGGACAGTAGCATGGGCAGTCGAACCTGTAGTAGCATGGCTGCACGGCATCCTTGAAACCTGAACCAGGTAACCACCAATTTATTCGAGGGTGGGCTGTGGTGGCTAAGTCTGCCGGGCCATTGCTGTGATTGATCTTGCTCAGCCTATTGCATAGTTGTTCGGAGGTTGGATCGTAGTCAAGGTGGTAGAAGAAGATGACCATTCGGCGGACCATCTGGGGATCGTCCTCCGGAAGATTGATGCAAGAGTCGTCTGCTTCCTGGAAAATGTGAGCTGCACCTGTGAGACCATAGTAACAAGAGCTTACCTTTCCGGGGAACCGAAAACAGGCACTGAAAAACTCCGAACAGCTCGCCAGCACCATCTTGTGGACCTTGAAGGTGAGTTCACCGCAGCTTATCGTGAAATCGCTGAAATCGCCCGAGTTGAAGGCGCTTGGAGACATTAGGAATTGATATGAGTTTTCCAAATCGGTCTTACTTGAAAAGGGCAGAGTGCTGAACATCGTGTTCGATGTAGCCCAGAGGCATGGAGGGCGATATCGGGACGTTAGCGAGAGATAGACAGGTGTGTTGAGACGCCCGAGGTAGGGTTGCGCACGGAAATGGACGGACCAAAAAGGAAAGAAGTGCACGCGTGGATCAGTCGTCCCGCGTCTTGACCTGGGATGTCTAGCGAAAACCGTGAAGCAAGAAAGAGCGAAGGTGTCTAACCGCCGGGCGATGCAGAGCCGCGTGGCTTGACTACAGCGCACGGACGCCATCCCGCAATCCTACGGACCGCCTCCAGCTACGAATCCTCCACACTAGACAACATCACAATCATAGTAGCAGCAATTTCAGCACCAGTTCGATAGGCCCCATATCCGCATCGTCACGATGCGCCTGCGACACGCTTCGAGCGACCCGTTTGCTCCACAGCTATGGCTGCACGTAAATTGAGGCCAGCCCTTCATCACCGACCCAACTTAGGTACGTACCTACGGTTGTATATGGTGGGCTGTACCACGGTAGTAGGACCACGCCGCTTGGTAGTCCCCAAAAGACACACGGCCTTCGAACGATGCGCCTGACGAACCGTTGTCGCCTACAAGAGGCCGCGCCGTGTATGCTATCCACACCTCGTCGCGAGCGACTCCGGTCTTTCACCACCGACTACGTCATAAATGCAGAAAGGGGTGTTGGGCTGCGCTGGGGCGTGATTGTCGCTTTTTCTCATCACGCAAAGAAAGCTAGCGACAACGACGGTCGCCACGAGACCTCATTGCAGGTTCTCGAGAGAATGGATGGTGCGATCAATTCTTCGCTGCCGAGTAATAGGCTGGGCCAATTTCCATACGGGCCCGTCATGAGCGGAGGGTCTTACATTTCTGGCTATCTATCCAAGAGTATCATCCAAACGCCGTCGCCAATATGTTACAACATCAATCTGCACAGCCTGATGTTTACAAACTCGCCAACTCATCGCCTTCCTTCCCTCTTTTCTCTACATCTACCCGGCTTTTTTCGCCTTCCTTGATGCTTCGCCATTCGACCAATACTGCACCCACCAGACTGACACATGCGAGTCCGAGCCCGACGTAGAATGCACTTCGTATGGCAATTCGATAGCCCTCCAGCAGAACTCCAAGCAGCTCCTTTGGCACCAAATTCTTGATATTTGTCGCGCCCATCTCTACAACCTCCTTGCTGCTCAAGTTCAACCCCGGAACCTTGGCCAGCTGTTTTGCTAACGTTACAGCGAAAACGCTCTGCGCAACGCTGACAAAGATCGCACCACCTAGATTCTGACCGACGAACATGAGCGACACGCCCATTGGGGCATCTTCGCGGTCGAGGACGATTTGAGCAGACATGATGGGTTGCTGCATACCGATACCGACACCGTAGCCAACAAGAACTTGATATCCAATCCACGCGCTGTGGTGTACCGCAACAGGCCATGTCGTGAGCAGGCCGGCACCGACCGATGACAACACCGAGGAAACGATCATCAACGGTGCAGGATATCCTACGCGCTGCACTATGCCGCCTCCCATGATCGCCGCGACAACGAGGCCCAGGATGAATGGAAGCATCGCCTGTCCCGACTTGACAGGCGAAAAGTCCTTGAGGGCCTGGAAGAAGAGCGGAATGAAGTATGTCAGGACGAGCATGCTAGCTTGGCTGGTTGTCGAGTAGAAGAACCCTGCGGCAATGGTCCGTTGTTTGAGGATGCGTATCGGCAGAGTTGCCGTTTCAGGCTTCCAAAATTGTACGCCTAGGAAGGCGATGAGCAGGACCGGGAACAACACTAGCAGCAGAACAATTCGCCAGTTCGACCACGCGTACGTCGTTCCACCCCACTGCAAGGCAACCAAGAGGCAGGTGATCGAAGCCAGGAACAGGATTGTCCCAAGCGGATCTATCTGTCGGATTTGTTTCGCCAGGGACACTCTGGTGCCCTCCTTGGCCGGTAGTCGGAGAATCAGTACGAGAATGGCGATCGCAACGGCGCCGAATGGCAGATTGATGTAGAAGCACCATCTCCAGCTCACGTGTTGCGTAAAAACACCTCCCAGCAACGGTCCGATGACGCTCGCCACACCAAACACGGCGCCTATGACTCCCTGGAACATTGGTCGTTTCTCCAGCGGCACACTCTCGATGACCACAACGATACTTCCATTATTGATCCCCGCGCTGCCTATGCCTGCGATGGCGCGTCCGAGGATGAATACGGCGGACGAGGGCGTGGCACCGCATATCGCGGACCCGACTTCAAAAAATAGGATCGCGGCGATGAAGGTCGCTTTCGTCGAGTAGAAGGTATAGATCTTGCCCCAGAGGAGTTGTGTTGCGCAAAGTGTAAGGAGGTAGGACGAGCCGTACCACCCGATGTCCGAGAGGGAGGAGAAGTCGTCGGTTATGCGGGGGAGGGCGGTGGATATGATGGTTTTGTCCTAGGCACGTTAGCTCGGTATTCGTGGTCGTGGGCTAAGGGAAGGAGATGAGGACGTACCAAGGCGACGAGGAAGATGGTAACGTACACCGCCAGCATGGCGATCACGATGCGGCCCATGGCGGGATATTCCTTCGTCTCTTTCTTCGAGGATGGTGGTTCCGGGGCGTTTGAGGGGGTTGAAGCATCGTGAGAGAATTTCGGCTCCGTTGAGGGATCTGAGGCGGTCATGGTGAAATATTTGGAGCCCTTCGAAGGCGCCTGTGTAGCTGGGGCTGGTGCGTAGACAGCGGCGTTCGCGAGAAAAAAGTCTTTGGAACTCTCACTCCTTTATGGCGACTTTGGATCAAGTGTCGGCTGATGCGATAGGCGATGGCTAGCTGCGCAAGCAGAATAAACATATAAGATACGCCTCAAGTGAACATGGGATGCAGCTGCGTGGTTCTCGGAAAGCGCAAATCAGAAGTCCATCGCAAACTATATACACTCCGCCCCTCGGCAGACGCTTTAGCCCTACATTTCATTTCTCTCCTTTCTTAGTTCCCGAACATCACGTCTCGGTCCCTAATGTGTGTGCGTGATGGTGTTCGGATGCGAGATGGGGTTTTCGGGCCCGAAGTTGAGCGCACGGACCTTGTTGTAGTCTGAGATTGCCGGATTGAGTAAGGTCGGGGAGTCGATCACGGTGATTGGACGACCCGAGGACAATGAAAAATTGGAGTTCTCTGGGGAGGGGGAGCGCTGTGCTAGTAGGTCGGAATCATATCCCAGAATTACCAACCGCTAGAGGCTGTATACATATGTAGCTGATTCGCGCGAAAGGTAAGCATCAGCGGTCTAAACTGCTTAGTCAACATCGTCTCATGTGTTTTAGGGCAAGTGTCCCAGCCCCATCTTCCTCCCTCGGCTACCCTCTACTCCTAACGTAAACGAAAGATGGCCTTGCTCTCAGAGGCCCTCAAAATTCCACGGCATCCACGATAGCAGCCCGAGGTCGAGAGCGCTGCAATGCAAACGCAGCGGCTGCGCCCAGCCAATATGCCCAGTCAACCCCCAATCTCAGAGACGGCACCTCTACTTGCAACGCACACACCTTCATCGATCCACCACAATGCCACGCCGCAAGATTCTTCCGATCCAGCCGGTCTAGAGAAAGCTGAGACGATAGGAAGCACCCGCCTCAAAATCGGCGCTACAATGTTCTCCTTCGTAATCCTCGGACTCTTCACATCCTCGGTCGGCGTAATGCTCCCTCCCATCTCAGCACATTACGACTTGACCGACCTCCACGTCTCTTTCATCTTCCTCGCTGTACCGCTCGGTTATGTCGTCGCAGCTTCTTCGAATCCCCTCATCCATAGCCGGTTCGGGCAACGCGGGATCGCAGGGCTTGGTCCTGTGCTTCATGTCGTTTCTGCCGTTTGCGTGGGCTTGCACCCGACGTTCGAGGTATTGCTCGCTGCTTTCGCGGTGATGGCGATGGGGACGGGGTTGCTCGATGGGAGTTGGTGCACGTATGCTGCAGGGATGCCAAACGCGGGGTTTGTGTCTGGCCTGTTGCATGGGAGCTTTTCGGTTGGAGCGGCGGTCGGGCCTTTTTGCGCTGGGGCGTTGATGGAGAAGGATATGGCGTGGTGGACGTGGTATTATGCGTTGGTGAGACTGGTTTCCTGTCTCCTGTGTCCCACTAATGATTCCTTCTCGCACCTACGAAATCGTGCGAATCGGTCAGGTCCTTCAACATGAGCTGATTTGTATCTAGGCTGCCACCTCTGTGATCGCTCTCATAGTTCTTCTTTACGCATTCCGGCACGCAAACGCGACCCACTACCACGCAACGAAACCTCAGCCCAACAACGATAACACCACTTCGAGATCTCTAACCCACATGTTTCGCTACCCAGCCCTCTACCTCTCCTCCCTGTACTTTCTAACCTACGTCGGCATCGAAACCGCCATAAGCGGCTGGATCATCTCCTACACCCTCCGCTACCTGCACGCGACTCCCTCCCTCTCCAGCCTCTCCTCCTCCGGCTTCTGGTCTGGCATGGCAGCCGGTCGACTCGTCCTAGGCCACTCAACAGATCGCATAGGGGTGCGGCGCGCGGCGACCATGTATCTTTTGCTGGCTATCGGGGTGCAAGCCGTGTTTGCATTTATGCGAAGTCCGGTGGGCGCGGTGGTCTTGATGGCGCTGTTGGGGGCGTGCATGGGGCCATTGTTTCCGAGTGGGGTTGTGGTGCTTACGCGGTTGCTGCCGCCGGAGCTACATGTCCAGGCTGTTTCGTTTGTGTCGTCGCTGGGGCAGGTTGGTGGTGCGGCATTGCCCTTTGGCATCGGTGCATTCGTGGATGGTGTTGGTATTGGCGTTTTTCGGTGGGTTATACTTGGGTTTACGGGCTTGTCGTTGGTGGTGTGGCTCGCGTTTGCGGGACTCAAGCCTACAAAGGGTGAGGGGTCGGTTGCAATGGAGCGTGAAGAAGATGAGAGAGAAGATTAGATGGATAGATGTTCCAAGAAGGATACTCTATTCCCGGAGCAATTCCTCTACCAACTCTTTCCCATCATCACCCAAGTCAGGATATCGACTCAACCTATAAAATCCCTTCCAAAACGCTCTCCCGTCCTCAGAAGGTGGTATCCTACTCGCCAGCAACTCCTTCCACTCCGCATCCTCCTTCCCAAGCTCAATCCCCGCCGCAGTATACTCCCACCAGATGGGAAAATACCCCGCCCACTCCCAGTCAATAATGGCAGCAAGATTTCCGTCCTTGACCATGAAATTGACGGTAGTCAAATCGCCGTGCGTAAATGTGTAAGGCGCGCATGGAGGAAGTCGTTTGCGAAATGCGTCTCGCGCTTTCTCCGGTAGCTTCTCCAGCTTGCCCACCAGAGACTGCCACAACTCGTCTTCTAATGTGAAGGACCCATGAGGTGTCCCAGCACCTTGGAGAAAGAGCCACCCGGAATAAAGCGGTGCCTCTCCTATGCTCGCCATTTTGCCAGCCTGCAGCTTACGCAACTGCTCAAGATGATTTGCCATCTGCCCCGCAATGCGAACCTTCGCAATTTGAGATAACGTGGGCCATGCAGCTTGCAAGTCCTCGCCTTCAACACAGTCCACCATGATGAACTACCGATCTTCCTTGTCCACCCAATCTTTCGCGATGCCGGGGGTGGGGATACTTGTGTGGGCTTGGAGGAATTGCTTGTTTGCGACTTCGTATGTGGGTGGGTCTGCTGGCCGCTCTTTCAGGACAATGTCAGTGCCGATGAACCATACGCCGCGCGCGGAGGCCCCGTAGAAGGACTTGATGCTGCTAGTGTAGTAGCATCGGTGCTGCTTTTGTGGGGTCCAGCTGCAGGATGGACAGGGGCTGGGATTGTTGGGGTCTGCCATGTGCGATTCGGGAGTCAAAGTCGAAGTAGTATGGGAATATTGAGAATCGGGTAATATTAATTGATCTTAATGTTGTGTCGAGAGCGTAGCGTAGTCGAGGAAGGACGATAGGGCTGGGAAACTTTCCTGAAAGGGCCTAGGACGAAGATCACATTGATACCTGCCTCGCGCGGCGCGAGTTAACAAACACATCAACAACCTGCCCATTACCTACTTCGTGTACTCCTGTCGCAGCGTACACATGCCGACGATCGCCTGTTGGAGTGGACAACACTCAAAATACGCCATGTGCTACCGTTCCACGTAATTCGGAGACCCATCTCTCCCGACCATTCACTCTCTAGAGGGAGCGCATCCACGATTGGTTAATTTCGAGTTAATCTTGAGGTCTCCTTTCAAACGCAAATTCCCATTCTAAACGTATTTCTAATCGTGCTCGTCATATTTCTTCTGTTTCAAATACTCTCTTCGAAGTGAAAATAATTGACTTCACCTTTAGCTTGCTTCAGTCTCCGCAATTGGCACTTTCTCTTGGCGATGTCACTCGCCATTATTGGTCTCGCTCGGAGTTAGCGGCCACTATTCGGACGGCTAACCTGCAAGAGTTGTGGAACGAAATTTTCAACTGAGGTTGTTTTTGAGCCTTCTCCATTTTCATTATACCGAATAGGTAGATATAATGTACCATTCACTCAAGGTTGAAGGTGCTGAAACTTATTTGGATTAACTGGGGGATGTTGGAGATTCACCTATCCTTGTCCTGAAACCTATCTGGATCAGCTACGCAGTGTAGTATGTATAAGCCAAATTCCTTTAAGCTAAAACTTATCAAGATTAGCTGGGCTGTGTAAGGGGTAGCATCTGAACATCCTCGTGCGGAAATCTGCCGGGAGACTAGGCCGTGTATGAGATTCAAACACCCCTGTACTAAAACCAATCCAGATCAGCAAGAAGGTTTTCCATTCATTCCTATGCCAACTTTTGCCTAGGTTGACTGAGACACCTGCGCTCAGACTTCACGTCACATCACTAAAGGTACGGGAGGGCTTTCAAAACCATCGAGTACTAACTATCCGTGGAAAAGGACGATGCGACTTCACTTTCCAGCCCCATGTTCCAACCCCGCTTTCCAACCCCATTCTCTCGTATCCGCTTCGATACCTTCTAAAATACATCGTTTTGCCATTGCAATATCCGTCTCCGAAAGTTTCTCCTTCGAAAGGAGTCGCTGCAGCTGGTTCAGGATATCCGCAGGTCTCTAGAGTTGGGCGCTGAAATATCGTAAACAATGCGCCACTTATGGTCAGCAGTTTTGAATGGCAACTCCAAGAACTTAGCTTCAATCTTTTTTTTTTTGAACCGTTCATTTCATAGAGAACTATTTTTATGTCGACCAGCTAAAAATTAATGTCCGGATGACCCTCAGAGAGCTAAGAGAGCTAAGAAAATCCTCGAAGAGTGTAATCAGTAAGATGGATGGCTAGATCGCGACTGTGCAAATTTTTCAAAACTCTTGGGTAGGATTGATGCACGGAACATGCCCCATGCTTCCAAGGCAACACCGAAATGAAGCCTATAAATTAAGGCTTTGCCTAACTTGTAACGGTGCTCGTATTTTTTAGGAGAGCCGCCGAACATCAGTCTGGTGGTCTTTAGGTGAAGGTCCCGCATGCCTTCCCCTACATTACGGTACCTACAGACCAAGTCGGGTTCATTTGCGCCAGGAGGTTCGTTATGCTTGACGTAGCGCGGCCGGAAACTTCCTTCCCGCTTTTCTCGGGCTGTATTCGGTCCAGTGCCACAACAACCCAGAGTTTGATACAAGGACAAACTCCGCTATGTTGTATCGAAGCTCTGCAGGAAGGCGTAAGATTATGTCTCGGTCCAGTTCCCAATCGGTTGCTGCGGAACCAGCCTTGACAGGGTGCGCCTTGGCGGGCCGACCTTTCGTGTGCCACATGCCTTGGGAAGGTTTCTTCTTCGCCTTTTCCATAAGTGCTTGAGCAAAATAGAAGAGCTTGAGTTGCGGAATGGAAGGCCAACGGGTTCCTCAAACCTTTTGTATCATTGGGAGTTTGTTCGATCCCGCAGGACCTCTATTGCATGATCTGCTCCGCGGATTGCTTCATATACAATGAAATGATCACAGTGAAGACAGTAAAAGGACGATTGGCGCATGTTCGTGGCAAGCATGATGGAGGACTGATTGGGGCGCGCAATCAGGGTCATCAACGGAGAAAAATACGATGGTCGAAAATGGATTTTTTTTTCGATTCGCTGGGAGCAACCGACATCCGCTACAAGAATACAGAGCCAAGACATCAGATTCTAGGGCAGAAGTTTGTAGGTCTACGGAAGCAACTGGTCACTACTACCCCCTCACGGAGCAGTAGCGCCAACGCCATCAAATGATTCCAGCCGCCATGCGCCAGACTCCCTCAAGGTATCTAACAGACCGCTCAAATGTCCTCACTTCCATGTTGATAGCTAGCCCAGCCAAAACGCCCATGTGTATACTCTCGTTCTTTATATCGCAGGTCGGAAGGAGTTCTTGTACGCAGCTACACTTCATTAGGTCCAGACTGCAGCCTCATACACAGAGCAACTCTTACAGTCGAAGATTGCCTTGGTCGAAACCGGCTTCGGTTGCTCCTTCTTCGCGTCCTTCTGGATCAAAGCATCGGTCGACCGCGTTGAGTCGGTCGAGCTCCGAGATGTGATGCGGTAGAAGGGGAGCTTGCTCTTTTCTTGCTGGGCAGTGCAGTAGTTGGCGGTGTTTTCATCTCCGTTGGAGGCCATTGTTGAAGATGGGTTGGGTCGACGGAGG
This sequence comes from Lentithecium fluviatile CBS 122367, assembly GCA_010405425.1. Taxonomy (NCBI): domain Eukaryota; kingdom Fungi; phylum Ascomycota; class Dothideomycetes; order Pleosporales; family Lentitheciaceae; genus Lentithecium; species Lentithecium fluviatile. The sequence goes on along the minus strand of MU005605.1, from coordinate 164,536 downwards.
AAGAGTGGTGCGTATCGATCGTGGGTCTGAGGTGATTCGGTGAGATGACGATAATTCATACAGGAAACGAAGTGGTTGGTGATGGACGAGATAAATGTAAAGTTGATGGTGAGTATCGCAACAAATTTCATCGACTTCAACTCATCCTTTATACCGACACTCTAGCGATCAACATACGGAGTTCAGTATTTGAAGGCCGAGCCAAATTGGAACAGGTGACGACGCGTTGACCTCTTAGGTTTACGAGAAAATGGGTGCCTGGACGTGCCTCACCGATGCGATGCTACATTAGTCAGTCCTCGTACGTTTCATTGTTGCCTTGAGCGCTGATCGAAGCTTACAATAGGCTTACTTGTTAGAGTAGCGAATCGGAGCGAAGGCGGAGGAAAGATGAAGCGTAAGCTTTTCGTTAGTGTTGACGCAGCTCTTGATCCTTTCATGCATTGGTTGATAGTGATGTGTTCGCGCGTTGGGGTTAGATTCCGATGTTAGTGCACTTGTTGGAGAGGCTGTCGAAGCGAATGCCGCATGAGTTCCGTACCGCCAATTTGGTTAGTACCGTGACAGGGATTCTGCATAAGCGATTCTAGCGCATGGGCGCGGTTGGCTCATGTCGATGCTGACAAAGGCGAAAAGACGGCATTTTCTATCAGGCTACGTTATTCAACTCCGCACTTCCTCAACAATGACCTGAGCTCGGCCAGACAACTGTCGCATTGTCTTCCTATGTTCTCTATATAATTATCCCGGTATCGTCTCGTTTGATCCAAGCTACCGGAGTCGTTGCAATCACGTCAAAACCGACTAAAGCGCTGGCGGACTGCTAACTCCGAATATTCCTAATCGCGCCCTAGAGCTGTAGCACTAGACTACGATCACCACTCTGTGATGATGATTCAGGAGGCTTTTTGTTTCTAATTCCGTGGACTTTATACCAAACGACATGGTTGGAGCATCCCAATCCATGATCGAAATACTGAGCTAACACCGTCAGACAGGCAATGTTTTCCCAGCTCGACTGCGCGTCGGGCACCAAGATCGTACCCTCAACACCAACTACCGACGCAATGGCAAATTACAGTCATGCGAGCCGTGTAGGAAAGGAAAGCTCCGCTGTGATCATATGATGCCAACTTGTGGCCGATGCGCTCGACGAAACAGGCCCGAGCAATGCGTGTATCACCCAGCACCTCTGACTAAGAACAGCCTGCCTTCTCCACCTACCGAGAACAGTTCTACCGCCTCCTCGGTGGTGCTCCCATCTCCCGAGTATGTATGGTCGGGTTCATCGCATACTATAGAGTTGCTTTCTATGAGAGGTCACTTGAAGAGCGCCTTCGTAGGCTCCACGAGTCACTTATACATGAATAATGCTGACTCTATCGGCCACCACTCAGAGGCATCCCTTCGCACACTAGTTATATCCATCGTCGCAAAACCACATCTGTTTCTCAAGTCCGATTCGCGCGCGCCAGTAGTTTACCTGCTCAGCCCTTGTCCACACTCAACTACGGTTACCAAACTGTAGAAGAGCTCCGTCGGCCGTTGCCTGAAGCACACGTCAGGGGTGATTCTGTTCACCAAACACATTCGGCGGGTTTCATTCACCACACGGCTATACTCGCCGAACATGAGACCAGCATCGGCATCTTGCCTTCGGCCGATACGATGCCCCAGTCTCCGGTATCACAATCCTATATCGAAAGAGGAGCGGCTCTGCTCACACTCTTGAAAGAACTTCCCACGTTCCGGCGATATATCGACAAGTGGTATGTAACATTTGCATCGGATTAAGCCCGATTTTCACCGAGACGCAGCTAGTACCAAGGCTTTGGAGCCTAACACCCTCTCAGATGAGACTTAGCTAACCGTGTTCATTTCTAGGTTCTCTTTTGCCCGAGGTATTCTCCTGTGCGAACCGATGGTCAAGATATTCACCTCAGGCCTATGGAAGGCATGGGCGAAGAGGTTGGCCGAACAGAACCCTTCGGAGCTTCGCGTCATGTCAGAGCAAATATGGCAAAACACGTTGAAACCAGTGTCTCGGCTGTTAAACAGGAACACCACGCCCCGGGAGTTCTGCGCTGCCGTTACCGGGGAGGGTCTTAGATGGGAAGTCGTTGGTATCATCGTGACCCTGGTATCGTTGCTTGCCGGTAGTTTGTCTGGTGAGTCGCTGCTTTGTTAAAGTCATGGAAGACGAGAAGAGTCTCAGGTTGCTACCTCTAATTGAGAGCGCTCGCTACGAGCGGTTTACAGCAGTAATCAGATGCGCATCACGATGCTAATTAGTGATTGCAGATGGCGACCCGATCTTTTGCTCTCACGATGATGCCCCCGTCGACCGAGCAGCATTGACGCTGAGGACACACAACGCAGCGGAGATCTGTCTTTCTTTCTGTGATGACTTCAGTGTATTGAACGATCTATATCTATGGCTACTCTACGAGCACACGATCGTGTACTGTTGTTTGAGGACTAGGGGAAGTAAGTCATGCCTGCTTTGAGCACCCTCATTTTTCTCATGTCCGCTAGGCTTCGAGAATTGGCGAAAGACCGGTACCCTTACATCCGCAATTCTTTACTGCAACCTCCACGAAGAGATAACAGTCAACGACAATACGCCCCTGTTCATCGCTGAGATGCGCAAGCGGTAAGCTGCACTCCGATCTACCCTTGGGTGGACGGGCCGCTGACAGCGAACAGTCTCTTTTTGTGCGTGTACGAAAACGACAAGTACTCCGCAGTTTACCACGGTCGTCCACCAAGACTCACTAGACAGTACTGTTTGCTCCAACTACCACTTGATCTCGACGATCACCAGATGATGCTAGAAGGCGACGAGCTCGAAGCCGCCGTTGCGGCACTAGATAGCGAAGGGTGGAACAAGCGGAAGCTGGTAGGGCGCTGCACATTCTCTCGCATATTTGTCACCAACTCCTTAATCACGGAAAGCATACTTGAGATTTCAATGGGCTCGCTGTCGCAAGACGAAATTGTTCATCGCGCAGCAGAGATTGAACAACAAGCTATCGAAGCCTGGAACGACATGCCGGACTTTCTGCGGCTCGACAACCAGCCATTTTCGGAACTAAAACGACCCCCAATCGAGTTCTTATATCTGACATATATACGAGTGGACGATTACTACCACCACTTTTTGCTGCAACGCACGCTGATCAAGAAGGTCGGCACAGACTCGAAGAAGCTGTTCGTTATTTCCAAGGAGATGTTCAAATTCTTCCTCTTCCTGATCAACCACCGGGACATCTTTAAAGACTTCCAGATCGACTTCAGTCAGCTGCTGACTATGGGCGGTATTCCCTCGGCCGCTGTCATTGCCGTTGAACTCCTCCACCAAGAGCAGAACCCAGCCTCGTTCTCGGCGCTGAACGACCCTCTTCCTCGGTCCGATACCATTCAGGATCTTTCCGTGTTCGTTGCTTGCTTGGGCACGATCAAGCCAGGAACCAATGGCTACGCGGCTTCCGCCCGCGGAAGGAAGTTCTTAAAGAAGATTCTGGACACTATTTTGGATCCTGCGTCGATGCGGGTTGTGGGCAGTGAGGGCGCTGATCTGGCAGATCCCAGCTTCACTAGCCCGCTGTTTCAAACGGGCAATGATGGCGATTTCATGAGATGGCTGGAGACTATGGAGTTGGAGCAGGAGAGTTGGGCTAATTTCAACTGATCCTGACGGCCCGACCGTACCGGTATCGCGGTCGTCAACCGCGATCCCCGCAACCAGACCCCGCCAGGAAAGCATTCAACCAATCACCATCTCGCTTCAACACAGCCACCGACGCCACACCCTTATCGTCATCCAAGCCCTCGGTGCACGTCACCATACGGCCGTAATCACACTTCCATCGGAATAACACTCTCTACCCACCTCGAATCCAACCAGTGAGATTCGTATTCGAAACACGATCTTGAGCACATTATTCGCATCTTACGCGCGTTCTACATCGACTCGTTCCTTCCAACCGCAGTGTAGAGTAGGATATAAGAAGGTGCGTACACAGCCCTCCTCGTGAGAAATCAAATACACCACAGTGCACACGGAACTCAAATCACACTCTCACATCATCCCATCTTCTTCCAAATCATCGCTCGCATACGTCTGCTCCCAAAAGCTTCTTGTGGATCTATTCCGCGACCATCCACCACACTCATCTATAAAATCCACAAAATAACCAAGCCATGTGCCGCAGACGCTACCAACACACCCAATACACCACCACCATCGCCACCCCATCGACCTACCAACCCCGCCATCGCACCGGTTCTTGCGCCGCCAAACGCCAGCGCCGTCTCGAAGCCTTCGCCTCCACCTCCGCCCACATCAATCCCAACCCGAACACCGACACCAACGCCAACGCCGACATCTACCACGCGGCGCAACCCCACCACGTATTTGTTGAAACTTATCGTCCCAAGTGCATAATGGCCGCGCTCCTCCTCGGCGCTATTGGGCTTAGCGCGCAGAAGATTAGGGAGAAGAGGGATGAGAGGAAGAGGGTTAGGGCGTTGGATCGGTGGGAGGAGGAGCGGGTGGAGGAGTTTAGGCGGAAGGCTGCTTTGGAAACTGCGGATGGGGAACGTGATGGTTATGGGAGGAGGAATAGGAAGAGTGAGGAGGTTGGGGAGGAGCGACAGGGGATGAACGGGAGAGGCGTGGGTGGGGAAGGGAGGAGGAGTGAGAGTGTGAATAGGGAGGGGGATGGGGAGGCGCCGCCGCCGAGGTATGAGGATGTTGTTGCTGAGGGTTTGGGAGCGGAGGATAAGAGGACAAGGGGTGGTGGGAGTATGTTGAATGTGTAGCTTTGCGATTGAGACTGCGACTGGGATTGCGACTGGCCTTTCTGAGCCCAACCTCATCCCGTTCGGTCGCATTCATCATTGTACGACTAGCGACTTCGAATCTCTTATTCATCGTTTGGGGAAGGGGCCTGCATATTTTCTCTCTCTCTCTCTCTCTCTCTCTCTCTCTCTCTCTCTCAACGCACAGGAGTTGGTCGGGTTGTAGGCGCGCTTGAGCACATTCTTCCTGCCTATCTATCTATCTATCTATATATCATTCCTCTTCTGCATTTACCCCTCTTTACATCTTTACCGCACGCACCAGCACAGCACGGTGTCTCGCCTCCTTCCTTGCCAGCATGCCAGCATGCCCGCAAAATATTCTCCCCACAAGGCCGCCCCACTCCATCTCCACCCAGCGTCCGCCTCACCACCAGCGACGGGCAAACGCGACGACTCCAAGCCTATAATCCAAGACCGTACCATGGGACGTACTGCGTGTGACGTGCAAGTAGATCATAATACGCTTCTGATCTACTACAGTGGTACGTACCTCTTAGTCTAGCGCAAAGTCGGGGGGCGTCCGCAATACCACAACGCCGATGCGATTCGATGCAATGACGTCCAACGTCACAGGCTACACAGTCGAAGCTCACGCTGATAAAAGTGCCGCGCGTCCCAAACCAGAAATGTTGAATTTGAGAAAGTGCATGTGTGGTATCATTTAAATAAATAAGTACGACAGTAGCGAGAACCGAGCCGGAGTGGTGCATACGCAGCACTACCCCACCCCCACCACGCAAGTAAGAAGCTTGGCATACGTTTTGCAGCGCTACGCAAAAAGCGAACCCGTCACTCACTGTCCGTCGCACCGTAATATCCCCAACGCCAGTGCAGCGGTGCCGTGAAACACCCACCAGTGACACCGCCGGCCCAACGAACCGTCGTGTCCCCAAATCCCCCAAGCACATGCCGCCGTTTCATACCGAAATCGGGCCAGCCTCTGATAACGCCGGGAAAGCGACCCGAACGCGCTCCAAAAGCAAATCAAATAAACCTTGAGGCGAAAAGCGGAGAAAAGTTCAGGAAGTAACAGGCAACCCGCTCGCCATCCTAAACAGCTCAAAAGCCAAACCAGGCGTCTCTTTCACCGTCATCTCCATGTCCTTGCGGAGGGAGAGGTCGGGGTGGGAGCGGAACGTCTGTATGATGACGTCTCGCAGGCCGCGGTCCGTGTCGACGGTCGACTCGTATGCTTCTTGGCACGCTTCCGGGAGTTCCTCGCTGCCGAGATGGGCTTCGATCTGGTGCGCAAACTTTTTGCGGGCTAACGTTTTGAGGCCCGAGATGCCGTACCTTGCGTGACTGTCAGCAGTTGATCATGGCGTTTTGGCGTGACTGCAATCGCGGTTCTGCATCGTTGGGAGAAAGCGCATGCAGTGAAAGCGGGCGACGGTTGCACGCTGACGCGTCCGTGTCTCAAGTTCTGCAAGCCCAAGGGGAAAGAAAACATGGAGTGCTGATCGGCTTGTGGAATAGAAAAGCAGAGTTCGAAATTGGGGGCAGGGGTGGTTGGATAAGGTGGAGGACCGTGCGCGTCGATCTGATTGGCGAGATGCCAGTCCCGCTTTCGCAGATCGCGGGGTCGGCGGTTACTGTCCGCCGTCAAGGCAACGTGGGCGCGGAAAAGGGCAGCCAACTTTCTGCACGCGAACGAAAAAGGAAAAATGGGTAAGACGTAATGGGGCGAAACAGGGGGGGAGGCAGCAAAAGGGCGTACTCACTTCTCAGCAATTGCGTACACTTTGGCGTGTGTGATTAGATGTGGCTTCTCCGTGTCAGCCTCGGGTTCCGTAGTCATGCAGTCGAAAGGGTTTTCGTCGAGTTGATCAGCCATGGGGCTGTCGGGGAGTTTGGTCGACGCATTGAGGTTGTCGAACTGGTTTTCCTGCTCCGTCGGCGGAGTCAGGGGCATCGAAGTATCTACGGCAGATGCCGTAGCCAGAAGCGGGTCCTCGACCAGCGCAAGGTTGAACTTCTTCGGTGCGCGGCGTGACGCAAAGCGTGGCGACCGTGGCGTTTGCCGAGAAGACCGCTGCGAGGAGCGGCGCGAGAGCGTCTTGTTCAGATAGTCTAGATGATAGAAGTCTGACAGGGTCTGTTAGCGTGACCTTGGGCATCAGGAGCGCGCCGGTGCTTACAGTGTACCATATGTTCGACAGCTTCTGGGTCGTCTTCGGTCAGGTCGATGACCCCAGTCTCTGATTCTCGGAAGGGATTGCGGCAGGCGCCGTCGAAGAAGGTAGACCGCGATGCGAGCAATGCACGATGGACGGGGTATCTTTTGGTGCCGCAAACAATGGTCAGATCTGAGTACTTTCCAGTTTCAAACATGCTAGGACAACTTAGCATAGGGATGGAAGTGGGAAGGATGAACATACGAGGCCAGCGCAGACATGAGCTCCATCGTGGGTGCGTCCATAGTGAGTGGGCAGGTAGAAGTGGTTTGGTGTTGATGTTGATGAGATGGGATGTTGGCGAGGATTTGGAATCTTAAATATGGATTGGGTCCAGATATACGGAACAAAAGGAGTCGAGGCACAGTTCGAGGCACAGTTCGAGGCGACGTAGGGCGGCGGAGCGGGCGATCAATCGCTGACGAGCGCAAAACTGTGGTTGGCCGAAGGCAGGCTGGCAGACACCGACGTACGGTGACCGAATCGCTGGGTCGTATCGGCGTCTAACGGGTAGTATCCGACTGTTGGGATGACCTAATCCTCGAAACGAAGTTGGGGGTATGCTGATCTTTGGCAAGGAGGGTAACGAGATCCAATCTGGGAGGGATGTGCGCTCTTTTGTATGCGCTGGGGCGGTCGACGAGGGCGCCTGGCCAGAGGCGCAACAATTTTAAAAAGAATGCGCATTTGCATAGGCCCAGCGGTTCTAGACAGGTTTCGCGGGTCACAAGGCGACCCTACTCGCCGCCATCAGCGCAATCGCCAAGGCGACACGCAAGTCAAGTCACGATGGCCACCAGCGGGCGCTGTAGCGAACGGCTAGCTCAAGTCTGGCATGTCTTACACGCGGGACTTGCAGATGGTGGCTTGCGCCCAGTACCGGTAAGCAGGGCGAAAGGCCATGGAGCGCCCGATTGGGACATGGGTGATGCTGAGGGCGCAAAATGGCACAGCGTACGCTCTCTGCGCGCTGCAGGGGACTCGCTGCATTTCGAATTGCTCATTCGAATCGCGCAAAGTTGGCAGCCACATGCCTGCTGTGTGTTCATGCGTCAGTGCGCTACGGAATTCTACGCGGTCGGCGAAACTGGGTCGCCGTGCACCGTAATGAAGACATGTCGAAGGGGGGTAGGGGGGTCCACCTGCACCTGCACCTGTGCGGGGTGGGAGTCGCCGCCGTACGACCATGGATTCACGGAGCTCTGGTGAAATTTACGCGAGCTGGTTCTGGGCCTTTCGCACTGCGACATGTCGATCCCTGCCGTTTGACGCTACCTCAGATATGTCGGTAGAGAGCATCTCCATGGGCCCTGGAGGTGCGCTCGCTTCACGTCTGCGGCCGAAGCTGCACCGTGAAGCTTCGAAAGAGAGAAGGTCTGGATGCGGCGCATCGATGGAAGGTTCCGTGAAATGCGGTGTAGTAGTACAGCTCCAAATGGTCGATGGCGACGGAGGCTGAGGTGGCCCAGCTGGTCAGGGACAGGCTAGCACGCTGGACGCGGGCTGGCCGAAATGCATCCACGGTCCTGGCGATATGGCGCTGCCCACGGCTGCGCTTGGCCTCTCCACACGCGAGAAGCGAGCGGAGCAGCCGCATCAACGTCGCCGATGAAGCTTGACGACGCGGGCTGCGAGGCTGACAGGAGACAGTCCAGAGCCGCCATGTAGCCATACTTATCTCAATGGCCATGCAGCAAATCAGCAGGGGGCGGTGACAGGCAGGCTGGGCTTCTTCGCTGGAGCATAGCAGCTGGCACGCGGTGCTGGATCGGCGATGGTTCCTGGTGTTTAGGAGTCTAGATGGATGGTTGCAGGCGAGATGGGATGGCCTCACAGGGAAAGGCAAGCGAGACCGGGGGCGGGGGCGGGATGCCGAGCGTGTCCCGTGTCCCGCAGTGACGCACCGACGTTGAGCCTCACAGCAATTCTCACGATTGTCACAATCACGCCCGCCGCGCCCTCACCCGCGCCGAAGCAGAGACAAAGGCAGCGCATGCCTGCGGCGTCCCCGTTATCGCCCTCACCCTCACCCTCACCCTCACCCTCACCCTCACCCTCGCCCTCGCCCTCGCCTCACCCTCCTAGCGGCTGCCCTGCGTCCGTCTCTGGCCTCCCCGCCGCAGCCACCGCAGGCTAGCCCCGCCCAACCAGCACAACCATGGGCGACTACAAGCTGTCCGCGTCCCTGCGCGGCCACGAAGACGACGTGCGTTGCGAGCCCCTCTGCGCCGAGGCCTGACTGACGCGCCCCAGGTCCGCAGCGTCGCATTCCCCTCGCCCGGCACGGTCGTGTCCGCCTCGAGAGACTTCACGGTGCGACTATGGGAGCTGCAGTCACCGAACCCGCCCGTCTACGACAGCACCATCAAGACACACGGCAAGGAGTTTGTCAACTCGCTGGCCATCGTACCCCCCTCCTCCGCCTTCCCCGAGGGCCTCGTCGTCTCTAGCGGCAAAGACCAGATCATCGATGTGCGGCAGCCCCGCAAAGCTCTCGGCGACGATGCCGATGCGCTGCTGATCGGCCACGGCTCCAACGTGTGCGCGCTCGATGCTAGCCAGGACGGAAAGCTCATAGTCAGCGGCAGCTGGGACGCGAGCGCCCGGGTATGGCAAGTGGGCAAGTGGGGAGAGTCGACCGTGCTCGACGGCCACACCGCGTCGGTGTGGGCCGTGCTGGCCTACGATGCCGCCAATATCATAACGGGTATTTCCATCCCTTTGTCCCGCAAAGGCCGGGCGTGCTGACCGGGCAGGCTGCGCTGACAAGGAGATCCGCATATTCACACCCACGGGCAAGCTCATCCGCTCCATACAGACGGGAGACGTCGTGCGTGCACTGTGCCGACTGCCCGCAGGCCACCCGTCGGGTGCGCAGTTTGCTTCCGCGGGCAATGATGCCATTATCCGTCTGTGGATGATGAACGGCCGCCAGATGTACGAGCTGCACGGTCACGAGAACTTCATCTACTCCCTCGCCGCGTTCCCAGACGGCCGATTAGTCAGCTCGAGCGAAGACCGAACAGTACGGATATGGGAGAACCGACAGTGCACACAGACCATCACGCACCCCGCCATATCTGTGTGGACGGTAGCCGTGTGCGCTGAAAACGGGGACATTGTGACCGGCGCAAGCGATAGAATCGTGCGCATCTTCACCCGGGCACCGGAGCGCTACGCCGACCCCGCCGCCATTGAACAGTTCAATGACGATGTCAAGTCCTCGTCGATACCACAGCAAGCGGTTGGAGATATCAACAAAGAGAAGCTGCCCGGTCCGGAGTTCCTCACCCAAAAATCGGGTACCAAGGAGGGACAGGTGCAGATGATTTTGGAGACAAACGGAAACGTCTCAGCGTACCAGTGGTCCATGGCCGGGAACGAGTGGGTGAATGTGGGTACCGTTGTCGACCAGGCCGGAAGTAGTGGTCGCAAGATCTCCCACGAAGGGAAGGAGTATGACTACGTTTTCGACGTCGACATTGAGGACGGAAAGCCTCCGCTCAAGCTGCCATACAATCTCTCACAGAACCCATATGAGGTGGCCACGAAGTTTTGCGCAGACAACAAGCTGCCCCTCACCTACCTCGACCAGGTCACAAACTTTATCGTTCAGAACACCCAGGGACAAACGTTAGGCCAACCATCAGCCCCACAAGGCGGAGATCCTTGGGGCTCCGATGCACGGTATCGTCCCGGCGACGCCGGTTCCGCCCCCTCGCAGCTACCTGCGGCCAAGCCGAAGATCCTGCCCCAGACGGAGTATCTCGACATTTTCACTGCAAACCACAAGGCCATCATCAAGAAGTTGCAAGAGTTCAACCAAGCGCTGGTGAGCGAGGGCAACAAGGGTCTGTCGCTCAACCCGTTCAACATCGAACAACTGAGTGAAGCGGTGTCGTTGATGGTAAAGGGCCATGTACAGAAAGTTGACCCTGTCGCAATCGATTTAATAGTGAAGGCCGCAACGACATGGCCACCTGAGAAGCGTCTCCCTGCTCTGGATCTCCTGCGGCTGTTGTTCGCCGCCGAAGAGCCTGTGACTTACCTCACAACCCAGAGCATGATCCTTCAGCAGCTCGCCGGGTCGGGCGTATTCGAAACCACATCGCCGTTGAATAACACCATGATGGCGGTACGCGCACTCAGCAACCTCTTCAGGACCACAATCGGTCGAGCCATCGCGAGCGAGGATTTCAACGACATCCACAAATCCGTCAACCCCTTCCTCACTTCGTCCAACCGCAACCTCATCATTGCCGTCACCACCCTCTTCATCAACTACTCGGTGCTCCTCACGGGTGAAAACAACGCCGACCGCGTGCTTTCGCTGCTAGACAGCCTCTCCAAGGTCCTGGACTCGGTCACGGATTCGGAGGCGGTGTATCGCGCGTTGGTGGCTACGGGCACGTTGTTGTGTCTGGGCAGCGACTTTTGCGAGGCTGGCAGGGATATTTTGAACCTGGGGGCTGCGGTTGAGAAGGCGGAGAATAGGGTTAGGGAGCCTAGGGTTAAGAATGTCGCTGCTGAGATTCGGGAGAAGCTAAAGGGTTGAGGGGGTTTGGGACTAGGGGCTTGATTGGCTGCGAACGTGGAGATTAGATGGAGAGTGATGGATGTGCATAGCGCTGTATCATACATACACGGCTTTCTTAGCATAGAGGGGTGTGAGTAGCGACTGATACTTTTCGCTAATGGGCTAATGGAAGGCATTTATACTTCGCCCGTCTTGTGTTGTCATTTTCCGTACGGGATTGAACTATGGCGTCTCCTGTTGCATTTCTTCCCTTCCCTTCCTCCTCCTCGATCCCGGGTCTCACTTCGCCTTGGGTTCTTTACCCTCCAATTCAATCTCCCGACTCTCCCTTCACAACCCCCCCCCCCATTCTTCTTCCCCTCGGGCCACTCCACGGCCTCGGGATTACATTTTGGCTCCGCTGCATACATACTTTTTTCAATGTCCCTAGATGCACGCACGTCTTTAAAGCCTCTTTCACAGTGCGTGCAACTCTCGTTTTACTTTTACTCGCGGCGGTGCAACACTTTCGTTACCCCCGCCCGTCTGCAGCAGCGCGCTTTCCACCGCGTTCGCGTCGCCTCGGCACAGTACCACTTATACCCCCCAAGGTTCCTTACTAAGCCTTGTTTTGCGTACATCCAAGCCGCTCTTTGCGCTTGGGTCAAGGGAAGAGGCTGTTAGGGTTGCGGCGATGGGGTTGGTGCGGAGTGCGGCAGCCGGTGTTGGAGGTGGTGGTGCTTGGGGGTGTGTTGGTGGAGGGAGGGGTTTTTGGAGGACTGGACTTGGATGATAAGTAGAGTGCTGGATGGATGCTGGTTGTTGGGCGTGGGGTATAGTATGGTGGGAAAATTGGTGAAGAAGGTGTGGTGGGGGGATGGGATGGGAGGTGGAGGCACCTACCGTTCTTTTGGGTCACGTCTAGACCGCCTTGTTCTTTTTTTTTTGTCAACATGCTCAAATGTGGTAGTTGGGCCCTAGTGTTTTTTGGTTTTTGGTTTTTCGAGAGGATGAGGGGGGATGAGGGATTGTGATTGCGAATTGTACTGTGCGTAATTAACGAAGCACGACGATAGTGAACAGGAACGGCAATAGAAGACGAATGTGTCGGTTTTGTTAACATGAGAAGGATGTCAAGTGAATTTTCACCGTGTTGCGACGAGATGTAGTCATCATGAACGTAAGAGCGCTCCGTCGTCGGTACTTTGTCCTGACCTCAACCATCGCGGGTGTTAGTCAGCCGCCTCGAGGGTCTAGTTCATCCATGCATCGGGGACTGATGACCCTTTCAAGGTTGGATACTTGCGTGTGGAGTGGAAATGCTGGAACGGATGAGCCGCGTCGAGGGTGGGTGTGAGAGGTTATGTAGGGAATACGCTAAGATGGATGGGGTTAGCGTGTGCTGCTCAATCTAGTTGTCAATAGCTTGCGTGGACGGGGCATACAATATACAAATCCGCCTCGCAAACGGGTTACATTATGTTTGTGATCTGGATTGTGCACTTGTGTTTCTTCCTGGGATATGCGGGGGAGGTCCGATGCACCGCCTTCTCACGATCCTTTCAGTATCTTTTCGGCTCGGAAGTCTCGAAGGAGGACGCCGAGGTGTTGATGTGAGTTTTACGGATAGTGCGTTGGTATGGGATTGATGGGAAGAGTGGCTGAGATGGGACTAATGCGGTGGGTGGCTGGTATTAGGATTGAAATTAAGTATATAGTTGAAAGTCTTCGTGAAAAAATAACTCCCAAACCCAATTGAGCCCACACGCGCGCAATTTCAAGGAAGATTAGTAGATCAGGTAGATTACCTAACCAAATGAATGAAACTGTGTAATAGAAAGATACAGTATTGCAGACATTACACTTACAATACCCACCCGCTCATCCCCCTCCAACACAAGCCATCATACCGCAAACCCGTTCCTATCCCCCCGCCTCTCTACCCCCTCCTAACAACCTCAACAACCCTCTCCACCCTTCTCCTCTCCGGCCCCACCACCCTCTCCACCCTCCTCTTCTCCACACGAACTTCCTCCACAGGCGCAGCATCGTATTCGGTATAGTATCGGGACCGGGTTCGGGTGTGTATATGCACGGTCCCCGACGGCGCCGCCTTCGCAGCAAGTCGAGAGTAATAAGTAGATGTTGTACTGGGCGAGGAGAGGTGCGGTTCGAGCGCAGTGGTGCGCGAGCGTTCGATGGTTTGGACATGCATTTTTGACCTCGAGAAATGTTTAGAATGAGGGGCACGATAGGATGGAAGGAGGAGTAAATGCTGGTGCGTTGGCCGTTAGGGTTACGTTATGTCGTGTTGTGGATGGATAGTAGTTCGGAAATGCGATTGGGGTTCGGCTGGGGTGCAATTGAGCGTCACACACGACCCTCTTTATACACGCGCGCTCGGCGGAAGTGAAGCTGGCATCGCGCTTGACGGTGACGTCTAATGGCGGGGGTGTTTCCAAGGTCGTGCTTCTTTGTCGCACCGGCGGGGTAGTTTTGGGTATGGCGGCGTTGACGTGGAGGGCGCGGTGGCATGGGTGCCCTTGCTTGTTCGGAAAAGCAATGAACGCGAGAAGGTTCTGGAGTGAGGGGATTCGGGGATGCAACAGCCTATGTCGAACACATTCAGAGGATAATCGAGGGGTGGTAAGGGGTGATGATTGGGTTGTGCTGGTGGGCTGCACTGGGGGATAGAGGTAGTGTGTGTTGAGATGTTCAGGTGAGAGTACATGTTTATGAGGGCAATGACAATAGGTAGTTGACTCTTGCAAATCAATCAAAAGAAAGTATAAAACCTTCCTCTTGTAAAATTATCCCAATACTCGCGTAACTTTCATAAGCGTGGCCACATTTGCCCCGCCAGCATAGCCAAAGTGATGCCTCAAGTCACTGTTAAGGAGCCGGCGACCTGACCCCCGACAACTCCCCCCGGAACCCCTCCGCATACATAGGCACGGGAGAATGTGGATGCGGCAAAGAATGCGGACTCGTCCTGTCATACCCATTTTCTCCGTTTCCAAAACCGTTGCCGTATCCAGCATGCGCGCTCCGCGGCACGTACTCGGGCACTTCAGACATCCTGCGGTCTTCATACATTGCCGGGCCCTCCGACGGCTTGTCACCCTGGGTTGGCGGATAGTATGGCGTTGGTGTTTGTGGGTGCACGCTATAGGAGGGTTGGGGTTCCGGGTGGCGTTTGCTGCGCTTGAGGATCCAGAGAGTTGCTATGCCAGCGAGGGCTAGGACCGCGAGCCCACCAACCACGCTACCGGCTATTACGCCAGTATGGTTGGAGGACCCACCGCCACCTCCCCCTGAAGGGGGCGAGATCGTTGGGGTTGGAGTCGAGGGGCTAGATGAAGGTGTAGGTATTGAGGTTGAACGGGCGAGACCGGCTATGGTAAAAGCTCATGTCAGCATTCAACAAGCGCAAATGTAGAACGAGAGAACAGAAATACATACTCGAGTCCGGCTTGTTAATATACAGCTTCGTCTCGGTGGCATCCGTCGATTGGGGCGATATGCAAGCGAGCGACGTGACGCCTTGCTCATCCCCGAAAGAAGTATACAGCGTGTAAGTGATACAGCTGTACCCGTTGGCCTCACAATACGAGCTCGGTCCAGCAGGGGCAGTATATATGTAGCCATCACTGCAACTGGTATACACCGGGCAAGCCGTTGCCGTGCTTGTGGATGTGGAATAGTACGTGGAGGTCGCATCGGTTGAGTAAGTCTGATATGAGTAGGAAACAGAGGAGTAACACATGGCAAAGTGATCGTTGGTCGTGTAGAAAAAGGCGCTTTGATAGTATGTGTAGGCGCTGATCGTGGCATCATAGCTATAGACTCCATTCGTGGCTTCTTTGGGTGCCCCTGTCCCTTCGATCAGCAATGTCCTAGGTCTCTGTGTGTGCCTGGACTCACATGATGTGCGTACTGTGCCATCTGATGTTATTTCCAGTTTTGAGAACCACCCCACAACTGTTGTAACAGGAACAGAACCTGAAATAGTGGTTTGGCGAGCCTGCAATACGGCGTTGTCTAGTTGTGGTGCTGCAGTCATGACGGCCGCGAACACCTCTCCGATGAAGCAAAGCAACAGATACCGCCAGATTAACATCTCAGTAATTATTGATGAGTTACTTAGCCAGTCAAGGCACTCGTGTACCAAACTCTGCAGCTGCTCGGAGACAAAATGTGCACACAACGAGCTGTGCACACGAAAGCGCCAAAGCTCTGTACTTATTGAGCCCTCAACTTGCCTACTATTCTCTCTCTTGCGCTCCAATGTTCGGCAACACGCCGGATATAGCTAGCACTTGACGCGTTTCGATTGATAACGACATATCTGATACTGCCCATTGGCGTTGTGGCTAGGCGGTGTGGCATGGCAGGCAAGGCTGGACGCACAAAGCATGCAGTAAGCCAGCACCATAACGTTCTGATTGGTTACGTTCCGCCCCCATTGATGTTGTCGTTAGGTCTGTCGTGCACGAAAGGGGGCTGGGTGCATGCGACGGGAAGAGATTGGCGTGGTGCGACCCAGTTAGAGAGGCGCGGTCAAGGGATCGGGTGGGTGCTATCGGCCACGAGGGAGACTGGTTTAATACTCCCCGTTGCGCGCGGGCTCGAAAGAAGTTATTGGAGGCGCCAAAGAGATTGCTAATTAAGCCCAGTAGGTGGGATGCATAGCATGCGTACCCTGGAGGTCGGTCCTCACATTAGGTTAGTAGCTTCGAAACCTAAGCTAGGACAACGGCATTTTCTGCCATCTTCAGTGAGTTCCTGTTATTTGTTCAACCGATTCCCAGAGAAGAAAATGGATGGTTGATTGCCCGGAGGTGTTGGCGGGCTTCGACGTTGGAGGCCTTACCTCCAAGAGCCCTTGTGACGCGCATCCCGCAATACTTCTCTGCTTCCTGGTCTCGACATACCTACACCGTGGGCCTGGTTGGGTCCTTTAAATCTCATCCGCTCTCAATGCTCATCAACGCTTCGTAGCTGAGATTGATCGTCTCTAAATTCGTCTGCTTTAGCGTCTCGTGGTCCTCTTTCGGCTTTTCGCACTTCCAATGCCTTGGTGCTACGCTCACGATACCAGCTACGCAGCAGTGCAAGCCTCGAGTACACGTAGTGCGGGTACTCGCCTCGACCGCTCCTTCGCGTAACCTTAGCATCCCGCCGGCTGAGACGAATGACCTGTTTATGGGAGAGTAAATTTCGTACATCTGGTTAGTTCGGCTCCCCAAGCATCAAAATACTTTGAGATCTGACATTCGAAGTCATCAGAACCTGGGGGCCTGTCTTCTTGGAGTGCGATACTGCGGGCTTTTGTCACTACCGCAATAGTCGCACCGTTCTGGGTGAGTGAGTGATAGATTTCCGTCATCGCTTCTTCAAAATTCTGCCATGCGTGATGCACTAAAAGCTGTTTCCCTTCCTAGTGGCCGGCGAGCGTCGGTATGATAAGCATTACGTCCGGTTTCGCTTCAAAGGCATCCTTGTGAATTGTTGCAGGTCATGGCCGGTACCATTGTAACCGCCCTTGCGGTGGATACGGATTCGAGGTTTGCGGTCCTGCTACAATGAAGCGTGTGCTGTTCAAATCACGTTTTCGTGATTTCCGAGGCGAATGGAGATACGACCTAAGCTGGTTACGGCCACATCCTGGCGCGAAATACCTTGTACTCGTGACGGAGTCGCTCTCCGTCGCGGACGCTGTCGCTGTCGCCTGAAGGTTCGCTGTCAAAGCGCACCAGGGCCTCCAATTCCACTCCAGTATCGAATCGCCCAGAGTTCGAACAACCGGCCAGAGCTTGATAGGAAGGCATTCGAAAATTGCATCCCTTGGCTGCGAATATTACGATCTGCTGTGACGGACAGATTTATTATAGAGGTCCCTCAGCACCACATGAATTTGCGCGACGGGTCGAAACTCGGTGCATCGTTGATGGAAGGCACGCAATTCATGGAGCCAGTCAAGGCCCATGATCGCGCAATTCTGTAGAGAGTTGGGAATTCCACGTGGGGATGGTATTCAGAGCGTTGTTGCGGGGAGGAGTGAAAGTGGGAGGGTTGATGTTCTGTTGTGATCTCAGCACGTTCACGGTGTTTCTGTGGGGGCCCGAACGGGGCTAGTCTTCACAGAGCATGGCGTGAACCCCTTCATCTTTGTCTGAAATCTGCCAGCGACCTGCCCCCGCGTCCCGCAGCTTATCTATCAATTTCCATCTTATCACCTTCTGTCATCACGTCGCCTTTCGCTTGTTGTTACCAATCTCCCCAAAGTCTCACAGTGGAATGGCTCGCGCAATAGGGATCGAGAGAATTGCTGGCCTTTGGACAACATATGCTACAGGAAGCACCGCAGAGCTCATTACTCGACCAGCTCTTGGATACACATACCACAAGTACTTGTGACTGTCTACTTTCCGCCTATGATATCGATCTATCTCCGAAACCCTTCCTACGGCAACCGAACCTAGCTATACGTCACCGGCGGTCCACCCGGTAGTTCAGTCAGCCAGCCATCAACCTCTTCCTCCACCTTCCGCGGCACGGAACATTTATTCGCAGTCTGAGTTGACTGTGTTTTGAGCGTCGGGCAGTTTACTTGGCAATTCTGGTCCATTGCTCTCTGCAGCGCATCGCCCTTCCATCCGAAAACATAGTCGCCTGTCAACGTTGCATATCAGCACGTGTCTCAGCCTCGAATTGTATCGCAGGGTCACTTACCGTGGGTACCATATCCCGTTCCGTCACCCATGGAGAACACGAATGGCTGAGAACCGTCCTCGGGCCAGATGTCGGGATCGTTGAACTGGCGAGTATCCCATGCCACCTCATATAAGATCTGCGGTATCTTCACGGGGTGAGATGCTGGACATGGGCCGCCGCTTTCGAATGACCCGCTTTCAGGATATGCGACGTGCGACTTGTGATCGGGTGAGTCGAGATTTTTGCCGTCCCAGCAGCTGCAGTGCGTTAGGCCTTGAGATATTCCAAGATCATGGATTTCGCTGGCTTACGTGGGAAAGAAGTGGTTCGCACGAATGCCACCAGGGCACATCTTATTCGGCAGCGTCTTCGTGTCGGTATTTGTCCCGGGAGCACCCAACTCTCCTCCAAAGTTCTCGTTCCAGCAACGGAAGCTCAAGCTTCTCGAGTCGCCATCTTTCATGTCCGTACGCCTGTTTGGATCGCCCACGATCATGCGGAAGCCCTGCATAGGAGTCAGCTCGGCCCTACACCTTTGCTCGATCGCCCATGCCTTCTGGAAGGCCGTCACCCTGGTTTTACCATCATACGGCGCAATGTAGTACACGGTAATGCCACCCCTTGCTGGCTCGAGGTATTGGTTCGCAAAAGTGGGAACGCGCTTGTATGTTCCGTTGCGCGCCTTGAAAAACAGGACTGCGGTCCAGTAGTTGCTGCACAAAGTCAACGACGATCATGCCGTCTCAAGGTAGCTTGACTTGCCTGAAATCTTCCGTGAACTGACACGAAGTGCAAGTCGCTATGCTTGGCAGATCATTCGCCGGTTCCATCGTCGTGTTCAGCGCGTTGCCCCCCACTAGCTGATGCAGATGCGGCGATGGAGCTAGGCCAGGGTTGACGAGCCTGAGCAATATTAGCAAAGTCCAGCTTGCTTTGGGTTCTCATACGGATCAATTCGATCGACCACGAGCTCGGAGCAGGAGAACCGCAGCATAGCATGAGCCCGCGCCGCGAATGCAAGCGCAGTGAAGGAGGACCAACGCATATCTGATCTTGGACGACTGAGGCGTGCGACATCAGGTATACAGTCCGGGACTACGAACCTTTATCACCATTTTTCCCTGCTTGCTAATCAATATATCAACCCGACGCCTAGGAATTCTTCATGGCGGGCAGCTGGACCGTGGGCAGCTATCTGTGCTGATCCTTAAGTGGAGCAATAGCTCATCTCGGAAGCTGATACGATCACTATACAACAACCGGGGTCCTGCATGTCATCCGTTCAACCTACTTATAAAGTGCCGAGAACTGGTTTCAAAAGAACATTTCTGCGAATCGACCAAGTGTTGCATATTGAGGCTAGTTTAAGCTTAATCTATCCCCGCTGGCGCCCGTTCGCTAATGCAGTCTGCAGGGCCATAATCTCTGGAACGACAATACTCGATGCAGGCCCCACGGCTTAGCACGTATCGGCTTCTCAGAAGTCAGTGATGGCCCCACGCCGGCTAAACCGACCGCAACTTTCTCGCTCATCAAGCCATGCCTGGCACGATTTCGTCCAAACCTCGAGGTTCCAACACCCTACCAGCGGAAAGCCTCGATACTCATAAGATTTTGAGAGGACAGACTGAACAAGTCGCATCCGCCGAGATAGCGTGTGAAGCAGTTTTCGGTTCCGAGACTGCAAAATTGCCCCACATGGTTCACGAGCCAAAACTCGACCATTCACAGTTCACCATCGAAGACATGCAACTTGATGGGCATTATGATTACATATTGATATTTTCGATTATCGCACTCCGTCTGAGATGGCTGCCATCTCTATCGGTGCTGGCTACGAATCAGGTTCATGCTTACGTGCAGTGCTTGGTTCCATCGGCATGGGTGTGGCACTCCTGCGCAGCAGCAGACGTGCTAGAAGGTGCCTCAGTCGTCGTTGCACTCGGTGTCATCGTCGTACTGGCGACGTCTGAAGAGGCACTCGCGACCCCCGACGACGTCGCCGTCCACTTCCCTGCGCATCCTTCACCCGGGAGCGCGATGTCATACGCATACGCCTCCAGCGCAAAGTATTGCAACGTGTCGCTATTCCTTACGGCTTCCTCCGGAGTGGTCTTTGCAAGCTCAAGCACTTCGTTGTACTCCCCAGCATAGTGCTCGACAATGCCCTCGCCAACTTTGGGTACGTGAAGAAGGCGATGGAGGAGGTCCGAAGCCCAGTAAAAGTTTGTCGCGCCGTTGGCGACGTTGTATCCGAAACCGCAGAGGCCATCGAGGGATTTGCGAGTGTCGTACGAGAGAGGGCAGATGACGGTTTCCGATGTCGAATTCTCACCGCGCCAGTGACCACCCCAGCCTATGTATATTAGTGAGTGCACTCACGGAGCGGCTGTTACAAATTTACCTTCTAGTGCGCAGTTGCCATCCGGATTGTCGCAGCGGAATAGAACTCCCGCCTTGTCCCCGCCCGCAATTTTCTCGAACCACCCAATCGGTTCACCAGTGGGCGCATTGCCAAAGTACTTCTGATAGATTTCGGACGAATTGCTCCAGCGCAAGATATGGGCCTTGGCATGGGAGACAAGAGCCATAGCTTCGGTAAGGCCGCGGGAGATCTGGGCGGCTTCGGTACGGTTGCATGAGCTGTGAATAGCGTAGGTGTCTACCGCGCCCGAGTCCCATGGTGTGGCGGTAGGTACAGCGGCAGTCGATTTTGGAGAGGAGGTCGCAGATGGAGACGTCTGGCGGGCCACGAGCGGTGTGGCGAAGGTGGATGACGCTCCAAGAAGGAGGACGATGAAGTGGAGTGGTGCCATTTCGAAGCCGGACGTTGACAACTTGAGAGATGAAGAGAGAGCCTGAGAGCGTTCCCAAAGTTTGATCCTGGGATGAGGATCTAAGCAACTGGGAGGTTCTACACTTTATACTTCTTGGTTGGATGTGCAATTCTGCCGACCATTAACCTGGGTACCTTGAAGTCCTACGACTAGTCAACATCGTCATATCCTCATCAACCTAGTCGAGATTTTCACAAGCTCCAAGCGCACTTGCCTCGCTCACTCCACCACAGACGCCATTGTCTTGGTGCCCAGAGCAAACAACCGCTCTCGCCTTGCGATTTTCGGTCCTCACCCGCTCGGTTGAGCAGACCCGAGTCAAATGACGGATATGGCACCGACATCAGGCAGGTGTAGTGCTGAAATCGCATGTTGAGTGTGAAGCCAAGACACGCTGTTCGGTGAATATGCGGGAAGCAACCACACTGGCGGTTTGCAAGTACCGTGATGGATGAACGATTGCGAGTGAGGTTGCATGCCCAGCTTTCGTGGCTAAGAACGTATGTATGAGCGAGGGACCATCAGAACTCTATGCATGTGTTTCGGCATATGCGCACCCTGGGAAGCATGTCGTCGGGTCCTTCTACGTTTGACCAAATTGCTGGAGCTCATCCCGAAGGTCGCAAGGCGTTCGTCTCGAGGCCAACTACTCGGTGTAGGACAATCGCCAGAACACCGGAAGACGATATTCCCAGCCATACAGTGTACCCTGGATCGTATCCGGCCCAATCAGCCCTCTAGGGGGCAGTTCTGGTGAATACTCACAAACACGTGACCGCCAGTGGACAAGTACAACGTGAAGACCACCACCTGAGAACATAAGGCTGCTGTAACCCTCCCCCACACTGTGACAGGACGCAGTCACGAAAACAAATCAAAGATGTTTCCACTTAGGCAGTCCGGTGTTGGGGGGCGGAGCGCCAAGTATGACAAGACAATCTGGTGGACATCAGGGTGCGCAAAATCTCGCTCTTGCCGTGAGGTCCTCCGCGGTGCTAGTCGCGACCTCGATGCAGCGCAGATTCTGCTTTCCTCATCCTTCGCCATCAAGGTTCGAAGAATTACCGTCCCTAAGGAATTATTCTTACGCCGTGCGCTCGCTATATATACCAAGATCCACCTGGTTGAGAGCTGTATCATCTGTATCCCGTAGGCTCGCTGTAATTGAAGCCGCCAAGAGCTATGCATACATCCACTCCGATGGCGGTTTCGACCGCTATACTCCTTCTGTCGACACTCGTCGCTGCGCAGACTACCACGCCTGCACCTTCGACGACTGCGGCTGCAACACCGGCCATCACGGCAGTGTCAGACTGCCATGCTCACGAAACAGTGCAGTGAGTGTGCCTCAGCCTCGCTCAGGGTGACCGGATACTAACTGTACCAGATGGTGCATGGTGGGTACCCAAGAGTACCAGATCGTTGGGCCAACGGCAACCGAGGAGATGGAAGCACAATACACAGATTGCCATACCCATGGCAGCGAGACGTGAGTTGTGGATTTTGAATTGGATGGCATGATACTGATTCCGTCGCAGTTTCTGCGTGAACTCTGCAGGAGACGATGTCGAGATCCTTGTTGAGACTGAAGAGACCCATACGGAAGAAGATCACGATCACGATCACGAGGAGACTTCTTCGACGGCAGAGTCTGAGGGGCAAAACTGTCATTTCCATGCTGGCGTTGAGTAAGGCTGTCGTGTACGATAATTCAAGCGAACTCGGGCTGATTCGAAAACAGACACTGTACTGGTGGTGCTACCGCTACATGCGAACGGGTGGACCGCGAGTACAATAAGAACCTCCGCGTAGGCCTCCTCTTCGTCATTCTGGCCACTAGCTCGATCGGCGTCTTCAGCCCTATTTTCGCCGCTTCGTTCACACGCATGTCGCAAAAGAGCATCATCTTTGTGACCCTGAAGCAATTTGGCACCGGGATCATCTTGTCGACCGCCTTTATTCACGTACGCATTCCTCAAATTGCCATCATCTCTACTCCGCTAAAGATATTGCAGTTGTTCACGCATGCTGATCTGATGTTTGGAAACGAATGCCTGGGCGAGCTTAGCTATGAAGGCACCACTGCCGCCATTTTCCTCGCGGGGCTCTTCCTCTCCTTCTTGGTAGACTATCTTGGCGCCCGCTTTGTGCTTTGGCGACAGAGCAAGAAGAGTGGTACGGACACCGAGCGTCCTTCCGATTCGCCTGATGCGAAATCATCGCCTTCGAGAACGCCAGATAGTGCCATCAGCCACGAGGATCAGCGAGGTACGCACGTGCATATGCACAGCAACGCAGAGGAGAAGCTCAATGTGCTGGTTTTGGAGGCGGGAATTATCTTCCACTCGCTTCGTGAGTCTCTACCTGGCGTTTTTTCCTAAGTTGACACTGACATTTGATACAGTCATCGGTCTTACCCTAGTGGTCGCAGGCGACTCCGGCTTCATCACCCTCTTCGTCGTCATCTTGTTCCACCAAATGTTCGAAGGCATCGCGCTCGGCACCTGCATCGCGGGTCTTTCGTCTAAGGCCGCAACCCTCACCAGCAAACTACTCTTGGCGACTGGCTTCGCTCTTGTCACGCCTATCGGCATGGCTATTGGCATAGGCGTCCTCGACTTCTTCAACGGCAGTGATCCTTCGACCATCGTGGCAATTGGCACGCTCGATGCCCTGAGCGCGGGCATCCTGGCGTGGGTCGGTATTGTGGAGATGTTGGCGCGGGATTGGATGCAGGGTGGGTTGCTGAATGCGAGGTGGTTGAAGACGGGCGTGGCAATGTTGAGTTTGGTTTCGGGGATGGTGTTGATGAGTCTGTTGGGGAAGTGGGCTTAAGATTGAAGTGAGGGGTTTGTGTCAACTCCAGTTAGTCCAGTACCAGAACAGAAAGCCTGGCCACGATTCTCCTGGTTTTGCTTGGTAAGGTCCATTTAGGCTTCTGTTAACGCGACATTCATTGCTAACTACAACGGTCACTCTCCAGAAACACTAATACACTTGTCGTTACACCTTCGCACGGCCATTCATTCCATCAGCTTTGCCCCTGGTCTCGGCTTCCTTTCCTTCTGTGTTCTGCCCACATCTAACCATCACTACCAACCCCGTCACAAGTCGGCATCCCGGCTACCCCACGCATTAGCCTCGTTTTCCTAACTCTGAACTAATCTCCCTAAAATACTTACTCTTACACCCGTCATTAGTATTATGCGCACTAACCCAGCACCCCCACTCAGCAATCCAATCCCAGCCCTTGTTCCCACCCACATTGCGACCGTTGGCGATGCGGCATGTAGGATGGATAGTGCCACCTTGGGACACCGTCGTGCGGCGTTGTGCGTGGAAAGGATCCCAGTCGCAGCCTTCGGAGGAGCCGCTGATCAGGCTGTTGGGGTGGGTTAGTACGTGTACGAGGGGTTGGGGTGAGGGGGAATATGGAGAAGATGAGAGGGAAGGAAAGAGGGAAGAGACGTACTGGCATGTCGCGCGCTTAGCCAGACCAGCTTCAGCATCAGGGTTTGCTATGGGATTCGCGAGGACGCCGGTAAGCGAGATGAGAGAGAGGAGTATGAGCTTCATGGTTGCTGGTTACTCGACAGTGAGGAAGTGCTGGCCCAAATCTTGGTGCTGTGAGTTGCACTACAACGGCGACGCCGTTTACCTCTTATACATTGTCATCCAGATCGTATGCGACCACGCTTTTACCGTCTTCCTGCCTGAAAGCGCCTTTGTGGCACTAATCGTGTTCCTTCCAACACAAGATCGCCGCCTCTCCTCAATTGCCTCTCCTTAATCTTACCCAGAATCAGCCTTGAAGCCGAGGAATGCGACCCTCTCACGCGATGGTCGTCCTTCATCAGCACAATACACACATATCCATTCTCATGAACACAGAGACCCTTCGTATCCACCCAATCGACGGCGACAATAGATGATGGATCCGAAAACCACGCGCTCGTATCTCGCAAACCATAGTGATCGCTGTACAATCTCACACCGCCAAGAGATATATATATTGTGGTTGCATGCATTTGACCAATAAAGCAAGCCCTAGGAAGATAGGCATGTGGTTCCTGGTAGCCAGGTACCTCTCCAGCGTTGAATTTTCACGGCTGGGAATATTCCAGCTCAGTTTGAAAAGTATATCAAATATTTATAGGCTGAAATCTTATGCGGTGTCGCAACTAATCTTTGAAACGAATGCTCTTAGTCTCTGATCAACGATCAGTAACGCCTCATCACCCTTTAGATAGCCTCCACGCTACACATCGCCCACCAAGACCCAGCCACCGAACACCAACTTTTCTAAATTCTGAGATTGGTTTTTTTCATCAATTTTTCATCTGGATTTAGTTGAAACAGGCTGGAATTTACGAATTCCAGCCTCCCTCTGCTTACTACCTATTGCGCTATTGCGTAGTGAGGAAAATGGCAGAAACTGCAGATTCTGCAGTGGCGACCGGGGCAACCCCCATTCGCCAGCAGCCCTCCCCCCAGGGCTGCACCGGGTCAGTAGGGCCCGAGTCCTCCAGACAGAACAACTTCCGCACCTCTAAGAAGCACCGCGTGATGGACATCCGCGCGCCGGCACGCCTCCAACTCGGTGGTGGTGCGAACACCCAGGACAGAGCTGGAGCAGCAACATCAGCAGCAACCAACGCCGTGACTAGCGCGATCGCCCCCCACCTTGCCGCCGCCAGAAACGCCACTTAGAGACGAGAGGTTATCACTACAGCTTTAGCAGAGGCTATCAACAACTGCATGATGGGCTTCAAGAGCCATAAGGATGTAGAGATCGCGAACGACCTCCGGAGCCTGGTTATCCAGGCCATCGCCACCTCAGTCACCAACACGGGCAGCAATACCAGCCGCCCATCCAGCGGAAGCGACAGTAGCGGTGCTTACTCGAGCGCCGCCATACACTCCCGCAAGGCATATGCAGCTGCTGCGGCTACCCCCTTAGAGGAAAGCGACTATTCCACTTCTGGAAGCACGTCCCAAAGGGGACATGCACGTGCACCACCAGCTCGCACCACACATACGCGACAGGACGACGACATACGCATCCTACTCACGGTGCCTACCGCAATCCGACTCCTAGACCCAGCACTGATGGCCATCTGACAAGCCATTTGCGGAGCAACAGGACTTCAGATATCAGATATCCCCCTGTCACGGTATCCTCCCTAGATCCCCTGACACTGCTAAGTCCTGTTCGTACTGTTATTAGTACGCCTAGAACTATTCTCTAAACTTTACCCTAACTACTAGTTAGTCCGCGCACTAGAAGCATAGAGTACCTCCCTAAGTATTTCTACTTTATACCTATTTTACTATTTCTATTCTATATACAACGTCTTATATTTACCTAAATATTATACATAGTAATTAATTAGTCTTTACTCTAAGAACTAAAGGCCTACTTATTATATTCTTATAATATTACGTTATATTTCTACCTCTAGCTATTATAGCTATTAACGTAAACCTAATATAATAGATTCTTACTAAACTAGCGTCTATCTAAGCTAGTAGTAAGGTAATTAAGGCTAGTAATAAAGCGTTATAGCAGACTCTTACCTAGTAAAAAGCCTAATACTATAATAATATAGCTGCCCTCTAATAAGAATTTAAAGAATATTTAGCTACTATTAAATACTTAGCCTCTTCTCTACTTAAAGCTATAGTAGAAGCTAAAGTTTAACTAGCGCCTATAACTACCTAAAAGCCTAGAACTAACTTATCTCTCTTTTAATAGACCCTCCTAATAACCTAAGCTACTCTAAATATCTAATCTAAGAAACTCCTTAACCTACTATTATTTATAGGAAAGAAAAAGAACCTACTACTCTTTCTAACTAAGCTCTAATATAAGCTTAAAGGAAACTTTAACTAATTTTCTAATAAGAGGCGTAATTAATTTATACTTACTTTTAACTTAAACGCGACCCTACTACTCTTATTAACCTATTAATAAGAAAGAATATTTATACTTTAAAATAACTTATTAGGTTTTTTAGGCTACTTATAGTAACCTAAACTATAAACTAACTACCTAGAGCTAACTAAATAACCTAAAGTAAAGAAATAAGAGTTTTCTCTTTTACTTTACTAACTTTTAACGCCTAATTATTAATATAAACCTAAATAAGAGCGCCTAGATTAACTAGCTTTACTATTCTCTATTAGATAACCTTTACTAAGTAATAGTTAGTATTCTAATCTCTTTAAATTACTATGCTAACCTAATTACTCTATATAATAATAATATAAAGTACCTTCTAGCCTACTACTCTACTCTAACTATCTTTTAATACTTCTTACCCTCTTATAGAGATTCTAATATAATAGAAATAGACTTAAGCTATATACCTACTAGATTAAAGAAGTATAAGTACTATAGAAAGAAAGAACTATACTTTAAGTATAGTAAATATAGCTATATCTCCTATAACTATTCTATTTCCCTTTCTTATATCTAAAATAATAGCGTTTCTACTTTTACCTGCTCTACTACTCCTCTAACTTATTAGTAAAAAAGTTCTAGCCTAACTACCTTACTTTATAGCTCTTTTTAATAATCTTACTAAAGCTGTAGCTATAGGAGTTTATAAAAAGGCTTATCCTAGAGTTAAGTTACTTTTTAGAACCTATATTATATTAGATCTTTACTAACCTTTAGACTACCTCCCTAACTAAGAATTAGAAGTATTAAATTAATATACCTATCTTATTAAGATAGGGTAGACTTATTACTATAGTCTAAGCCCTTATTAACTTAGAAGCTAATAGTAATAGATATATAAATTAAGATCTAGCGCGCAAATTAAATTTCTAACTAAAACTACTTACTTAGATACTACACCTAACTAGATTTAATAAAAAATAACTTAAAGGAGGTTCTATTTTATATATAACCTCTACTATAATTACCTACTATAGTTATAAAGAGTAATTAGAGCTATACGTAACTAATACTAGAAGATATAACTTAATACTAGGCTAACCTTAGTTATATTAATATAAGGTTGCCTTTAATTACTAGAACTAAGTTCTAAAGTTTAACTTCTTTTAATGCTAGGCTAGTTGCCTGCGCTAATACTAATATAAAACTAGAACCTAAGAGCTTATTACTATAGGCACCTAGACACCTATAGATAAAAGACTAATAGAAGTTTAGAGAAAGTTATTCCTAAAACCTATATATAAGAATACTTAATAGTTACCTAGTACTAATAATAGAGAACTAAATATCTACTATATTAGAGTAGTACCTCTAATAATTCTATCTTAATAACTAAACTATAAGATCTTCGCTACCTCTATAGCTAATATAGATAAGGCCTTAGAAGAAAGGAAGTATACTAACCTAGCGATAAAGGTACCCTATAAGTACTATAACCTATTATATATATTCTCCTAAAAGAAAGCTAATAAACTACTTAAGAGATAATTATATTACTATAAGATTAAACTAATGCCTAGTAAACACTCTAGATATAGACCCCTATATAGTATATCTTAGAATAAACTAAAGGTGCTATAAAAGTATCTTAATAATTACCTATTAAAAGGATTTATCTAAGCTAGCTTGTTACCTGTTACCTTCTGTTACGTTCCTATAGGGTAGCTAGTCCTGTAAGGGTAAGTTAGTTCTTAGGCAGGAGCAACGACAGGAAGAGGGGTTGTTATTATATAAGTAAGTAACAGGATAGTTAGTATTAAGGTTATAAAACTATTAAATTAATAATACTTACTAGAATCTAAATAATAGATTATTAAATAAGTTAAATACTAGGAACTATAGGGGTTCCTAGGTTCCTATATACAATAATGCTATCCCTTTAGGGTGCTGCCATCTAGGAAATGCGGGAGGGTTTAGCTATCTAGAAATAGTTAACTATTTCTTACTTAGTAGGATGTTATTACTTAGTAGGATAGTATTATTATATAATCTTAGTTATAGTAATACAGTGCTGCCCCGCACTATTACTATTATTCTATCCTTTCTATCCTTTATTCTATATTCTTAAATCTTAATATTACCTCTTCTCTTTCTAGGTAATCGTTCTAATACCCCTGCTTATCCTCTTATACTGTATTTCTGCTATAGGTATAAAGGTTATAGTTCCCTACGCTTAGTTTATATTCCTTAGACCTTACTAACTATGCCTAAGAAACTCTAAATTTATAGAGCGCGTGCGCCCTATAAAAAGACTTCTACCTTAGAGCGTTAGTTTTAAGTAGCGCGTATTTATATAGCTGTATAAGAGATATTATTTTAGTATAGTTATTATAAAGAGAAGAATTTATAATATTTTATAAATATAGCGTCTAGTTACTATACTAGGTATAGTATAGTAAAGGCTAAGTATAGTCTATTTATTTCTAAAGAGGAGTAGAAGAAGGTAAAGTAGGAGAAGCGTAAGAAAAAGTTAGCGCTTCTTTATATAGAGAAGTCTGCAGCGTAGGTTACTTAAGTAGTTACTTACGCGTAGCGCGAACTAGTAGAGCTAAAGAGTTATAAGTAAGATATAGCCTATTAGAACCTTATCCTACTTTATATTTAAAAGTAGTTAGGTAAATTAAGTGTAATACTTTTATTTCCTATAGGTATAGCCTCTGCTAACCTAGGCTAGTTATAGGTTAATAATCTTCTTCTTTCTAATCCTTTACTAGATTAGCTTCTTAATAATTTCCTATCCTTAGTCTCTTTAGAGTCTAGTCTTAGTAGTTTAAAACTTTTTATTCCTATAGAGGATAGCGCTATTCTTTAGTTATAAGTAGTTTTCTTAGTTACGCTTATCTAGTATAGTAATAGGCTTTAAACCTTAGTCTTACTTTCTTAAGTAGTTACTAATAGTTTTATAGGTTAGCCTTAGGTTTCTATATATTTTCTAACTCTAGGTAATCTTTTTATTTTACTAGCTATTTCTAGTAGAAATTACTATCTTAAAAGTTCTATTAGTCTACTTCGCGGTACCTACGTAGTGCCTTAACTTTATACTTATTATCTTTATTCTTTTAGTAGTAGAATGTTTTTTATAGTAGCGTTTTAGAGTCTGCTAGTTCTAGAATAGACACATAGAATACTAGATAGACCTTTATATTACTTAGGAGTTAGAGTTTATAATTTACTAGGCTAATTTATTTAAGAACTAAAAATAGTCTAACTTATACGTAATCTAGTCCTTTGCTTAGTCGTGTTATGCGAAGATTTTTTATAAGCAGGTATGCTCTACCCTCTTTCTTTAGCTAAGGTACCGTTTTTCGTTTTTAGTTATTATATTTAATGCTCTTTTATTATGCTTTTCGTAGTTTTTCTTTTATTTCTTTATATACTTCTTATATATTTTTAGCGTTGTTAGCTGCTGTTTTAGTTTATTCATTTATTAGTAGAGTTCTTTTAAAGAGATATAGATATTTTCTATAGTTTATATAGAATAGTGTTCGTCCTATTACTTCTAATTTCTTATTATTATATGCTAGTTAGGCTATTAGTAATAGTAATACCTAATTATTTTATAGTTTATTACTGTATATCTTTAGGTAGGTTTTTATAGTTCTATTTATTTATTCTGTTTATCTATCTGTCTATAGATAGTAGGCCATTAATAGCTTTTATTTCGTTCTAATAAGTGCTATTAGCGTTATCTAGTAGTTAGATATAAATAGTTTATCTTAATTACTAATAATTATTTTTAGTATTCTATAATGCCTAACTAGTTAGTCTAGAATTATAAATCTAAGTTATCTTACTATATAAGTATTATAGAATAGAATTATCTCTATATACTTAGTAAATTAGTTAATAATTACTAGTATCGCGTTATAGGATATGTTAGTTACTAGGTCCTTAAAGTTTAATAGTCTAGTAATAAAATTTATTAAGATGTTAGTTTAGAGTTTATTTAGAACCTAGATAGCTTACATTTCTCTATAGAATGTATAGGTGCTGTATTTATTCTTCTAGCAGTCTGTATATTTTTAAATGTAGTTTATAAACTTCTACTTTATTCCTCTAAACTAGTAGTTACGCTAGATAAGCTCTATAGTTCTTATAATGCTAGGGTGTCTGTATATTAGATTATTATAGTATTACTTAATAACTTATTCTTATTATTTCTTAGGTACTTCTTATTCTATTATAAGTAGCGTGTTAAGCTCTCGTGCAGAGCTAAGTAATCTATCCTTATTTTATATTAAAATAGCAGCGCGTGCAATTATTTTATCTCTAGCTAAGTCGCTTTATTAACTTAGTGCATTAGCTTATCTATTTTCCTTTCCTAGCGTGTAGATAATTCTAAACTTATATTATCTAAGGGCTTTAGACTATTTTACTTATTATAGTAAGAGATTCTTTATTATAGTAAATCTTAAAAGGTTTTTATAGTTAGTAAAGATAATAAGTTTAGAGTAGCTATATGCGTAGATTTGCTAATATTAAAGTACTTTAATAATTATAAACAGTTTCTTATTATAGATGTTATATCTTATTTCTACATTTGTAAGTTTTTATAAGTAATAGGCTATTAGATGCTATTTTTTATTCATTTCTTACTTTGCGTAAGCTCTAAGGGCATAGTTGCTTGCATCTGTTTTAATTTATAATAGCTTATCGCTTTAGAAGTTAATAAGTACAGGTAGCGTAATATATACTATCTATATAAGTTAAAAGGCCTTCTCCTATTCGTCTCCCTATATAAATAGTACATTCTTCTTTATAAGTTCTATTAGAGGTGTAGTAACTACTGCGTATTTTTTAATAAACTATTAATTAAATCCGCAGAATCCTAGGAATTCTTAAATATATTTTACTATTTTTAATTGCGGCTATGTGCATATAGCTTTAATCTTATCTAGGCTTATTTTAATGCCTTCTATGTTAATAACAAAGCCTAAGAATTTAAGTTCTTATACGTAGAACTTACATTTCTTAGGTTTTAGTTATAGGTTTGCTTTATCTAATACGTTAAGTACTACTTTAACGTATCCTTAGTAGTCTTTATTATATTTAAAGAAGACTAGAATGTCATCTATATAGATAATAATAAATATATTAAGGTATTCTCTTAACACGTTATTAATTAGTGCTTAGAATGTTACTAGTGCGTTAGTAAGTTTAAAAGGTCTAACTAGGTACTTATAGAGTTCGTATCTTAATAAGAATACTATTTTCTATTCTTTACCTTCCTTTATGCGTATAAGGTAGTAACTATCTTAAAGGTCTAGTAATGTAAAGATAGTTGCTTTTATAAGTCTGTCTCTTAGTTCGCCTGCGTTAGGTAGTAGATACTAGTTCTTAATAGTTATTACGTTAAGTTTTTAATAGTCTATACAGACTTACAGTTCTCCGTTTTTCTTTATTATAAAGGTAAATAGGCTAGCTACTAGTAATTTTAAGGTTTAAATATATCCCTTCTTAGGGTTTTTTTTTATAAATTCCCTTTCTTATTTAAGTTCTTTGCCTATTTTTGCGTAGAGTAGTCTAAAGGGTAGTACTTTTCCTTCTTCTAGGTTAATTATATAATTCTAGGGTTAATACTTAGGTAAGTTTACTTTTCCTTTCCTTTTCTAGAATAGGTGTTTCTATTTCTTATATTTTTTTAGAGATATTATAAGTTATGCTAGTACTTATCTCCTTACGTTTCTTAACCTAGTAGTTCCTACTAGCGTCTTCTGGGGTTAATTTATGTTTATTAACTTCTAGTTATAAGTGTATATTAAGTTCTCTTTTATCTATTATTAAATTCTATTAATATATAGGCTTCGCTTATAGTATATAATTACAGCACGTTAGAGATATTCTTCCCTTATCCTATTTAATACGTAGGTTGTGTCTTCTTAACTATAGTAGTTCTAATACTACTTCGTAACTAGAGAATCTTAGTATATTAAAGATAATCTATTTATAGTGTTTATTAATCTTAAGCGTTGTTCTAACCTTATAGTCTATTCTTAGTATTTTAGGTATTAGTGCCCTGTCTCCTATATATAGAAGGTAAGATTATTCTTTTTATCTTAATATAAGTCCTGCCCTTTTAGTAATAGCTAGTAAGATATAGTTCTTCTAGGCCCCTAAGTCTATTATAGCTTTAGCTTTAATATTTCTAACTTAGATAGTAAGTTTTATTAATACTCTATTACCTATAGCATTAAATTCTTAGAAGGCGTCTTCTCGCCTTAGTTTTAGTCTAAAAAAGGCTGTTATCTAAGTTTAGGTACTAAATAGTTATTATTACTTTGTCCTCTGCTAAATTCGTATTATATACTATATCTAGAGTTAATTTGTATAGTAAATACTAAGGGGTGCAAGTAGAATCTATTCTTTTTCTTCTTATAGTAGTGTTTTTTATATATTGCCCCTAGGCAATTTTGCTATTTATCCTAGATACAGATGCCGTCTACTAGCAGGGTGTATGCTGTGTTTTTCGCGTTAGTTTTCTGCAGGAAGTACTATGCTTCTTATTTATTTTATAGGTGTTTATCGCACTCGTTTATAGAGTAATTAAACTATTCCTATTTGCATTAATATCTAGCCCCTAGAAAGTGGCTTCTATTAACTTTATCTGCGTAGTATATTTTACAATAGTTATCTACGTATATTATATAGCTTATGCTTCTATGTTTAGAGTTATGTATATCTACGTAATAGCGTAGTTAGTAGTTTAGTTATTTATTATTATACTTCTAGCTTTTATTCTAATACTTATAGTTATATTTTGCAGTGTTCTGTATTTCTTAGGTAACTATATAGTACCTTCCTTTATTTTCCTTTATAGGTTTAGGTTTTTCTTTAAGAATTTCGTGTAGTAGAGTATCTCTATCGCGCGGTTACATTTTAAAGTCTTTAAGGAAGTCTTATACTATAGGTGTGCCTAGGTAAGGTTCCTTTATATGTAGATATAGTATTAGCGCCCGCTAGATAGAGTAGTAGGGTTCTTCTTTATTATTTAATTCTTCTAGATCTTTGTAAAGTTACTTATCTAGAGTATCTAGGCGTTCTATAGTTTCTAAGTTAATTCTTTTAATTTTGCTAACTACGTTCTATTCTTCGTTTTTATTCGTTTTTTAGTTATCTTTAGACATAACGTTTAGCTATTATTTAACTTTATTCTTAGAATAGTAGTTCTTTGCGAGGTGGCTAGGCTTACTATATATAAAGTATTTACGCGTCTCTACTTCTTAAAATTATAGTTCCTTTAGAGGTTCTCTAGAGTTGCGCTAATATAGCTTATAAAAGCCTAGTTCTCTCTCTTCCCTTTTCTTTAGGTTATTATACTAGATAACTTCTATTAGCTAATAACTATAGTTATTATATAAGTAGCGCTGCGGTTAACTACCTAAGGTTTAAGGCTTTATTAGGTAGCTATTAGGTAGCCTTCTAAAGCTAGAACGTAGCTTCTGCCCCCTCTAGCATAGTTCTTAATATAGTTTATACTATTTAGCGTTAATTCTAATAGACTCTTTATAAAGATTCTTTAAGAAAGTAACTAGGTTCCTAGAGCATAGTAGCTCCTTATAAATTTTTAGTTTTAAGCCTTATTTATATATAACTATTAAAGGTACTTCCTTCTAGTTAAGCTGTATAGCGTATTTCTTAAAGTGTATAGTATAGTTAGTAATAGACTATGTCTAGTAAAGTTACTATATAGCTTATTTAGCAAGGGGTATATAGTTTATAATACTAAAGAGTTACCTAAGTTCTTTCTTAAAGTTCTTATAGTCTTTAATAATCTAGTTAATAGCGTTGCCTTCGCAATTTTCCTTAGCTAGGTAGCTTAATAGGTATAGTTAGATCTAGGTAGCTGCTTCGCCTTATAAGTATAATACTATAAGAATAACTTTCTCCTTACTCTCTATTTCTAGTTCTAAGATATAAAAGTAGAGTTTAAGCTAAAGAATCTATTCTTTAAGTTTATTATAGTCTCTATAGTATAGGTTTAGCTTAGCTGCCTTATTCTTAGGGTTAGCAACTGCGGTAATGCCTTTAAAGTCGCTTATATTAAAGGTATTTAATATATTAGGTTTCTATAGGGTAGCTAGTCCTATAAGGGTAAGTTAGTTCTTAGGCAGAAGTAATAATAAGAAGAGGAGTTGTTATTACGTAAGTAAGTAATAGAGTAGTTAGTATTAAGGTTATAAAACTATTAAATTAATAATACTTACTAGAATCTAAATAATAGATTATTAAATAAGTTAAATACTAGGAACTATAGGGGTTCCTAGGTTCTTATATATAATAATACTATCCCTTTAGAGTGCTGCTATCTAGGAAATGCGGGAGGGTTTAGCTATCTAGAAATAGTTAACTATCCCTCGCTTAGCGGGATATTATCGCTTAGTGGGATAGTGTTGTTATATAATCTTGGTTGCGGTAATATAGTGCTGCCCCGCACTATCGCTATTATCCTATCCTTTCCGCCCTTTATTCCACATTCTTAAATCTTAACACCATTCTAGTTATCTTTATAAAGAAGCTAGGTAGAGGTCTGCGCTTCTATATTAATTACTAAGCGCTTAACGCCCTAATAATTAAGAACTAGTACCTAATTCCCTTACTATAGGAAATCCTAAGTTAGTTAAGTAAGGCTAGGTTCTATATAAAGTTAAATATTATTACCGCCTTTAATAAGCTGTAGATAGCTAAAGGAGATAAATAGTTAACTACCTTCTAAACCTAGTATAGTCTATTTAAATACTATTAATGCTGTTTAGCTTAGCTAATGCCCTAAGCACGTTTTAGTATTTTATAAATATCGTGCTCTAACTATATCTTAACATCTTCTATATAGCCTATATTAATAATATACTAGTCTATAGTAATTCCCTAGCTAAATATAAGAAGCACGTTTAACTAGTGCTTAAGATGCTAGAAGAAGCTAGCCTATAACTTAATATAGATAAATATGAGTTTTATAAGACTAAAGTTATGTACCTAGGGTATGTAATCTCTACTAAAGGAATTTAGATAGACCTAAATAAAGTTAGAATAATTATAGAGTAGAAGTATCTAAAGAACGTAAAGAATATATAAGCCTTTATTAGGTTTACTAACTTCTACTAATAATTTATTAATAACTTCTCTAATCTTATAAGCCTACTTATAGCTCTTATAAAGAAGGACGCCTAATTCTAGTTTAACCTAATCTATTAGGAAGCTTTTAACGCACTAAAGAAAGCGTTTACTAAGGCTTCTATTCTCTAATTCTTTAACCTAGAACTTCTAATAATTATAGAAGCAGACGCCTCTAACTATATTATAGCGGGTATTATATCTTAGACTAACGCTAAAGGTATAACTTAGCCTATTACGTACTTCTTAAAGCGTATAAGCTCTACTAAGGATAACTATAAGATCTATAATAAAGAATTACTTATAATTATCTAATACTTTAAGTAATAGAGACCTAAACTTAAAGAAGCTGCCTTTTTAATTAAAGTACTAAGTAATTATAAGAACCTATAGTACTTTATAATAATAAAGTAGCTAAGCTACTAATAAGCCTAATAGTCTAAATACCTCTTCTAATTTAACTTTATAATAATCTATTATCCTAGAAAGAAAGAAGAGAAGCCTAATACTCTAATAAGACGCTCTTAAGACGTCTCTACGTAAGATAAAGCCTAATAAGCTAGAAACTAGACACTATTAAGGCCTAAACTTTTCTCTAAGCCTTTAGAGCTTCCTAGAATAATATTCCTAAGAGCTCTAATAATAAACCTAACTAAGATAAATTACTTAATAATAGATATTATTAATAATAAATATACTAATAATAGGTTTATTTAAGACACGCTAAAGTTACTCTAAGAAGGCGCCTAATAGTCTAAACTAGTTACTCTAAGTAAGTATAAAGACTAAAATAGTAGATTATACTACTAAGACTAATTAGTAATTTCTAACTCTAATAAACTAAGAATTAAGTTACTCTAACTTATATATAAGTCTTCTATTAGTAGCTATCCTAGTAGAGGGAAGACTTTTAATATCCTTTAGCGTAAGTATTACTAGCTGCGTATATTTAATACTATCTAATAATTTATTATCTACTACTATACCTATTATAGGGCGAAGGCTTCCTATAAGAAGTACTATAGCTTATTAAAACTATTACCTATACCTAAATAATAATAGTAAGATATCTCTATTAACTTTATTATTAACTTACCTAAATCTAAACGCTATATAAATATTATAGTAGTAGTTAATAGACTATTAAAGTACTAATATATAATTCCCTGCGCGTTAATAAGGGCCCCTATAATAGCAGAACTGTTCCTCTAATACGTATAGGTCTATTATAGCCTACCTAATACTATAGTGTCTAATTAAGAAATATAGTTAATCTCTACCTTCTATAATAAACTATATAAATAACTAAAGGTTTAAGCCTAACTCTCTACTACTTTCTACTCTAAAAGTAATAGATAAACTAAGAATATAAACGCTATAATAGAATAAGCCCTCTAAGTATTTATAAACTACTAATAAGATAACTAGGTATAATAGCTACTAATAGCATAGTTTACAGCTAATAATATAACCTCTAAATCTATATAAGTTTCTCTATTCTTTATAAACTATAGATAACACCCCTAAATAGGTTTTAAACCCCTAATAAATAAAGTTCGCCTAGCCTATTAGGCACTATAAGTAGCTAACGTAAATAAGATAATTAAGAAGATATATAATATAATTAAGTTTATATATAAAAAGTTATTATAGACGTAAGCTATATAGTAAGAATATATAAACTAGACGTAAATACCTACTCTAACGTATAAAGTAGGTAACTAAGTATAGCTTAATACCTAAAATTTCTAAACTAACTAATAGTTAAAGAAGCTAAACTAGAAGAACCTTAGCCTATTTTTAGTAGCTAAAGTTGTAAGGGCACTAGCAGCAGGAAGAGGACTAGATAGAAAGTACATGGTATATTAAGAGATTAGACGAATCCTTACAGAGTAAGGGGGTTTAAGGCTAAGACTATATAGGGCCGGTTACGTGCTAGGGCTAGGCTAATAGATACCTAGTAGTTCTAGCTAAAGAGGCATTATAATAGCCCCCCTCTTTTTATAAAGTTATTCTAACGTTATAAAGTAAAAAAATATATAATATTCTTTAGGTAAAGTTTCTAGGTACTACTAGATAAGTTCTAGAATCCTATTAGATTACCTGCAAGATACTACTAGAGATTCCTTAGAATTATAGTAAATAGTCTATCTAGTTACCTTACTAATTACTTAGCTTACTTATTACTAATATTAATTCTATAAAGAGGTAATAGGGCTATTAAGCAGGTATTTATTACGTTTACCTAGAGTAGCGCGTTTACGCGTGCTTTTTAACGTAGTTTTAGTTAAGTCTTATAGGACTCGCGGCTAGGTACCACTTTATTAAACTTCTAAAAAACCTCCTATAGAGGAAAATAGTATTATAGAGAAACTTTAGCAGACCTATTACCTATAAGTAATATACTAAGGTTTTAGTACGTATTTAGATACTATCTATACTAGGTGTTAGTTAGTATGTTTGCGCATAACGTAAGTAAATATTTTCTAACGCTTCTTTTATATATAGTCTACTATTAGAGGCTCTTATAATCCCTTTCCTATTCTTAGTAGTTCTATAATTAGTTATCTATAAACTTATAATTAAGTATTTATAAATGCTTTAGTACGCGGGGTTTACTGCTATAGCGTATTACCTATATTAAGATAAAGTTCTATTTATATACTAACTTAACTTAACTATACTTACCCCTTATAAGGTTAAGCGCTAATTATATTAGTAATTTAGTATAAGAATTAAATTCTCTAACTACCTTTTATAATAAGTAGGCTAAGGCAGCAGCGTATAGACTCTAGAACTTACTTATAATATTATTAGTAAGAGGCTAGAGGGGCAAACACGCTAGCAGCGTTATATATATAAAGGTAGGTAATAAAAGTCTTATTTCTTTAATTATACTATAGTATCTACTATACTTATTATACCTCTTCTATCTCTTACTACTACCTCTAATAAGCTAATCCTAGCTTATATCTATAAGCTTCCCGCCTATCTAGAGCCTTAGCTACCTCTTATATAGACGTAGTGCCTAGGCTATCTTCTATAGTTTACTAATAAGGCTTACTACTAGACTAGTAGAGCTAAGTACCTTACGTAGTACTACGCTAATAGAAACTTTTACAGCTACTCTAATATATATTTTAAGTATTTAGGCTATATTAAGCGTAAGAAGACTTATAAACTTATAAGTAATACTAGAGCTAGAGACGTGCTGCTAACTTTCTATATAGGTCCTGCTATAGTTCTACCGCGCTTTTAACGTTCTTACCTAGCTACTTAAGTATATAATTAAGAAGAGTACTTAGGCTAGAAAGGCTATATCTAGTTCTTAGAAGCGCGTTTATTAGTACGCTGTAGTACTAAACATAGGTATTATTAATAAGCGCGCGGCTTATAAGCGTAAGGTTACCTATATTAGTAGTAAGATAATAGTACATTAGTGTTACGTCCTTACGGGGTAGCTAATCCTATAAGGGTAAGTTAGTTCTTAGGCAGGAGCGATAATAGGGAGGAGGTTGTTAGTTACGTAAGTAAGTAACAGGATAGTTAGTATTAAAGTTATAAAACTATTAAATTAATAATGCTTAATAGAATCTAAATAATAGATTTATTAACTAAGTTAAACACTAGGAACTATAGGGGTTCCTGCCGTTCCTATATACACATATTACTAGTGTTAATAGTTAGTTGCGGGACTATTAATAGTCGCGATAGTTTCTACTAAAGCTATTGCTAGTCCTTAGCGCGGCTATCAGTTACGTAACACGTTAATAATTAGTATTTATGTCTTAGTTCCTTCTGTTAGCGTCTAGGTACGCGACTAATTATTATTCCTGTTGCTTATTTAACCTACTAGTTATAACATTATCCTCCCCCTTCGTGCGATTATTCTTAATTACCTAACATCTTATAGGGTTAGTTTATAAGCGGTTTGCCCTACCTGCCTTATAAGTATTCTATAGTTGTTATGTCTTCTAATTCTTATAAACGTTAACTCTATCTCTTTTATAAAATCCTTGCCGCTAATACTATTACTAACGTTCCTTATAATAGGTGTTTTTCTAAAAACTTAAATTGCTATATTATGCTAAATTCTTATTTAAAGTGTGCTAAGTGCGTTCGCGCGGGGAAGCTATGCGTTAATATATCTTAGTTATTACTTAATTAGACTAGAGAGGAATATTAAGCGAAGGTAGATGTAAATAAGAAGCTATTAGCAGAGGTAATATCCTAGTTATTATAAAATAAGAAGATTCTAGTATAGGCTAAGAAGCATGCTATAAAGAAGGCCGTGTGCCTTACGTTAGAGCTTAAGGCTAAGGGTAAGGTAGTAAACGCTAAGGCGAACTATTTAGCTGCTTCTGTTAGTATAGAGTTTTTACTAATAATATAGTCTACTTTATTAGCTCTAGATAACGCGGTAGCAGGCTATAACGTTATAAATGCTAGTTTGTTCTTAGGGCCTTCCTAGAGTGCGTTACTCTTATCTATTTCTATTCTAGCTTTATAGCTGCGTCTGTCCTATGTAGTAGTAGGCGTTAAACCTTAGTCTTGCTTCTTAAAGTAGTTACTAATAGTTTTATAGGTTAGCTTTAGGTTTCTATATATTTTCTAATTTAGGATACCCCTTTTATTTTACTAGCTACTCCTAGTAGAAGTCGCTATCTTAAAAGTCTTATTAGTTTACTTCGCGGTACCCGCGTAGTGCTTTAACTTTATACTTATTATCTTTATCCTTTTAATAGTAGAACGTTATTTATAATAGTGTCCTAGGGTCTGCTAGTT
>MU005605.1:90935-121018 GCA_010405425.1 Lentithecium fluviatile CBS 122367 | reverse complement strand
CTTTTCTAGGTTTTTTCTTATAAATTCCTATTCCTATTTAAGTTCTTTACTCGTTTTCGCGTAGAGTAGTCTAAAGGGTAGTACTTTCCCTTCTTCTAGGTTAATTATATAATCCTAGGGTTAGTACTTAGGTAGGTTTACCTTTCCTTCCCTTTCTTAAAATAGATATTCCTATTTCTTATATTATTTTAGAATGTTGTAAGCTGTGCTAATACTTATACCCTTATAGTTCTTAACCTAGTAGTTCCTACTAGCGTCTTCTAAGGTTAATTCGTATTTATTAACTTCTAGTTGTAAGAGTATGTTAAGTTCTCTTTTATCTATTACTAGACTTAGCTAATATATAGGCACCGCTTATAATGCACATTTACAGCGTGTTAGGAATATCTTTCCTTTATCCTATTTAATATATAAGTTATAACTTCTTAACTATAGTAGTCTAAGTACTACTTTGTGTCTAGAGGATCTTAGTATATTAAAGGTAATTTATTCTTAGTGTTAGTTAATCTTAAGTGTCGCTTTAACCTTATAATCTATTCTTAGTGCCTTAAGCATTAGTGCTCCGTCTCCTGTATAAAGAAGGTATAATTGTTATTTTTATCTTATTATAAGTCTAGCTCTCCTAGCTATAGTAGGTAAGATATAGTTTTCTTATACCCCTAAGTCTATTATAGCTCTAGCTTTAATATCTTTAACTTAAACGGCGAGTTTTATTAATACTCTGTTACCTATAGCATTAAATTCTTAAAAGGCGTCTTCTCGCCTTAGTTTTAGTCTAAAAAAGGCTGTTATCTAAGTTTAGGTGCTTAATAGTTATTATTACTACTTTATCCTCTGCGTAACTTATATCTTATACTATATCTAGGGTTAATTTGCATAGCGAATACTAGAGGATGTAACTAGAAACTATTCTTTTCCTTTTTATAGTAGTGTTTTCTGCATATTACTCCTAGGCAAGTTTGCTATTTATTCTAAATGCAGGTGCCGTCTATAAGCAGAGTGCATGCTATATTTTCTATATTAGTTTTTTATAGGAAGTACTGTGCTTTGCGTTTATCCTATAGGTGTTTATTACACTCGTTTATAGGGTAATTAAACTATTCTTACTTATATTAATGTCTAGCCCCTAGGAAGTAACTACTATTAATCTTAGCTGCGTAGTGTACTTTATAGTAGTTGTCTACGCATACTATATAGTTTATGCTTCTGTATTTTAGGTTACGCATATTAACGTAATAGCGTAGTTAATAGTTTAGTTATTTATTATTATACTTCTGTTTCTTATTTTAATACTTATAGTTATACTTTATAGTGTCTTCTATTTCTTAAGTAACTATACAGAGTCTTCCTTTATTTTCTTCTATAGGTTTAGGTTCTTTCTCTAGGATCCTATGTAGTAGAGCATCTTTATCGCGTAGTTATATCTTAAATTCCTTAAGAAAGTCCTATACTACAGGCGTGCCTAGGTAAGGTTCCTTTACATTTAGGTGCGGCGTTAGTGCTTACTAGATAGGGTAATAGGATTCTTCCTTACTGTTAAGTTCTTTTAGATCTTTATATAGTTATTTATCTAAAGTGTCTAGGCGTTCCGTTATTCCTAGATTAATTCTCTTAATTATGTTAATTACGTCCTATTCTTCTTCCTCTATTTCCTAGTTATCCTTTATTATAATATTTAGCTGTTATTTAACTTTATTTCTAGAATAGCAGTTCCTTATAAGGTAGCTAGGCTTACTATATGTAAAGCATTTACGCGTCTTTACTCCTTAGACCTGTAGTTCTGTTAGAGGTCCTCTAGAGTTACACTAGTAAGGCTTATAAAAGCCTAATTCTTCTAGCTCCCTTTTCTTTATATTATTATACTAGATTCCTTCTATTAGCTAATAACTATAATTATTATATTAGTAACGTTGCAGTTAACTGCCTAAGGCTTAATGCTTTATTAGGTAGCTATTAGGTAGCTTTCTAAAGCTAAAACACGGCTTTTATTCTTACTAGCGCAGTTCTTAATGTAACTTATACTATTTAGCGTTAATTCTAATAGATTCTTTATAAAGATCCTTTAGAGAAGTAATAAGGTTTCTAGAGCATAGTAGCTCTTCGCGGATCTTTAGTTTTAGACCTTACTTATACATAACTATTAAGGGTACTTCTTCCTAGTT
Source organism: Lentithecium fluviatile CBS 122367 (assembly GCA_010405425.1). Classification (NCBI taxonomy): domain Eukaryota; kingdom Fungi; phylum Ascomycota; class Dothideomycetes; order Pleosporales; family Lentitheciaceae; genus Lentithecium; species Lentithecium fluviatile. Next base: position 118,856 of record MU005605.1, on the reverse strand, counting down.
AAGCTATACGGCGTATTTCTTAAAGTGTATAGCGTAATTAGTAATAGAATGCGTCTGTTAAAGTTACTATATAGCTTACTTAGTAAGAGGTACTTAGTTAGTAATACTAAAAAGCTGCCTAAGTTCTTTCTTAAAGTTCTTATAGTCTTTAATAATCTAGTTAATAGCGTCGCCTTCGCGATTCTCCTTAGCTAGATAGCTTAAGAGGTATAGTTAAATCTAGGTAGCTACTTCGCCTTACAAGTATAATACCGTAAGGATAACTTTCTCCTTACCCTCTATTTTAGGTTCTAAGACGTAAAAGTAGAGTTTAAGTTAAAGAATCTATCCTTTAAGTTTATTACGGTCTCTATAGTACAGGTCTAGCTTAGCGGCCTTATTCTTAGGGTTAGTAACTATAGTAATACCTTTAAAGTTGCTTATATTAAGGGTGTTTAATATGTTACGTCCTTATAGGGTAGCTAATTCTATAAGGGTAAGTTAGTTCTTAGGCAGGAGTAATAATAGAGAGGAGGTTATTAGTTACGTAAGCGAGTAATAGGATAGTTAGTATTAAAGTTATAAAACTATTAAATTAACAATGCTTAATAGAATCTAAACGATAGATTTGTTAACTAAGTTAAACACTAGGAACTATAGGGGTTCCTGCCGTTCCTATATACACATATTACTAGTGTTAATAGTTAGTTGCGGGACTATTAATAGTCGCGATAGTTCCTACTAAAGCTATCGCTAGTCCTTAGCGCGGCTATCGGTTATGTGACACGTTAATAATTAGTGTTCGTGTCTTAGTTCCTTCCGTTAGCGTCTAGGTACGCGACCAATCGTTGTTCCTATTGCTTATTTAACCTACCGGTCGTAATAATTAGTAGTAGGCTACTAAGTATACGCATAACTTTAAAAGATATAAGGTATACTTATTATCTCTCTTAAGAGCCCTTACTAATTATTATAGTATAGTTTAGGTAGTATTAGGGCTCTTAAGCCTTCTAACTTTATAACTAACGCTGTGCTAAAGTTGCAGTTTACTACGCTCTATAATAATAATATATAGTAACTTAAGAGCTTATAGAACTATAAGAGATACTAGTTCTACTTTAAAAGTAAGATTCTAATAGCTCTTCTTAGAGGTAGTAGTACTATACTAGTTACTCCTAATAAAAGGGGGAATTTGCCGTAGTCCCTAGGCACTACGTCTGTGCTAGGCAGCTAAGCTGCTATAGGCTCCTCCCTTCTACGGCAGTATACTACTAAAATAATATATATATCTATAAATTATAGCTTATCTAGTTCTCTATAACTTCTTACCTACTTATAATAAGCTTTTAGCGCTTTACTTTAAGAAGTAATAAATGCTAAACTAGGGCTTCTTATATATATTAAGAGGCATACTAGTTTTTACCTAGGGCTATTATTCCTATATAGATATAGAAGTGTTATTACGTATAACTTCTACCTAAAACTATAGTTCTATATTAGCTAAAGGCGCCGCGTATAGCATTACTATAGCCTTACTTAGAGTAGCTGTAGCCTACTTCTTTATAGGTCTTCCCTATTATATCCCTAAGCGCTTTTTATAGAAGTTACGCTTACTTAGGTAAGGTAACTAGTTATCTAGGTATTTCTAGTATTCCTAAAGGACCTTATTATAATAATTAAGATTCTTCTTAACCTCCTAGGTAGCGTCTTCTAATAGCTACCCTAGCTAATTAATAAGGAACTTTTGCTAACTATAGGTAACCTTATAGGTAAGGATTACTTCTACCTTATATTAGTTATTATTAGTAAGTTTAATATTCTAGACTAGGCCTAGTTTAAAGCTACTACCTTTATAGGGTTTAATCTATTTCTTTAGTAGAGAAATATAGAAGATAGAATATAGCTAGGCTATAGATAGGGGTAGGTTAAGCCTATACGCTAGCTGTTTATACTATTTCTTAATAGTAAATAGGCCTAGATACTTTACGTCTAGCTTCTTACTTAGCTGCTTAGTTTTAATATTAGTAGCTTTTAATAAAACCTATTTACTAATAGTAAAGTATTTATTAGTTTACTTAGAATTATACTAGGCTTACTAGTATTATTAGGCTTATTCTAACGCCTTATAGGTGTCTAACTAATCTTCTGCTTGCCTCTTTAGATATACGTTCGCGCGCTAGCGTATTACTAGAGTTATTATAGGTATTTCTTAGAAGTCTAGTAAGAGCTATAGCTAGTAATTATCTAGTATACTATTAAAGCCTTATAACTTAATACTAAATGCAACCTTAATTAGACTCTACCTATAAGTAGAGTAAGCTTTAGAGTTATACGCGTATTCTGCTATAGGCAGTAAGCTATACTAGTTATTCTATTAATAGTTATAGTATATATAAAGGTACGTCTTTAGCTCCTAATTTTAGCGCTCTGTTTAGCTATCTATTTATAGATAGAACGCTATACTTAGTCTACGCCTTACTTATAGGTAGAAGTATATATTACTCTAGAACTTACTTATAAAGACTATTCTATAGTCTATTAGTAAGCTATTTAGGGGTCCCGCCTTAAGAAACGCTTTTCTATAGAGAAGGTCTGCAAGAGCCTACGCAGTAATTATCTTAGTAATAGAAAGGTACTAGATATACTTTAAAAAGCAGTTAATAAGTATAAGCACTAAATTATACTAGTTACCTACGTAGTCTATAGACTTTAGCAGGTTAGTAATAAAGTCTAAAGAGAAATCTCTCTATAGCTCTATTAGTAGGGATATAGACTCTAGCGTCCCCTATAGCTTATACTACCTTACCTTATTTACTTAGCATAGAACGTAGCTATTAATATAGCTTTTAACGTCTTTAGCTAGACTAGTCTAATAGTACTTCTAGTAAAGAATTACTATTATCTTCTTAATACTATAGTGTTTACTAAGGGGATTATTATAGTTTCTAGTAAGAAGAGCTTAATAGAGAGCTTAATCTTAGGAAATCTATACTTTCCTAGCTCTATAAAGAACGCCCTATAGATTTTAGATTTATTTAGGCTTACCCTTAAGGCGCTTCTCTCTATTCTAAAGTATCTAATCTAAGAGTTAGTAATAGGCTATATTACGCTCCTAAATCTTATAGAGACAGTTAAGTAAGGGCTTAGATAAATCTAGAATAAAGGCTCTATCTTCTTATATAGCTACTTATATAAGATAGTGTAATAAGTAAGTATAAATTACCTAGTAATAAAGAAGTGCCTTTATAGTGTCTACCTAGTTAGCTCGCTCTTTAGACTTAGGTTCTCTATTAGGTTATTCTATAGATAAAATAGGGATTACTAATAACGCTGTAACGTTAGTAGCTAGCGCTATGCTAGGAGATTTCTAGTTAGATTTATATACGCCGCCCTTAGTACCTATATAGAACCTATATAGTTCCTTATTAGTAGGTATAAAATTATAAGCTAACTAACTAACAGCTTAGGTAGCAGTAGACTTCTAGAGAGTCTACGTCTAGAGTTTATTCTAGAGAGTAGAGAGTATAATATTTCTTAGTTCTTTTACTTCCCCTACCTAAAAGCCTTTAGCGTAATTAGGTCTCCTTAAGGGAGCGTTAGCTTGATTAACGCTCCCTAGCTTATATTTTAATTTTAAAATTAAAACGTGCTAGCTTCTTAGCCTAGCGTGCTTACTTAGGTGTAAGCTCCTTTATAGTTATAAAATACTTTAGGTTATTATAGTTAGTTACTACCTAGATTATACTTAGAGTATACTTAAGATAGTGCTGCTAAACCTTAAAGTATTTAAAAATAGCGCTTAGCTCTTTATTATAAGTATACTATTATAAAGACGAACTACTAAACTTACAGCTCTAAAAAGTAACTAGTTTCTAGTACTTTTTCGTCCCCTCTCTACTGCTTTATAGCTAAAGTAAGATTACTACTATAGTAAACTCTTATATATCTAAGATAATTATAATAGGTTTAGTTAGATTAAAGTGTTATAGTACTAGAGCTTTAGTAAATAGGCTCTTTAATTTAAAGAACGCGTCTCTTACCTTTATTAGCTATAACTACTCCTTATACTAGCGGGTTAGACCTTTCTTTATCTTCTAAGGCTGTAGTTTTATTACCCCTATTCTAGGTTTTACCTAATTCTTAGGTAGTACCTAGGCAGTAACTATATACTCTAGAAGTAGTTATATAATCTCTAAGTAATTATAGATAAATTATTAGTAGAAGTTTATAAACTCTATAAAAACTTAAATATCTTAGTACTCTTCTAGCTTTAGCTATTTCTATATAGTTTAGACCTATACTAGATCTATTACTACCCCTTAGGGTGTAATAATATAGCCTAAGAACTCTACTAATTTTATAAAGAAGGTACATTTTAATGCCTTAGTGTATAGACCTTATTCTAATAGCCTCTCTAAAACTCCGCGTACGTGCCGCTTATAGTCCGCCTTATCTTTAGAGAAGATAAGTATATTATCTAAGTAGACTATATATATACGGTCTATAAGGCTTCTAAGGGCTCTATAGATATATAATTAGAATAACGCAGGGGCATTAGTTAACCTAAAGGGTATAATAAAATACTTAAAGTAACTATAATAAGTTTTAAACGTAGTCTTTTACTTATTCCTTTTCTTAATGCGTAGCCTATAATAGGCGTCGCGTAAATTAAGTTTACTAAAGACTTTAGCTTTAGAAAGCTAGTTAAGTATTTTACTAACTAGTAGGATTAAGTAATAGTTCTTAACTATTACCTTATTTAGGCCTTAATAGTTAACGCATAGTTATATTATACTATTAGCCTTTAGGATAAATAGAATTAGAGCTCTAATAGAGAATTTACTATACCTAATTTAGCCCTTCTCTAGTATAGAATTAAGGTATTTCTGTAGAATCTCTAGTTCGTAGTTAAAGAGATTATATATAAGCATATTAGAAGGTATCTTTCCTTTTATTAATTTAATAGTATAGTTATACTCTAAATTTTATTAAATCCTTAATAACCCCTTAGAGTTAAAGATATAAAGTTAGTCCTATAAACACTCTAGGATAAGGGCTTTATTCTTATCTATTATATAAGACTCGCCTATAGGCGATTGCATACCTAGCAGGGACTACCTAGGACTTATATAGTTCCTCTATAGAGGGTCTCGCGCTTAGCTTCTACTATAGCGTAGTAATAAATAGGTAACCTTAGCTACTATAAGCTAAGGTAGATTCTTTAACTTAGAGTAGCTCTTAATATATTTAGTTATATATTTAAGTATTTAGAATATTTAGTTCTTAAACTAGAGTAGTCCCCTCTTATACTAGTAAGTAGCGTCTTATTTAATATCTCTACTATAGAGTATAGTTATATAGCTACTAGACTATTACTAGAAAGCCTTTATCTCTACTACGTTCTTTAGTAGTAGTACTTTCTTAGGCTATAGCCTATACATTTAGAAGTTCTAAGAGTATAGTATATATACCTTTTCCCCTAGAGCTATATCTATAAGTAGTTTATTAAGATTAGTAATTTTAATTCTCTTCTTAGCTATATCTTAGAACTACTACTTAAAGGTACTAGTACTATACTAGATCTTTAGGTTAGCCTTAGCTAACTAAGGGTATCCTAGAATAAGATTATAATCTTTAAACTAGGTAGCCTACAAATTAGTAGGTCTAACTATATATTAGGTACTAATACTATTCTTATATATAAGGGTTAGTAAGTATATAGAGCCTAGCTATAACTAAGTTACGTTAAGGGTATAAGCTCTAGGCTTTATATACTTAACTATTAGAAGGCTTAGTTATATAGTAGTACTCTTCTAAATAAGGTTAAGTTTTATACTTAAATTAAATAATACGCAGAGAATAACTAGAACGCTATTAGAACTTAATAGTTATACTTTAATAGCTATTCTAAGACGTTAGCTGCCTATGTCTTATTCTAGTAGCTATATAGTAAGCTTACCTACTAGAACTTCTCTTTTCTTAAGGAGTTAGCCTTATTATTTCTTCTACATTATTTCTAATATAGTTTTCTTACCTTCTTAGGTTATTTCTAGAATAAGGACGCGACGCTCTTAGATCTAGAGGGTATTATACTAGAAGGCTATTCTTCTTAGGTCTATAACCTCTTAGAGAATAGCTTCTAATTATACCTTTTTTTACGCTAGCTCTAGTTACTAGTAGGTACAGCACGCTTACCCCTTATAGTCTAGCCTTAGCTAGGCTATTAGTAGTTACCCTTTAGAACTAGGTTAGCTATTTATATAGCTATCTCTATATCTCTAATAGCACGTTTAAATGTTAACTAATTAGTAATATTTTTAAGCTAGCTAGCTTATTAAACCTCTTATTAGATTAGCTCTAGGCAGTAAGACTAAATAAAAGATACTTTTATTATCTTCCTTTAGGGGCCTCTAAAGGGGTCTATATTAAGTAGTGTAAGCTTATTTATAAAGTAATTATAGAAGACGTTAAAAGGGTCTTCTATTTACTATTTAATATTCTAAAACCTAGCGTAGTAACTGTACTTTATAAGTACTAGATCTTTAGCTAGGTTCTAGATATGTTACTAGGTTTATACCTAGGTTATAATATAGTTACTATTAATCTTATAATTTAGAATATTATAGTAGGTATTATATTTAATAAGGGTAATAATCTAACGTATGCGCTAAATTAAATCTTTAGTTATAAAGTACATATCTATAAATTAGTTAACGTTTTTAATTTATTATTTAATTTACTAGATAAAGGGAGGCTTTCTATTATTACTAAGCTTAGAGGTATCCCTTACTTAGAAGAGGCTTTAAATTACCTTACGTTAAGCCTCTATAAAGAAGCTAGCGGGCTCCTAAAAGCGTACTAACGTTTTAAACTTAGCTATAAAAGTATTATAGATTACTTTAGCTTCTATAATTACTAATTTAGGAGCGTTTTTACTTTAAAGCTAGGCCTAATTACTAAATAGTTTAAGTTTTAGGCTTTAGACTAATTAGGGTGCAGCTAACCTAGATTTCTATTAGGTAGGTACTAGGCCTTTTCTATATATAGGTATAGTATTTAAGCCTATAGCAGAGGCCGCGATAGATAGGTATTAGCTTATATATAGGTAGCTACCCTAACGTTATAAGTGCGAGGGCGCGTTAGGTTCTTACTAGTTTCTAGTAGGGCCTAATTCTTTTCTAGAGGATAATTTAGGAAGTATATCTCTAATAGTATATAATTATTAATTACTATTAGTATTATAGAAGGTTTCTAGATACGTTATAGGAACTCTATAATCTTCTAGGTTACGTTTTAGTAACTTAATATTATATTCTTTATTAAGCTATAGCTTATATATAAGGTCTAATATAGAGTCGCGCTGCAGCTATTTAGGACCTACCTAGGTAGTGCCTAGCTCTAGGTTAGAGCCTGCGGTAGCCTAGCGCTTCTTACGCGTTACTTATAAGCTTAATATTACTTAGTATAATATTAGGTAAGGTTAATAAAAATATTATAAAAAACTTTTATCTAGTCTTCTAACTGCTAAATCTAAGAAGAAGTAGAGAAGAATTTAAATTATAAGGGCACTAGTAGTAGAAAGAGGACTAGATAGAAAGTATATAGTATATTAAGAGATTAGACAAATCCTTACAGAGTAAGGGGGTTTAAGGCTAAGACTATATAGGGCTGGTTACGTGCCAGGGCCGGGCCGATAGATACCTGGTAGTTCTAGCTAAAGAGGCATTACAAAAGTAGTCTTATTCTATACTTACTAACTAAACCTACCTAGTAGTATAAAGATATATTTAGTATTTTATATCTCTCTAATTTAACTAGCTGCGCCTAAATCTAATTACCTGCCTAGCTAGTAGAACTTACTACCTAAACCTATTATAATTAATAATAAACTAGAGTTTATTATTAAGAGCGTTAAGAGAATCTGCTATAATAAGAGAAAATAAACCTAGAAATACCTAACCTAATAGACTAGCTATAATAAATTATTATAGAAGCTAGCTAAGTTTCTAGAAGAGACTAAAGTAGTTATGTAATTCTATACCTAATACCTAAATAAACTAGTACCTAGTAGCCTAGTAACCTAACGCCTAATTTAAAAAGAGAATAGAGGGGGGGTACTATTATAGTATCCTCTCTAGATTCCCTAATACTACTAAGTCCTATTTATACTATTATTAGTACGCCTAGAACTATTCTTTAAACTTTATCCTAACTACTAGTTAGTCTGCGCACTAGAAGTATAGACTACCCCCCTAAGTATTTCTACTTTGCACCTATTTCGCTATTTCTATTCTATACACGACGTCTTATATTTACCTAGATATTGCACGTAGTAATTAATTAGTCTTTACTATAAGAACTAAAGGCCTACTCGTTGCGTCCTCGTAACACCCCTAGGCTACAGCCACGAAGATAGGATAGGCACTCACCCCAGCTAATAAGACAATTCGCGACCAACTTATGAAGCAAGAAAACTAGGAAAAAATAATCCATGCTGTTAACGGCGACGGGGCTGCCCTCCTACAGAAATAGCATAACTACGTGGTTTAGAACGTCTAGTGCGTCTATAGGAGCCTCTTTAGAGAAGAAACTCTTATCACCCTATAGAACGTTAAGGCAGAGGCAGCTGCCTAGACTAAGGTGCAGCTAATTAGCTGCTAGCCCTCTAGGTATAGCCCTAATAAGAGAGGCCTGCTTACCTAGGTTATCTCTTTCCTTAAACTAGTACGCTCCTTCTAACTCTTTAGAATAAGCGACTAGTCTAAAGAAATTATTAAGAAGGCCGCGATAGTATAATATAAAGACGGCTGCTAGGGCTACTATAACCTTATAAAGTATACTAAGGCTACTAGGTGCGCCCACTGCGGCAACAGAATTATAGGTTATATTAGGCTAGCGGGCGCAGGGTGCGCCTATAAGAAGAGATGCGTAAACTACTAAGGACCCTACTAGTCTAAACATAATACCTGCCCTGCTGTCCTACGGAGAGTAAATAGCAGGATTATTAAACCTACTAAGAAAGAGCTTATAGCGCTCTAACGCGCTAGACAACGCGCCTTCTAGCAGATGCATAATCTAGCTAAATAATAGGTATAATAACTAGTAGAATAGCAGCTCTTCTAGGAGTTATCTTTTAGTAGAGAGAAAGTACTAGTTACGCAGACAGTCTCTACTAACTAGAACAGTATACCCGCTACTACTAGAACCTAGATATTAGCTAGGAGAAAGCGTATAGCCGCTTAGGCCTAGACACTAGCTAGAACACTAATTAACAAACTATAGAGCTCTAGGCTAACTAGAAACGCCTCCTACTAAATCTCTCTAAACCTAGTATAGCTATCTGCTTAGAGTATAGTCTCTTAGAATTAATACACTGCCTTATTCTAGGAAGAGAATATAGATATAAATAAATCCTCTATATTATAGTAGAATAACTATTAAACTAGCAGAGCGCCTCTAAGAAGGCTAAAGATCTACAGATTAGGTAGGTTAATATAGATAAGGGTTCGCCTAGCTATATTACCGCCTTTAAAATAGCTTATAGTAAGAGAATTAATGTACTATATATATAGGAACCCTTTATATACGTAGGCATAAAAACCTTAACGCACTCTAGCTACATACATAACCTACTAGTAGAAGCGTAGGATAACCTAGATAAGTAGAAGGCATAATAGCTACGAGTAATAATATACACTTAGAAGAGAGCAGGCCTTCGCATTATACATTAATAGCTACTCTAGAATAGAAACCTATAGTAGATAGAAGTAAACAGCATATCTATGCTAAATATCTATAGATAACTATAGGCCCTACAGGCTCTAGACTACGTTACCTACCTATCCCCTCTACCTTATTACGTTATAGGAGGAGACTTTAACGCTAAGTATAACATATTTAAACCTAGTATTATTATATTATATAGCAGGGCTAAACTTACTAAATAGGCTGCTAAGAGTAGTATAGATTATATTAGGAAGCTAGGTAAGGCGAAGCACTAGGTAGGCTACGTTATTAATCTTACCTTCTCTAATATCTCTTTTATAAGAATAGTAGTCTAACTAGACCTATACTATAGCTCTAATTATGTTACCTAGGTTACTATAATTCTAGAGCGCAGCTAACAGCCTCTAGGATAATTTTACTACTAGGTTCTAATAGACTAGCTACTAAAGTTCGCTAGTATAGTAGCCCTAGGGATATACTAGGTCTCTAACCCTACTAGCCTAGTTAAGAATAAGCTAGAAGCATGCATAGACACTCTTACTTAGGTTATTAATAAGGGCATATATATAGCAGGGAAGGCTAACTGTAGGGTAGAGCACTCTACCCTCTAGTAAATAAACGAGTGTTATAAGGCTCGCTAACAACACCTTTACTTAATAAATAGATATATAGGTTAAGAGCCTATAGAGGCAACCTGTATCTTCTACATAGTTATAAGAAAGGTAAAAAGGGACTACTAGCAGTATACTATAAGCCGCCTGACCTAGTTTCCGTCCACCCATAGCTTCCGTCCACCCCACCAAAATACGCGTCGCCACCAAAAAGACGGCACAACCACCACACCTACGCGTCGCCATGTCTAATACTGAGGCCCGTATACAAGCTGCTGTCGATGATTATTCTGCTGGGGTTTATACCAGCGAGCGGGCGGCTGCTAAGGCGCACGGCATCCCTCGATCAACATTTCGCGACCGCCTACGCGGCGCAACCAGCCCGCATACCAGCCATGCCAATCAACAACGATTGACGCCGGAACAAGAGAGCTTCCTTGTCGACTGGATCCTCGAACAGGGCGCGAACGGTTACCCTCCATCACACGCGCGCGCCCGGGAAATGGCTACCCGGATCCTTAGGATGGGCGGCGACCCCAATCCCCTCGGGCAGCGCTGGATACCAAACTTCATCAAGCGGAACCCACGCGTCGCATCCGTTATTGGGAGAAAGCTAGAAGCCCCGCGCGCCGACGCTGCTACTCCGGATCAAATACGGGCGTTCCTGGAGCAATTTGAGGCGGTTCGAATACGGCTCGGTATACGGGCGGAGGACATCTGGAATATGGACGAGACTGGAGTCGCATTAGGAGTATGTGTAAACTCCAGAGTCCTTAGCTCTAGCCACAAAAACAAGGCTTACATGAAAACCCCAGAGAATCGCGAGTGGGTATCAGTTATCGAGTGTATATCAGCGACCGGGCGGAAGCTCCGCTGCGCAGTGATTTTCAAGGGCCAGAGCCTACAAACCACCTGGTTTCCATCCAAATCAGTCCCCGATTGGCTATATACAACTTCAGAGAATGGATGGACATCAAAGGCAATAGGACTCGAGTGGCTGCAGCGGATATATTCGCCAGAGACGGTCCCCGAGCGCGGCGGGCACCGGTTGCTCTTACTCGACGGGCACAGCAGCCATGTCGATATTGAATTTATGTGGTACTGTCGACAAGCAAAAATCGAGCTCTTATTTTTACCACCTCATTCAACACACCTCTTACAGCCACTGGATTTATCAGTTTTTTCCGTCGTTAAGTCAAAATACAGGAATCAGATCCGCGACCTCGCAAACCTCAACGACGCCGCCCCTATTAAGAAGGAACGCTTTATTAGCTATTACCACGCAGCTAGAGAGGAAGGCCTCTTAGAGAGAACAATTCGAGCTGGCTGGCGAGCTGCTGGGCTTATCCCATACAACCCCAATCAGGTACTTCAGTCGTCACAAGTTTTAGGCCGACCCGCAACTCCGCCAAAGCTTATTCAAAATATTGCGCCAACAGCTGCGCTCTATCGCACCCCCCAGAAACCCCAGGACCTGTACGCAGCTCAGCGGATACTTCAAAAATCAGAAAAGCTCTCTCGAAGCACCCGTCACATGTTCCAAAAAGCGGGTAAGGCTCTTGCAATTGCAAATACTCGCGCAGCAAAGCAGGACTTAGAGATCTCTCAATTACAGTTTCAACAAGAGACTAGTAACTCTCAAAGAAAGCGAAAACGGGTCCCCGTTAATCAAAACGAGAGGTTCGCCAACGTAGAGAGTATAAAGCGTTCAATCGATGAAGCTGCAGCTTTAGAAGCTCAAAAATTAAGACCCGCTAAACGCAGAGCTACAACAGCTATAAATCGGATACCTGAAACCACTACGTTTAATTCTATGTGTACCCAGTGGCAAATATCCTAGAGCGTTGAAAAATACGCCGTCGTTTTGGTGGCGACGCGTATTTTGGTGGGGTGGACGGAAGCTATGGGTGGACAGAAACTAGGTCAGGCGGCTTAGATAGTATAGTAAATAATAAGGACCTCTATAGAATTATTAGCTAGCACCGCCTTAAGCCTACTCGCCTAGAGGGGCTACTAATTATTAACAGCACTCCCTTCTATAATAAAGGGAAGAAAGCTAAAGCCCTCCGTTAGGCTATCCTCTGCTGCTTTAACGCAGATAATAACCTAGATGCACATTTTTTTCTACAGAAAGGACCTTCCCTCCTATAGGACATAAGCCTTATAATTAAGGAAGTAGAGAGGAATATAATTAGGGTTATAAGCACCTTACTAGAGCTAAATAGAGTTATAGTTTAGCTACTTAAAGCATATTAGCATTCTATTTAGAAGCGCGTCTGTAGTATCTTCTTCTAGTATCTTTAACTTAGCTACTTCCCCTAGGCGTAGAAGCTAGCTAAAGTAGCTATAACACTTAAGGTAGGTAAAAAGGATAGAAGCACCCTACGGGCGTTCTAGCCTATTACCCTACTATCTTACCTTAGTAAAGAGTTTAAGTAAATTATTACTAGATAGATAGCCTAAATAGTAATAATAGAAGGGATTCTTAGCTTATAGCATAGAGGAGCCCTGCTAAAGAGATCTGTAATAGACCTAGTTATAGCTTTTACATATAAGGTAGAGGGGGCTTTTACCTAGAGGAAATGCGTAACTATAGTTACTATAGATGTATAAGAGGCGTTTAATGCCCTTCTAGTTAACTAACTACTACACTATATAAAGGTATAAGGCTAGGCTACTAAGGCACTTTAGCTAACAAACAGCTTCCTTATAGAAAGGTAGGTAAGAGTTAGGCTAGGTAAGTTAATTACTCTTAGCTACCTAGTTTAATGCGGCACCCTCTAGAGATTTCTACTTTTACTAGTACTATATACGCTATACCTTACTAAACTTATAAAAGCTAGCGGTAAGCTACGCTTTAGCTACGCTAATAATATTTATCTCTATAGAGTAGCCTACACTTTAGAGAAGAGTAACCTTCTTATTATAAAGAACGTTAGAAACGTTATTTAGTAGAAAGATAATAACTAAGTAGCGTTTACGCCTAATAAGCTAGAAATAATATACCTTACCTGCTAGAGGGGAACTACAGCGCTATCCTACGTAGTTAATAATACTTTAATAATCTACTTAGTTATATAGGATTAGAACTTACTATAGTAGCTAGTACTCTATTAGCTTAAAGTCTAGTTTAACTAAAGCTTATATTTAAGTAATATATAGCTAAATAAGCTGCTAAAGCCCGCAAGGTAGCTCTTTATATTTAAAGCCTAGCCTAAACTACCTGTAGGCCCCTAGCAGCCTCTCTACGTAAGGCTGTTATTACCTATATTATCCTATAACTACTCTATAAAGTAGAGGCGTAGTATAGAGGTTATATAAAGCCCGCTTCTATATAATACTAGTTTTAGGCTAACTAGGTTAGCGCTAGGCTTAGAGACTACGTTACTATAGTCTATAAGACACTAGCCCTTATAGCATAAGGCTCTCTACCCGCATATAGAACTACACCTATAACTATACTATTCTAGAATACTAGTCTACTCTTAGGCTTAGTTATACTTAAAGAGGTAAAGCTTAGGTTTACTATATACCTGTAAACGGTAGATAATAGACACTCTATTATAAAGCGAATATAGAACTTATAGTTCTAGTAAGGCAGAGGTGCAGGAAGCTTATAGTAACCTAGAACTATTATTAAGCGCGTTAGCTTACTACTTAATCTAGTCCTAAGACTAGTTCTTATAAAACTTAACTTCTCGCCTAACTGTTAGATAGACCCAATAGAAGGAATAGAGAAGAGACTAGTAGCTAAGGCCTTTAAAGAATAGTAGGCGCACCTTCTATAAGATAAAGTTATAGTTTTCTTAGATAGCTTAGAGCACAGTTATAATAAGATTAAGTATATTATATACTGCTATGTTATATACTAAGGTGCATAGAAAGTTAGCTAGAATAGAGGCTTACTAAACACACGCTCTTATATGTTTAACGCGGAAGTAGTAGGAGCATAGCAGGGGCTAGAGCACGTTATACGCATTCTAGCTCTACGTATATAATAAATCTAGATGTGTATTAATAGCACGTCTGTTATATAGTACTTATAAGGGACTATACTATCCTTCTCTTAGTAGGCCTTCCTCTATTACTAATAGGTTATAGACACCTTTAACGTACAGGTACGCTAGTCCCTAGGCTATATAAATATATAGGAAAAAAAAAAGGCGAACTACCTAGCAGACCTTAAGGCTTATAGTTCCTATCCTCTAATACTATAAGCAGCTAAGCCTATAACCTTAGGGCTATAAACTAAAGCCTAAACTAAGCGCCGCCTTATAGAAATAGAATAGTAAAGGTAATATAAGACGAAGCTCTCTACTTAGTATAATTAGTAGAACCTAACCTATATAAGCACCGCTGCACTAGCGGAGCTTAGCCTTAGCTATTAAATTCTAGCTAAACTCTTATTAATAAGGACTATGTGTTACGGTATCCTCCCTAGATCCCCTAACACTGCTAAGTCCTGTTCGTACTATTATTAGTACGCCTAGAACTATTCTCTAAATTTCATCCTAACTAGCAGTTAGTCCGCGCACTAGAAGCACAGACTACCCCCCTAAGTATTTCTACTTCGCACCTATTTTGCTATTTCTGTTCTGTACACAACGTCTTGTATCTACCTAGATATTGCACGTAGTAATTAATTAGTCTTCGCCGTAAGAACTAAAGGCCTACTCGTTGCGTCCTCGTGACACTATGTATAGTAACTACGCTTAGTATTATAAGAAATTTAGATATAAGGACGTAACACTTACCTGCGCATGCAGGAAAGAGAAGGCTCCTAGCTATCTAGTATACTACCTAAGAGTATAAAGACGCTTTACTAGCTAGCCATAGTAACCTAGCTAGCCTCTAATAAATATATATAAGGGACTAGAGTACCTTCAGCAGCTCCTTAACTGCCTAGAGGATTTTGCTGCCTTTATTAAGCTAACTAGCTACTAGGAGGCATAATTATAGGGCTCTCTTTATAGGGAAGCTAGAAGTAAGCCTACTAGGCTAGTTTCTAGCCTATAATACGCTTCCTAGCTTATCTCTCTAGGAAGACTTTGAATAAGTAGAATTAACTAATTTTCTTACTTTACTTGCACAGAGGAGTTTAGGAGATTTAATAGGCTTATCTAGAGTAGCTACTGCATAATCCGTCTCTCCCTTTATAGGGAGAGACGCGTCTCCTATGCCCTACGGGAGGCTTATGTAGATAAAGGCTTTTAGCCAAGTCTATAGGCCGTAAATTAATGCAACAACAACAACAATAACAACAACCAAGACCCAGCCATACCTGTGGAGAAGCTCTCTTGTCCCGCGCACCAAGACATCAGCATCAGCATCTCGAAAAGCCACTCGCATCTAGATCGCATCCTTTACTAAGTTAATCGCATTCGCGATCTGACCATACCTATGTCGCTGGCACACATGTAAGTGATCTCGTATTCTCACCCCGGATTCCCGCACCCGTATTCCAATTAGCCAATTACATTGGAGTCATCGTCGTGTCCCGACTGCTGGTATATGCGGGGTTGAGGTCTGGACTCCTGCACTCAGGTACCGTGCTCCGGGTAGTGTACCCGGGCGCCTCGTATTCGGGGAGCATCAGTGCGCATCGGAGCTGAACGACTGTTTGGGGTGTATAAGGCAATCGGGGCATCATGGAGTGTTTCTGAGAAGAGATGGCTGCTTACTTTCGGGGCTTGATGGGCTGATTACTCTCGAGAGCTACCGGTTGTTGACCCGAAAGCGTACGGTAGGTGCATTCCAGCAGCGGCAATGACGAAACATTCGTAGACGTGACCAGATATGCGTGCGGCCGTATGCTGTTCGGAATAACTAAACGAAGGTTTCTGTACGACGAAATTATTTCGTCCCATAGAATACATAAAAAAAGATCGCGAGCATAAATTTGTCTAAAAACCTTCTGTTCTTTCATCGCATAACAAAAATGTGAAATAACAGCAAGAGGGGAGAACGGAACACGGTTGTCCTGTGATCTCGCTTGTGAATTTTGTTCCCTCTCAGCTCATACGACAAATACACATTCAGACAAAGGCAAAAGCCAAAACAAAGCGCAAAGGAATGTTGAAGTAAACCAGAATCGAACTGGTATCCTACGGAACTTGAATTTGTCGCTCTCCCTTTGAGCTATTACTCCTTTGTATACCCTACAACTGTTTTGTGGTAGAAACTATTATATATCCTATGTAAAAATGGAGGAAGAGAAGATAAAAATAAAAGCTATAGAGAGAGGTGGTGTAGGAAATGAACGCTTTTACGAACAAAGAAGCAAGCAAAGAGGCGACGACAAAGGAGTGACATGTGAAATACTGAGGGCTTGCATTTCAAAGGTGCAAGGCCAGATATACAAAAGAAAAGAGAACGAGGCCTACCTAGATGGGATATACTGCGCAATTTACCAACTCTATGCTATAATTTCCGACATCGACATTTCATGAACTTAATACACATTTGAAATATACAACTACGCACACTCAGTGAAGAGCATATTGTTTGTTCTAATACCTTATATCTAACAACAGTGCTTAGAGAAATTTGGGATGCTCCTCTAATTTTCAGGTCACTCCAGTAGGCCGAACTAGCGAGCGTTTCGAAAGTGTGTTCCATCGTGGCGGTCTGTGAGGTAGTAGGCAAAATTTCAATCCGAAAAAAATAATCAGCCTGGTAGACTCCAACAGTTACTCATCCCATCTACGTGTCTTCAATACGCTGAGCATTACACTAAACAAGTACATATATTAGCGGCGGATCAAGAGATGTGTCGAGATATGATCACGTGACTTAGTCTCTCACCAACGGCTCCAGGGCACATGACCTTGACATCAGAATATGACATCTGCTTCCTATTTTGCCAACGATATGAAACGAGTCCTGAACTCCACAAAGAGAAATGTACCATCCTTCACCTCAGGAGAGCAACAAGTTCGTGGACCCACAAGGTGTGCTTGGCGTCAGCTATTTTCGGCGCAAAACGTGTCGTCTCATCCTAAGCCATTGAATGCGCACCCATCACAGCACTTGCAATGAGGAGAAAGAGACTCATCGTTGATATCCTCGGCCGCGTTCTGCATGCACTTCTCGTGCTCGTTCTTTCGTACCTGCTCTTCCGAGCCGTCTACTACGCCTTCTCGCTTCTCGCCAACGAACCGCCACCCGGAACGCCGCGGCCTCAAGAGGTGACTGTAGACAACAAACCTAGTCCGCAGGAAATAGTGAGTATTCCAACTACTGATGCGCAGTGGAGAGAGGGATGGAAGCAGGGGAGTTTAGCTAACGACCGCGGTAGGCTGAATCGCTGAATACGTATTGGTTGAGCTGGGATCAGGATCATTGTCGCAACGTTTGCGAGGCTTCTAGGAAGGCGTGCTGGATGAGAGATTGTCGGTTGGTGCCAGGAGTTAGGCAATGGGGTTGAACAGTGCCAGCACGAAAGAAGAATGCGAGGTCAGGTTCGTTATCGATACGCGCGGCGACAGTCGCGTATTCCAGGAGGGTTGGAAATCCGACCGTTTGGATTTTTGATATCGCTCGAACAGCCCCTATGCTCCATATACTGGGTTGCGAAGGTCTCAACCTCACGTAACACACAGGTGAAAGAACAATCACGATGTGGGGTTTGCGCCGCTCCACTGCTGGTTTTACCCGGTGCGCGATGCGCCCCACACTCGGCTATACGATTTCGGGAATGACGTCTCATGGCAGATCTACCTCATATCGACTAGATGAGGCTTGAAAGAAGCGACCAGGGCCATTGGCTGTTTGTTCTAAGCTCTAATGCTCTCCAGCCTCCCGCACGAGTACTTCATCTTTACATATTACCACGCAAATACTCCATTATTTCTTAAAAGCACAACAAACCCCAAACATGAAGGCCGTCAAGCTCAATTCCGTCAATCGCCAAAATGCTCCCTCGAATTCTCATTACCGCTGCGCCTTTGGTAGCCACCGCGGCTGCCGCCTTCAACTGCAGTAGGCCCTACCTCCAATCCACGGCCGACAAATATATCGCCATGCAAACTACCGGCAAACGCGAGAAGTTTGACAACACTGCCGGCAACTTGGTCTATCTCGAGAACAACGTCACATCCTCTATCGAATCAGGCGTACCGGGCACCCCCTTGGTCATCGCAGCAAACCGTTCCTCGCTCGACACGACTGCCTGCAGAACTTTCACCGAACTGATCGTCACGGACCCAAAGCACCCATACGTGATCCACACGCAAATGACTCTCGACACCGTGGGCAACGTTGCTCTAATCGACAGCCTGGTTTCGGACAAAGGCGACTGGGCCTTCAATGCTACTGGATATCTCTACTGGAATAGCCAAGAAAACTGGGACCCTATTCCCGAATCCAAACGCCTCTCTCGCGAAGTTATCAAGGCCGCTGGTGACGCCTACGCTGACCGATGTAATGATGTTACTGTAGTTGTACCCTTCGGAACGCCATGCGCTCGCCTCGAAGGCGGCGCGTATACCGGCCGCGGCAACCTTTCTGCCAACACGTGCAATATCGGTGGTCTGCCTGAACACGTGCCCATGACAAACCGACGGTACGTTGTGGACGAGGTTATGGGCACGGTGGATATTTTCCTGGGGTTCCAGGGCCTGGATCGCACAAGGCCGAAGGAAGGGACACCAGACAGCCATCTGTTTAGGGTGGAGGACGGCAAGATTAGGTATATCCACACGGTCAGTGCATGCTTTGTGGATGGGTGTGGGATGAATGGGACGGCGCCACCGATGTAAAAGATAGGTGAAGGGTGAATGGTGAAGGCGGTGAAGATAAAAGTACAATTCGCGCACGCGGTGAGCAGTCGAAGTTCGTGTCGTTAGCTGGTGAAGTCGATTCCTTTGTGTAACTGCAATCAAAATACTCTCACAGCCTGAACTTGCACTTGCACTCAACTCCACTCCACTCAACCCTTCGCATCACCACGCGGAACAGCCCGTCAGCACATATCCAAACCCCTCACAGCTTCGCGGTTTCGAGCCCAGGTTTGCGGCCGCTGCGCCCATCTTGTTCAAGGTACCCCAGAGAACCACGTCTGCAGTCCCTGCCCGCCACTAACCCTGCCGTCACATCAGACCGTACCGCGCCGCACCACATCATCCACCAGTCATAACACCGCCTCACCTCCACAATGTGCAAGCAGCTCAAGACCGGATATTCCTGGTGCCCCCACGTCTACTCCGACTCCGACATCGAGCCCTGCGCGGTCGCCATCCAAGCCTCCCAGGTGGTCCGCGACCAGCACCGCGAGGGCAACATGTTCTGCAAGAAGATCAAGTGGCAGTGGAGGGAGGAACGGGTGCAGGGGCAGTGTGATTGGTGCTGGGATCGGGTTGTGGAGCCGGCTTGGAAGAGGAGGAAGAGGGAGAAGCTCATGGGGAAGGAGGGGAGTGATGAGGCTGGGGAGGAGGTGGAGGACGACGAGGGAGAGGACGAGGAAGAAATTTTTGAGAGCGTGGAGGTGGAAATGGAGGTGGAAATGGAGGTAGAGGCGGAGGCGGATGATGAGGATGAGCATGGGGTGGATGGAGATGGTGAGAATGGGCTTGAGGTCGAGGATGGCGAAAATGGGCATGAGGTTGGGAATGATGAGAATCGGTACGAGGTTGAGGATGAGATGGAGGGTGTGGAGAGAGGACTTTGAGGGAGAAGATGGCAGGTGAATAATAAGGGGGATATTTGCTCTGAGAGGGTCGCCAATCGTGGAGAGTTTTGGCAGTAGGGCGCTTGCGTGATTCGCGCATTTTCTTCACGTAGCGATGACCACGATACCCTCCACGCAAGACTTAGGTTATGCGCCGCTTATTACATGGTGGTCACTTCTATGGCACAGGCGTCTCCTTGCGAAAAGCAGGGTGCAAAGACAATGAAAAGCTAGGAACTCATTCACAATGTCCACGAAACTTCATGGATAGGATGGTGAAATACAGAAACATCGTTGCCGACAAATCAGAAATCAACCAGACGCATTCAGAAGTCCGAGTACACACTCTTCAAGAAAAGGATTAAAACCACCATTCTGCACATAATCTCAGATCTGCAGCCACACTGTTGATGGCTTCGCGTAGACGACAAAGAAAATTCGTGAAATGCCTTGTGCTGTACATGAACGTTTGTTTTGTCCACGTACAAACCTGCGTCTCCAAAAGTCAGTGAGAACACACAATGTACTGCCACAAGTGGTATATAAACCATAAAATGCCTAGTCAGATAGGATTATAAACACAAACTCCAGACTCACAACCGATCGGACTAACACCAACTCACTCAGACCAACTCAAACACTACCGCCGCTAACATGTGCATCTACTCCTACAAGCGCTGGGAAGGCTGCGGCCATGTTGCGGAAGACCTGTGGTCGGATTGCCATCGCAAGATGGCCGGCCGCCGCTGCCGCACTTCAGAGACCGGACATCCTACTCATACCATCGAAGGCCCTGCCTACACTGAGTTTGGTCGGAATGAATGCATCCATTGCGAGAATGCGCGGCACGCGCGCCATAGCCGCCGTGGCCGTCGTGGTGGTTGGGGTTAAGGGGGGTACGAGTAGAAGTGGGATGGTGTAGTGGCAAGGGTGTTGATTAGTCTGCTCATAGGTGAGATCCCGGATTGTTAGCAGAGTCACGGCATGGTCTTCATGGTTTTGATGCCAAGGAATGTCTTCATACATTTGTTTCTGTTGTCTTTTATGGGGCTAAGACCCATCTGCATCTGTGATTCATCGTTAGTGATTGGGCTAAGGCATGTGCGCATCCTAGTTGCAAATATCAATTGACATTTATCATTTACTTCTTAGTGTCTTTTTTCTGTGATTCAGTACCTTAGATAGATAGGAGTTAGTCACGATGAAATATAACGGCTTCATCTTTGATTCGGTCAGTGATATCATTCACGCAACGTATTCGAAATTTCCACGTAGCTCTCCGGAGCCGCTATCAAGCGCGACGCAGGTCACGACACGAACGCATCGTCGAGCCTTATGGCGTAGTATACGTGCGAGTCCTTGAATTTGATGGCCGCTCTTTTCAGCCCTTCTCTTTATGCTAAATGTAAAGACAAGACCTCGATCAACTCCCACACTTCAGTCATGGGGAAGTGTTTGTCTGGACTGAGACACCTCGCCGCATGTACCATTGTCTAAGTCTTGTCGATGTTTCATATACAGTTGTGAATTGTTCTTTGTGCTCTGGTGTATATAAGAAGAATTCTAACGTCTATCCACCCGAAACGGAACAACCGTCGTAACGGAACAAACTATAGCTACTTTCTTTAATGTCCGTCCCTGAGTCGCGAGACGCACCCCGTCGCGAGACAGTTTTGAAATTCGGACCTTCGGAATCTCCCATTCACAAGTCTATATAGCTGTAATTCTGTAGCACGAATCTATGCCTATTGCCCTTTTGGGCGCTAGTCTCTAATAAGGATCTCTGCTATGTTACTTATGCTGTTAATTATTTCCCTTGCACTGTTAATTAGCCCTTTAGCTATAACTCCCTATCTTAATGCGAATTAAGCTCTCTATTAAGATTTTAGAGGGCTAAGTAAAAGTATAAGTAATATAGGCAATATTTCTAGAACTAAAAGCTTCGTTAACTTTAAAGATTGTAGATGCTAGGAGTTTCGCTAGGTAGAGAAGAAGGTAGTTAAAAGCTGTTAAGATCCAAGAATGTGGAACAAAGGGCGGAAAGGATAGGATGACAGTGAGGGAGCGGGGCAGCACCGTACCACCCGCAACCGAGATCACGCAATAGCCACTATCCCGCTAAGCTAGGACATCCCGCCAAGTAAGGGATAGTTAACTATCCCTAGATAGCTCCACTATCCCGCGCACCGCGGATGGTGGAACTACGAAGGAATAGCACACTTATATATAGGAACCCTAGGAATTCCTATAATTCCTAGTATTTAACTTATTTATTAATCTATTATTTAGATTCTAGTAAGTATTATTAATTTAACTATCTTATAACTTTAATACTAACTACCCTATTACTTACTTACGTAATTAATAACCTCTCTTTCTATTATTACTTCTACCTAAGAACTAACTTACCCCTTTAGGACTAGTTACCCTATAGAAACGTAACATATTAAACACCCTTAATATAAGTAACTTTAAAGGTATTATAGTAGTTACTAACCTTAAAAAGAAGGCAGCTAAGCTAGACCTATACTATAGAGACTATAATAAACTTAAAGAATAGATCCTTTAACTTAAACTCTACTTCTATATCTTAGAACTAGAAATAAAGGGTAAGAAGAAAGTTATTCTTATAGTATTATACTTATAAGGTAAAGCAGCTACCTAGATCTAACTATACCTAATAAGCTATCTAGCTAAGAAAAACCGCAAAGGTAACGCTATTAACTAAATTATTAAAGACTATAAGAACTTTAAGAAAGAACTTAGGTAACTCTTTAGTATTACTAACTAAGTACCCCTTACTAAATAGGCTATTTAATAACTCTACTAGATATACTCTATTATAGACTATATTATATACTTTAAGAATTATACTATATAGCTTAACTAGAAAGAGGTACTCCTAATAGTTATATATAAATAAGGCTTAAAATCTAAGATCTGTAAGAAACTACTATAATCTAAAAACCTTATTATTTCTCTAAAGAACCTCTATAAGAATTCTAGCTAGATTAATGCTAAATAGTATAAACTATACTAAGAACTACGCTAATAAGAATAAAAGCTACGTTCTAGCTTTAGAAAACTACCTAATAGCTACCTAATAAAGCCTTAGACCTTAAGTGTTACGAGGACGCAACGAGTAGGCCCTTAGTTCTTACAGCAAAGACTAATTAATTACTAAATGTAATATCTAGGTAGATACAAGACATCGTGTACAGAATAGAAATACAAATAGGTGCGAAGTAGAAATACTTAGAGGGTAGTCTATGCTTAGGTGCGCGAACTAGCTAGTAGATAGGGTAAAGTTTAGAGAATAGTTCTAGGCGTACTATTAATAGTATAAATAGGACTTAGCAGTATTAGAGAATCTAGGAAGAATATTATAATAGTACCCTCTTCTTATTCTCTTCTAAATTACGCGTTAGGGTGCTAGGCTACTAGGTATTAGTTTATTTAGGTATTAAGTATAGAAACGCTTAACTACTTTAGTCTCTTCTAGAAACCTAGCTAGCTCCTATAATAACTTACTATAGCTAGTCTATTAGATTAGATATTTCTAGGTTTATTTTCTTTTATTATAGTAGATTCTCTTAACGCTCTTAATAATAAACCTTAGTTTATTATTAAATTTAATACGTTTAGGTAGTAAGTTTTATTAACTAGGTAGGTAATTAGACCCTAGCGCAGCTAGTTAGATTAATAAGATATAAAATACTACATATATCTTTATACTACTAGGTAGGTTTAATTAGTAAGTATAGAATAAGACTATTTTAGCTACTAAGAATAGGCTAAGGTTCTTCTAGTCTAGCTTCTTTAACTATTAGTTAGTTTAAATATTTTAGGCGTTAAGCTATACTTAATTACCTACTTTATACGTTAGGGTAGGTATTATTTTCTAGTTTATATATTCTTACTATATAGCTTACGCCTATAATAACTCTTTATATATAAACTTAATTATATTACGTATCTTCTTAATTATCTTATTTACGTTAGCTACTTGCATTACCTAATAGGCTAGGTAAACTATATTTATTAGAGGTTTAAAACCTATTTAGGTGTGTTATCTATAGTTAGTAAGAAATAGAGAAACTTATATAGATTTAGAGGTTATGTTATTAGCTTTAAATTATACTATTAGTAGCTATTATACCTAGTTATCTTATTAGTAGTTATAAATACTTAAAGGACTTATTCTATTATAGCGTTTATAATTTTAGTTTATCTATTACTTTTAGAGTAGAAAGCAGTAGAGAGTTAGGCTTAAACCTTTAGTTATTTATATAATTTATTATAGAAGGCAGAGACGAACTACGTTTCTTAATTAGATACTATAGTATTAGAGAAATAGTGTTACAACCGGTGGGTTAAATAAGCGACAGGAACAATAATTAGTCGCGTACCTAGACGCTAACGAAAGGTACTAAGACACGAACACTAATTATTATTGTATTACGTAATTAATAGCCGCGCTAAGAACTAGCAATAGCTTTAGTAGGAACTATCGTAACTATTAATAGTCTCGCAACTAACTATTAACACTAGAGCTATATATATATAGGAACAGCAGGAACCCTTATAGTTCCTAGTGTTTAACTTAGTTAACAATCTATTATTTAGATTCTATTAAGTATTATTAATTTAATAGTTTTATAACTTTAATACTAACTACTTATTACTTACTTACGTAACTAATAGCCTCCTTTCTATTATTACTCTTGCCTAAGAACTAACTTACCCTTATAGAACTAGCTACCCTATAGGGACGTAACATATTAAACACCCTTAATATAAGTAACTTTAAAGGTATTACCGTAGTTACTAACCCTAAGAATAAGGCAGCTAAGCTAGACCTATACTATAGAGACTATAATAAACTTAAAAGATAAATTCTTTAAATTAACCTCTACTTTTATATCTTAGAACCTAAGATAAAGGGTAAGGAGAAAGTTATCCTTACAGCATCGTACTTATAAGGCGAAGTAGCTACCTAGATCTAACTATACCTCTTAAGCTATCTAGCTAAAAAGAATCGCGAAGGCGACGCTATTAACTAGATTATTAAAGACTATAAGAACTTTAAGAAAGAACTTAGGCAGCTCTTTAGTATTACTAACTAAATACCTCTTACTAAATAAGCTATATAGTAACTTTAACAGACGCATTCTATTACTAACTACGCTATGTACTTTAAGAAATATACTATACAGCTTAACTAGGAAGAAGTACCCTTAATAGTTATATATAAGTAAGGCTTAAAACTAAAAATCTGCGAAGAGCTACTACGCTCTAGGAACCTTATTACCTCTCTAAAGGATCTCTATAAAGAATCTATTAGGATTAACGCTAAATAGTATAAGTTATATTAGGAACTACGCTAGTAAGGATAGAAGCTACGCTCTAGCTTTAGAAAGCTACTTAATAGCTATCTAATAAAGCCTTAAACCTTAGGTAATTAACCGCAACGCTACTAATATAATAATTATAGTTATTAACTAATAGAAAGAATCTAGTATAATAATATAGAGAAAAGGAAATTAGGAGGACTAGGCTTTTATAAGCCTTACTAGCGTAACTCTAGAGAACCTCTAATAGAACTATAGTTCTAAGAAGCAGAGACGCGTAAATACTTTATATATAGTAAGCCTAGCTACCTTATAAGAAACTGCTATTCTAGGAATAAAGTTAAATAACAGCTAAATATTATAATAAAGGATAACTAGAAAATAAAGGAAGAGGAATAAGACGTAGTTAACGTAATTAAGAGAATTAATCTAGAAATAATAAAACGCCTAGATACTCTAAATAAATAACTATATAAAGATCTAGAAGAACTTAATAGTAAGGAAGAACCCTATTACCCTATCTAGTAAGTACTAACGCTGTACCTAGATGTAAAGGAACTCTACCTAGGCACGCCTATAGTATAGGACTTTCTTAAAGAATTTAAGATATAACTGCGTAATAGAGATGCTCTACTACATAGAATCCTAGAAGAGAAACTAAAGCCTATAGAAGAAAATAAAGGAAGACTCCGCGTAGTTACCTAGGAAATAGAAGACACTATAAAGTATAACTATAAGTATTAAAATAAGAAATAGAAGTATAATAATAAACTACTAAACTATTAACTACGCTACTACGTTAATATGCGTAACTCTAAATATAAAAGTATAAACTATACAGTGTGTGTAGATAACTACTATAAAATATACTACAGAGCTAAGATTAATAGTAGTTACTTTCTAGGGGTAAGATATTAATATAAGTAGGAATAGTTTAACTACTCTATAGATAAATATAATAAACACCTATAGGATAAACGCGAAGCATAGTACTTCCTATAGAAAACTAACGCGGAAAATATAGCATGCACTCTGCTTATAGACGGCATCTGCATCTAGGATAAATAGCAAACCTGCCTAGGAGCAATGTGCAAAAGGCACTACTATAAAAAGAAAAAGAAGGGTTTCTAATTGCATTCTCTAGTATTCGCTATGCAAATTAACCCTAGATATAGTATAAGATATAAGCTACGCAGAGGACGAAGTAATAATAATAACTATTAAGCACCTAAACTTAGATAATAGCCTTTTTTAGGCTAGAACTAAGGCGAGAAGACGCCTTCTAAGAATTTAATGCTATAGGTAATAGGGCATTAATAAAACTCGCCGTTTAAGTTAGAGATATTAAGGCTAGAGCTATAATAAACTTAGAGGTATAAGAAAACTATATCTTACTTACTACTGCTAGGAAGGCTAAACTTATAATAAAATAAAAATAATAATTATGCCTCCTTTATATAGAAGACGGGGCACTAATGCCTAAGGCACTAAGAATAGACTATAAGGTTAAGGCAATACTTAAGATTAACTAACACTAAGAATAAATTACCTTTAATATACTAAGATCCTTTAGACACGAAGTAGTACTTAGATTACTATAGTTAAGAAGTTATAACCTATATATTAAATAGGATAAAGGAAAGATATTCTTAACACGCTGTAAATATGCATTATAAGCGGTACCTATATATTAGCTAAGTCTAGTAATAGATAAAAGAGAACTTAATATACTCTTGCGACTAGAAGTTAATAAATATAAATTAACCTTAAAAGACGCTAGCAGGAACTACTAGGTTAAGAACTATAAAAATATAAGTATTAGTATAGCTTATAACATTCTAAAATAATATAAAAAATAGGAATACCTATTTTAGAAAAGGGAAGGAAAGGTAAACCTACCTAAGCACTAACTCTAGAATTATATAATTAACCTAGAAGAAGGGAAAGTACTACCCTTTAAACTACTCTACGCGAAAACAGGTAAAGAACTTAAATAGGAATAGGAATTTATAAGAAAAAACCTAGAAAAGGGGTATATTTAAACCTTAAAATTACTAGTAGCTAGCTTATTTACCTTTATATAGAAGAAGAATAGAGAACTACGACTATATATAAATTATTAGCAGCTTAACGTAATAACTATTAAAAACTAATATCTGTTACTAAACGCAGCTAAGCTAAGAGACAGACTTGCGAAGGCTACTATCTTTACCTTACTAGATCTCTAAGATAAATACTACCTTATACAGATAAAGAAAGAAGAAGAATAGAAAATAGTATTTAGGTTAAGACACAGACTTTATAAATACCTAGTTATACCCTTTAGACTTACTAATGCACTAGTAATATTCTAAGCGCTTATTAATAACGTGCTATAAGAACACCTTAACATATTTATTATTACTTATATAGACGACATTCTCGTCTTCTCTAAGCATAATAGAGATTACTAAAAACATATTAAGGCGGTACTTAGCGCGCTAGATAAAGTAAACCTACGTCTAAAACTAAAGAAATGCAAGTTCTACGTATAAGAACTTAAGTACTTAGGTTTTGTTGTAAACGCATAAGGCATTAAGATAAGTTC
>MU005605.1:44917-80354 GCA_010405425.1 Lentithecium fluviatile CBS 122367 | reverse complement strand
AATAAGTAGGCCTTTAGTTCTTGCGCTAAAGACTAATTAATTACTACGTGCAATATCTAGGTAAATACAAGACGTTATATACAGAATAGAAATAGCGATATAGGTGCGAAGCAGAAATACTTAGGGGGGTAGTCTGTGCTTCTAGTGCGCGGACTAACTGCTAGTTAGGGTGAAGTTTAGAGAATAGTTCTAGGCGTACTAATAACAGTATAAACAGGACTTAGCAGTGTTAGGGGATCTAGGGAGGATACCGTAACATAGTATTAGTTATATATAGCTTTAAGTACTTTTTATAACTATAGTAAGTAATTATAGCAGAGGTTATATATAAAATAGAACCTTCTTTAAGTTATTTTCTATTAAATCTAGTTAGATGCAGTATCTAGACAAGTAGTTTTAGTTAAAAATTTAATTAACGCGCTATATCTTAATTTATATATTCTATACTATTAGCTTCTAAGTTAATAAGGGCTTAAACTATAGTAGTAAGTCTACCCTATCTTAATAAGATAGATATATTAATTTAATACTTCTAATCCTCTATTAGGGAGGCAGTCTAAAGGTTAGTAAAGATCTAATATAATATAGGTTCTAGAGAGTAACTTAACTCTAGAATAAGCCTTTTTATAAGTCTCTATAGCTACAGCTTTAGTAGAAACGTTAGAAAGAGCTATAGAGTAAGGTATTTAAGCTAAAACTCCTTTAATAATAAGTTAGAGGAGTAGTAGAGTAGATAGAGATAGAAACGCTATTACTTTAGGTATAGAAAAGAGGAACTAAATAGTTATAAAAGATATAGCTATGTTTACTATATTTAAAATATAGTTCTTTCTCTTTATAGTACTTACGCTTCTTTAATCTAGTAGGTATATAGCTTAAGTCTAATTCTATTATATTAGAGTTCTTATAAGGGGGCAAGGAGCATTAGAAGGTAGTTAGAGTAGAGTAGTAGGCTAAAAGGTATCTTATATTATTATTATATAGAGTAATTAGGTTAGCATAGTTATTTAGAAGTAAGAGGATTAGAATACTAACTATTACTTAGTAAAGGTTATCTAACAGAGAATAGTAGAGCTAGTTAATTTAAGCGCTCTTATTTAGGTTTATATTAGTAATTTAGTAGTAGAAGTTAGTAAAGTAGAAAAGAAAACTCTTATTTTCTTACTTTAGGTTAACTAGTTAGCTCTAGGTAGTTAGCTTACAGTTTATGTTACTCTAAGTAGCCTAAAGAACCTAATAAGTTATTCTATAGTATAAATATTCTTTTCTATTAATAGGTATAAGCAGCCAGAGCTCTATTACATAACTACGGTTCTATAACTAAGCTTAATTAACTACTATAAGAGCCTCTAATTTATACTCTATATACACATATAAGCTACATATAATATAACCTTAAGGAGCACCTAATTTTACTCTTTATCTCTACTCTATTATCTCTTATACTACCTAGCCCCTACCTACTTATAGTTATAAGCCCGGCCTTATCTACACTATTTTAAATTATTATACACCCTATCTACGCCCTCGTTGCCTCTATGTTAAAAGCAAGCTTAATAATTATACTATAGGGCCCTACTAACTAGGAGCTCTAGTTCTACACTATACAGAGGCTAGCAGAGGCTGCTAACGTATAGAAGTATATTAATCCTAAAGCTATAAGCATTATAGAACTTAATAAACTACCTCGTCCTCTTAAGCCTACAGCGCTAATTAATTTAGATAGATTACTATTAACCTAGCTAGCTGCTATAATTACTACTGTAGCTTAGGCGCAGTATATAAAGGAACTAAGCCTCTACTACGTAGACCTTAAAGAATATAGAAGAATTAAAGATAAGATTAGCTAGATTAACGCTTACATAGCTAATACGATAGCTTAGGATCTACTATACTATATTAAGGATATATAGTCTATATACAATTAACTATAGAAGCTGCAGAAGCTCTTCTTGCTAACATAGGCTAACTATAATACTAAGTATAGAGAGCCTACTAAGCTACTAAAATTCTTTACACACGTAGAGAGAATCTTAAAGACTAGGTAATAACCTTCCTTACCGTGTATAATTACGCTTAGTAACTTAACCTACTAGAGATAGTAGGCTACTAGCTATATAAGAACCTTATTTAAGTAATTAAGCAGGTTAACTTAGCCTACGCTGCGTCTATCTCTATTAACATATTTAAGGCTAAGCAAAGCTTAGCTAGTCTAGTTAAATCTACGCTTCCTAATCTGCTATCTAAATATCTATAATACTATTATATAACGTATACTATAAAGCTAAATCCTGCAGCCTTTATAGCTACTATTAATTAGAAGGAGTCTCTATATAAAAAGAGATAGCGCTAGAATAACACGCTAAGAAAGCCCTGCCTCTATAGATATCTATACTTCTAGAGATAGTGCCTCTATATTAACACTTTACTACGCAGAGGAGGATTTACTAAAGACCCTAAAAAAGCTAAAAAGATTATAGAATTCTAAGCTATAGATAAAAAGAGCATCCTAAACTATATTTATATAAGGAACTAGCGGTTTAAACGGCTAAGAACGTAAGGGGGTAAAGTAAATAAGAATTAGCCTAGCTAGCCTATCTAGACTAGGGCTTCTAATTTAATAGAAATTAACGCTAGTAATAATTCTACTATAGAATTAGCTTACGAAGCATACGTTATATTCTTCTTAGTATTTAATAATCCTGCTACAGCTAATCGCGTCTACCTACTACTATACTTATAGACTCTAGACCTAGCCTTAGACGTCTACATCTATAATAACCTATCTAAATTTTAGTAGAGAACCCCTGTATTACTAGATAACATTATATAAGCTAGAGGCTTAGAAATACCTATTAAGGCATAGGGAGAGGTAGAGATACTACTTATAATTAATTAGGGCTAGAAAAGATCTACGCTTAAGAATATAGCTCTTATTCCTAGCTTCTTTATAAGCCTAGTATTACTAGCACGATGTTACGGTGCTTGCCCCTGGCTAGCCACCGTGCCACATTCGCTTGCGCACAGACTAGGGCACCGTATATATAGCCAGATCCTTGCTTCTCTCCTTTTCTCTTCTTATCTAGATGTCTTAAGCTATTATAGCAGCTATACGTAGCTATTAATTACCTTAGATCTAATGCTTACCTATCTAGCGTTTAATAGTAATACACGTTACTGTAATATTATATCTAGATCCTTAATTAGGCGCTAGGGTCTAATTTAATTATGTTCCTAGACGTCTATAATAATACTACTAATATAATACCTATAATAATACTACTAATATAACGCCTGTAATAATACTATACTAATATAACGCCTATAATAATACTACTAATATAACGCCTATAATAATATTACACTAATATAACGCTAGTAATAAGATAAAGCCTAATAAGCTAGAAACTAGATACTATTAATGTTAGGATGGTAACCTATAAGGCAGCGCAAGGAGTGTATTGTTGCATAGAAGGGTGAATAGTAGCATTTGTGTGTAGATGAGACGAATCGCTACCCCGCAGGGAGACGATTTAAGGCAGCTTATAAGAGAAGGATTACCTAACCCTAGTCTAGGCTACTAGCCCTAATATTATCTCCCTTTCTAGGGCCTCTTAACCTAAGAGGCTAGAGGTAAACTACTTAGTCTATTCTAGCCTAAAATAGCGCTTCTTTGCCTATCTAGAGACCTAGTGCAAGTGTATAGTAGAGCTTTTATTATTTACCT
The DNA here is from genome assembly GCA_010405425.1 of Lentithecium fluviatile CBS 122367. Classification (NCBI taxonomy): domain Eukaryota; kingdom Fungi; phylum Ascomycota; class Dothideomycetes; order Pleosporales; family Lentitheciaceae; genus Lentithecium; species Lentithecium fluviatile. The sequence continues at coordinate 76,627 of MU005605.1, read as the reverse complement.
CTACTTTACCTTTACTTTCTCTCTTACCTTTACTCTTATTTTTACTGCTACCTTTATAGTTGCCTAGCGGTGTTACCTAACTCTACGGGCAGGCTTCTTAGCAAGCCTGTACTAGGTATTAGTTACTAAGTTACCTTCCTTCTTCCTCCCTTCCACCCCTACTACATTAACTAGTAGGTAAGTACGTTCTAGGTAGAGAGTGTAAGGAAGAGGGATCTAGCACATTTTAGCGCAGAATAGCACTAACTAGATTAAGTAGACCCTTATCGCTATTCCTAGTTACTTTTTACTCCTATTTAGCCTATTCTCTTACTAAAGAATCTACTATTACTCCTATTATGTCTAGCGGTAAGACTATAAACGAATTTTGCATTAAGGTAACTAAGAAGTCTAGAAAGTGTTCTACCCTACCCTATTAGGGCTGCATTAAGGCTATAGCTAAGTATAGCGTCCTAAGTATAGGAGAGTAGTGCAAGTTTACTAGGGGTAATTACCTTTAGCTTAGTGCTATCTATAAGGAGGTGCTATTCTAAATATGTCTCTAATACCTTAATAATTAGGCCCCCTATTTAGCAGTAAGTCTATTATAGCATTTTTTAGCCTATTTTAGTATATTCTAACTTTTCTAGCTGCTATTAAGTATAATTTTAGGTCTAGAGGATCTTAAGGGCTTATTTCTAATAGTAACATCTCCTTCTAAGGTAGAGGTTATTAAGCTTACCCTTAAGGAGTATAATAGAGCTGTGCGGTTATATAAGTTATTAAGTAGGGACTATCTAATAAAGATAAACGCCTATTAGACCGCCTTAGACAAATATACTGCGGGGCACCCTGCATTTAACCCCTAGAACCTATCTGCGTTTAACTAGTAAGGGGCGAAGGCTAGTCGCCCTCTAATAATGCCCGTAGAGCCCTTAGACCCTAGAACCTTTAATCCTAAGGCTATTATGCTTAACTATACTAATAAGGAGCAGTAAGAGGCTAATGCTACTGCTAAGGGACTATACGAGCTTATTTATGCGCAGGTTAAGTACGTATTACCTATTTTAGCCTATTTTAGCTACTTCTACTTACTAACATTCTAAAGGGACTTATTTAATAACTAGTATACTAAGAAAGTGCTAATAGGGTATAATAAGGCTCTAAAGATTAAGAATTAGTGCGCTTAGAGTAGCGTCTACTTTAATAGTCGTAAAAGGTCTAAGGCTGCCCTAAGAAAGCAGGACTTTAAGGAGGATAATAAGGATTCACCTTAAAAGAAATCTATAAGTACTCTTTTAGCGCCTTTTAGTAGGGTTTAGTACTAACAGGGCTACATAGCAGCTAGGCAAACTGTGTAGCGTTAGAGAGACTAACTTTAAGGTAGCTAAGCGTAAGAAGTAGGAGAGGCAAGTTGCCTAGCTCTTTAGGTTAACTTCTAACTCTAGAAAGCGTAAGGAGGTTCTAAGATTTGCTAAGCCGTCCCCCTCTTACTATAATGCGCGTTAACGTGCTACTAAGGGCGCATCCTTAACTACTCCGCTCTCTTACTAGTAGAAGGGTTTAGCTGTCCTTAATGCGTACGTTATAGGCTTATATAATAAGAAGTTTAGAACGTATTATTAGAAAAAATCTAACCTTCCCTAGAGTAGAAGGGTTATAAATAAGTAGAGCAGACTTAAGAATAAGGTCTGCGAGGGGCATTATAATAGGGATTTTACGTAAAGAATAGTAGGCGTTAGCGTAGTTTAGCGTAGTTTAGCATAGTTTAGCAGATATTAGTCCTTATAACCCTATATAGGTTGCCTTTAGCGTTAGTCTAGTATAGGGGAGCGTTTCTAGCATAGAACTAATAAAGTTAGTTATAATACCCTAGAATAGCGCTAACACTATAGTTATCTAACTAGAGAAATTTATTCTAGTCCCTAAACCTTACTCTTATACTAATTTAGTCTAAAGTATAATAGATATAGGTTCTTTTTTATTAATACTATTAAAACACTACCCTTGTAAACCTAGAGATAAAACTCTAAGTTTGTTTAACTTAGAGGAAAAATTCTTAAGGAAAGATTTAAGGTAAGAATAGTAGAAGGTATATTAATAATTAATGTATAGTAGAAGATTATCTGCTAATTATCTTCCTTCTTTAGACTAACAACCTAGCGGTTGCCTCTTCTTTTATGCGGCTTTTTAGGCCCTTCTAGCGCAATATAGCGCTTAGGGGGAATATTATGCTCTTTATAGTACGTTTAAAGAGTAGTGCCGCTAATGTAGATACTAGGTTCCTAAGAGTTCTCTTCTAGGAGATAACCCTTCTAAGAGACGAGGTAATAGTATAACCTATTATCTTATAACTTCCTATTAAGTATTTTATTAATCTTATAGACGTTATTACCTACTAGTTAGAGTGTGTCTTTTACTAGTCCTAGTAGGTGCAGTAAGGAGCCTGCAGGCTTAAAGGGTTCTAATAAAGAGGCGTAAAAGACAAGGTAGACATTTTCTAACCTAGGGAGGTCTACTCTATAGGCTGTTTAGCTAATCTTCTCTACTATAGTACCTAGTCCTAGGTACTTCTAGTCTAGCTTCTTTTTTAGACAGAATGTTCTAATGTAGTAGCTAGAGACGTACACTTTATCTCCTTTTTTTAACTTAAGGGGTAAGCGCTTCTTATCCTAGAGCTGCTTTTAGTATTTATTAGCAGCTTTAATTTTTCTAGCGCATTTAGCGCGGATCTTAATTAGCTTTATAGCTATTAATATCCTAGTAGGCGACTCTCCGTCGCCTAGTGGCAAAGCGGGCTAGTCTGCGCCCTAGGGGGTAAATCTGTAGCAGACCTTAAAGGGAGTCTCCCCTATAGTTAAGTGTACGCTATTATTATACGCAAACTCCGCTAGCGATAACTATAGCGCCTAGTTATCTTATTTAACGCAATAATAGCATTATAAGTACTGTTTAAGCGTCTAGTTCTATCGCTTAGTCTAACTATCCGTCTGCGGGTAGAAAGCGGACGTAAGTACCTATCTTAAATTTAGGTAATAATTAAACAAGTCCTATAATTTTAAGTTTATAATAGGACCCCTATCTAACAGTATAGTAGCTAGAGTGCTATAGAGCTAAATAACCTCTTAAATCTAGGCCTAGGCTAAATTAATTCCGTCCTAATCGCCCTTTACTAAGATATAATGGGCCATTTTAGAGAACCTGTCTATAATTACTAGGATTACATTATAAACTATCCCTCTAAACTTACTTAGGGGTAATTTAGTAATAAAATTTATTATAACGTTCTTTTATAGCTTAGTTAGGACAGGTAGGGGCTGTAATAACCTATAGGGCTTATAACGGCGAGCTACTACTTTATTACAGGGCGTATAGTTATGCACGTAATCCTTAACGGCCTAGGGCATCCCCTTCTAGGTGTATTTATAATAAAGCTTCGCTAACGTCCTAGCTACGCTAAAGTGCCTAGATAATAGAGCATCGTAGCATTCTTATATTATAGCAGTCTGTTCTTTAGGCGTAGTAAGGGTCTTTAAACCCTTTTAGCGCTTTTAGGTAGAGGAATTCTCGTCCTCGCCCCATTTATTACTATTAGAGCTAGAGTCGTTATTAGACTCTAGCTTAATATTTGTTTAATCCGCTAGGTTATTACTATTAACGTTAGTGTTTAGATCTTCTATAAAGAAGCTTGCCTAACTCCCCCTAATTACCGCAGTTATTTTACGTGCCGCTCTCTAGTAATTTAAACGGTAAGTAGCTCTAGCTAGCGGTGGCTCGCCTTCCTTAGCTGTAGCTAAGCGAGTTACAGCGTTTACTATTACCATCTCCTTCTAGGAGGTGTAGCTTATTAAGCTTTTTATAGGCTTAATAAAATCCTTATTCCGCTTCTTTGCGGGCGCCTTTGCCTTAGCTATATAGTTAAGCTAGCGTAAGGGACTGTTAGCTAGGTTTATTAGCCTAGAACAGTGCGTAATAACAAAGTTAAACTTAGATAACGTTAAGTAGGACCTAACCTACCTATTATTTAGGCTCTTAGTCTTTATAAACTATTTAAGGTTATAGTAGTCTATTAGGACTTTAAAGGGCTAACCTTTAAGGTAATGCCGCTAGTAGTTTAGGCTTTTAACTATTATAAGGAGCTCTTAATTATACGTGTTATAATTATACTCTACTATAACTAGCTTCCTTAAGTAGAAGTTAATTAGCCTTTACTCTAGCTTCCTATTCTTATTTAGTAATAACTAGCTTAAAATACTAGCTATTACGCTACTAGAAGTATTAACTTCTACCCTAGTCTTCCTCCCACGCTTAAAATGCGCAAGGATAGGGATATCTAGGAAGGCTGCCTTAAGCTCTTCCTAAGCCTTCCTGCCCTCTAGGCTAATATCTAGTAGAAGGCTCTCCTCCCTTCTTATAGCTTACCTAGCCTAGGCAGCGTTTAGCGCTTTTTTCGTTAATTTAGTAAGAGGGAGCGCCTTTTAGCTAAACCTATTAATAAATTATTAATAGTAGTTTATAAAGCTAATAAAGACGCAGATGTTACGCATAGTATAAGGCATTAGCTACTCCTAAATCGTCTTAATTCTATTAGGATCTATAGAGATCCCTTTTAGAGTAATAAGGTACCCTAAGTACTTAGTTAACTAAGTGTGCTACTCGCACTTCTTTAGGTTGCAGAATAGTTTTACTTCGCGCAACCTCTATAATATGTTCTAGACGTAGACCTTATGCTCTTTCTTAGTATTAGAGAAGATTAAAATATTATTAAGGTACATAATACACGTAACATTAACCAGTCCCGCTAGGACATAGTTAATATAGGACTAAAAGGTGGCCGGGGCATTTATAAGCCTAAAAGGCATTATAGTATATTTAAAGTGCCTATAACGTGTGTAAAAGGCCGTCTTCTACTTATTACCTTCCTAGATTTAAACCCTGTAGTACGCTTCTCGTAAATTAAGTTTAGTAAACTACTTAGCCTAGGCGAGTCGCTCTAATAACTTCTAAATTAATAGTAAGGGACTATAATTCTTTATAGTAACCTTATTTAGACCTTAATAGTCTATACAAAGCTGTAGTAAGCTATCTTTCTTCTTCGCAAAGAGAATAGGGGCTCTAGCTAGCGACTTTAAGCGTCTAATCTAACCCCTTGCTAAATACTTATCTATATATTCTCTTAGTAGCTTTAACTTAGCCGCTAAGAGGTTATAGAGAGGTTAGTAAGGGGGAGCTATTCTAGGCTCTAGGTTAATAGCAAGATCGTAAGGCCTATAGTCTGCGAGTTCCTTAGCGGACTCTTTTAACCCTACGTCCGCATAATTAGCGTAGCGTTTAGGCTATTATCTAAGGTTAGCTAGAGCAGCGCTACTATAGGCTAAATTATGTATAATTATAGCGTAGATGTCTAAATAAGGACTCTATACTATTTAATTAAATTCTTTAGCTAACTCTATTATAACCTTATAGTACTAACTAGCCTCTTAGTCTAGTATTTTCTAATACTATATTATCTAACAGGTAAAGTTTAACTTAGGATTAAACGCATTAATTTACGGCATACCTAAATATATTAGGTAGCGTTTAAGGTCTGTAACTATAAACGCTACGCGGTGCGTTTTAACGCGCTTACGCGTGTCTTTTAGGTTTAAATTAGCTACTACAGTGCTATAGACTATTATTATAGACCTATTAGCCGCATCTGTAAGTAGATTAGTTAATAGTTCTACTATTAGTTCTAACTCCTTCGCCGTTACAGCTAATAGGAGATTTAACTAGGCCTCTAGGTTAATAAGTATCTTAAGATCCTTAGACTTAATAGTCGCCTAGGCTGTTAGTAATCTTATAGGCTTTAGGTAAAGCGCGTTATATAGTCTTCTAAGATCTTTAGAAGGCGTCTCTTTTACTAGGTTAATATAGGCTAGAAGGGCGGTAATTACCTCCTCTAGCTACTACCTTTTTCTAAGCCTTCTTTTTCTGCTGTATAGGCGATTTTATAGGCCTTATACTTAGGTTAGATGTAACTAGGCTTCTTATAGTAGAAACACACTACTTTAGATTAGTTAGTCTTAGTTTATAGCTTAGCGCCCTATTTTAGTAGAGATTAGTAGGTTCTACCCTGCTTTAGTTTTTTTAGGAGGGTTGCTATTCCCCTACTACTCTCTAGTTATTTTTTCTACTGCTTTCCTTTAATATTTGCCTTAGCCTTACTATACTTACTTTAATAGTAACGCTAGCTAATGTTAGCAGCCTCCTCTATATTATAGACGCTTAAGCGCTTATTAGGGTCCTAGAGATACAGGTTATCCCTTACCTACTCTAGAAGGTAGTTAAAGAACTCTAGGGCCTAAGTTAACTTATTAGTTAAGCCTACCTCTTCCTATAGGGGACGTATATAATTTAAGAGGTCTATAGGAGACTAAGTTAGGCGCTGCTAGTATCCCTTTAGGGACTCTATAGCCCTTTATCTTTACTCTAGTCTACTACCTAGAGACTTTAATATCTTCTTTAACAATTAGTCCTAAGTAACGTCCTATAAGGGGTCTAAAGACTACTATTACTGCTATTTTATCCTCTAGAAGGTCTTAAGCTCCTTAGAGATGTATCTAGCGCTAAATTAGGCCTTCTAGGCCTCTATCGCGAAATAGTAGGGGTTATTAATAAAGTAGCCCTTGTAATCTGCGACCTAGAGGTTATAGTCCCTTTAGTCTCTTTTTATAAACGTATAAGGATCCTTTAAGCAGGGAAGGCCGCTTATTAATAAAGTAGTTACTAATTAGTCTGCTAAGGATACTTAGGACGCTAGAAGAAGTGTAGTGTAATCTCCTGCCTTAAATCTTACTTACTGTTATTCTAACTCCTTAAATTTAAGCTTATTAAGCTTTTATTACTTCTATTTTTGCAAAACTTCTAGTCGCTTTCTAGTCTTATTTATAAGTTATTTGCTTAGGCCCTATTTAGGCGGGATATTACTAATTTAGGCTAAGTTAGCTTAGTTGCTAGTAGTATAGCTAGCTCTATCTTAATTATTATTTGCAGGGCCTACGCTGTCGCTAATAGGATTATTACTAACTTAGTTAGCTATTATAGATAAGATGGCTAACCTTATAGATAGGAAGGATTCTCCTATCTTAGGTTAGTGTTAGCTGCGCACTCTCGCGCTAACTATATTAGGATTAACTAAGTATAAACGTTAATAAGACGGCATGTAATAACATTACCTCTTTAAACCACCTATAAGGGAAGAGCAATTTGAATGTTAGGATGGTAACCTATAAGGCAGCGCAAGGAGTGTATTGTTGCATAGAAGGGTGAATGGTAGCATTCGTGTGTAGACGAGACGAATCGCTACCCCGCAGGGAGACGATTCGAGGCAGCTTATAAGAGAAGGATCACCTGACCCTGGTCTGGGCCACCGGCCCTGACAATTAAGGCCTAAACTATTCTTAAAGCCTTTAGAGGTTTCTAGAATAACATCCTTAAGAGCCCTAATATTAAACTAACACTAGTACTATACTACTACTAAGAGATTAAGTAACAGCTCTTTCTAACTAATCTAATAATAACTAATCGCGCTAATACGCCTACGACCCTAACTAACGCTAGTACTATACTACTACTAAGAGATTAAGTAGTAGCTCTTTCTAACTAACCTAATAATAACTAATCGCGCTAATATGCCTACGACTCTAACTAACGCTAGTACTATACTACTACTAAGAGATTAAGCAGCAGCTTTCTCTAACTAACCTAATAATAACTAATTACGCTAATACGCTTATAACCCTAACTAACGCTAGTACTCTACTACTACTAAGAGATTAAGTAGTAGCTCTCTTTAACTAACCTAATAATAACTAATTGCGCTAATACGCCTATAACCCTAACTAACGCTAGTACTATACTACTACGAAGAGATTAAGTAGTAGCTCTCTTTAGATAAATCTAATAATAACTAATCGCGCTAATATACCTATAATAATATCTAATAATATAGCCTAGATTTTATAAATTTCTATAAAATCCTAGGAAATATTTTAGGGAGACCTAAAGTAAAGAGGTAGGCTAGAAAACTGCTATAAGGAGCGTTCTAGAGCGCTGTAAGATAGACTAAGAGGTAAGATAAGTAGATATACGCGTCTCTAGTCTAAATAAAGGCTAGAGCGTAGATAAATAATAAGAGCCTAGCTTTACTAGAAGTTAATAAGTAGTAGTAAGAAGGCTTCTATAAATAGCGCTTACAGAGCATAAGACTAAGCAGAGGCTAGAGCTAGAGTAATAAGGATTTTCCTACCTACTTACCTTTATTTCTTACGCCTAAGGGGCATCCGCATTTATAGGAGCTTAATAGTAAGAGAGGGGTACTGTTACAGTGCTTGCCTCTAGCTAGCTACTATACTATATTCGCTTACGTATAGACTAGAGCACCGTATATATAGCTAGATTCTCGCTTCTCTCCTTTTCTCTTCTTATCTAGATGTCTTAAGCTATTATGGTAGCTGTACGTAGCTATTAATTACCTTAGATCTAATGCTTGCCTATCTAGCGTTCGACAGTAATGCACGTCGCCGTAACACACGACTATTATTATTAAATATCTATTTTAACTTAGGTAGAAGTATTCTATATTAATTACTGCTAAACTTGCTAATAAGCTTACTAGTAAGCTTATCTATAAGCTTATCTACTTAGAATATTGCGAACCTTACTAAGCTAGGTAGCTACTAGCTTTTAGTACACTAATAGGAGCTTTATAAAGCTTAAAATTAAGAGATTACTATATTTATAACTTATTACTAACGGCCTTAGTACTTAGCGCTACTGCGTCGCTCTAGGCACCTTACTAAATCTAAGCTTTATATACTATTAGAATATGCTAGCGTAGAGGTAATTAATTACCTAGTAGATAACATTCTAGGTCTATAGCTAGTAAATCACAGCGCTGCTCTAAAAACTGTAGATTATAAGAAATACCTATAGAATAAAGCTTATTAGATTATCTCGCGCTGCTTAGACTATAAGCTAGAAGCTAGTTATCTATTTAAGACAGTTACTATAGTCCTTATTAAGCTTAACTAGCGCTTATATAATAGCGATAAATATACTCTACATATATATAATCTATTCTTAATATTTTACCTAGTCTATATAATAGCGCATAAAGATAAAGCTATAATACTAGCTACTATTAGGCGCATAGACAGAGATATTAAACGATAGTTTAATACCTTAGTTACCTTTATTATTACTAATAATAAGCGAGGGTACGGCCTAACTAACGACTCTACTTAAGTATACTACTAATAGGAAGGAATTAGACTGCAGATTAGAGCTCTATATATAGTAGCTTAGAATAGCGTAGTAGAGAGGTTAGAAAGGATCTTAATTAAGTAAAGTAGGTCCTTAAAAATAACGTTAAACCTACCTCTGTCGCTCTGCTCTAAGATGTATACTACTACTACGTATCTACTTTATTATACGCGTACGCGCGCGCTATATTAGAAGACTCTATTTAAAATTATCTATTAGAAGAAACTCCTACTAGCGTATCTATAAAGCTATAGCTTATAAGCCTACATACTACGTAAGTAAATACTAAATAGTAATAAGCTTAGCCTAAGAGCGCTTATTAGATACCTAGTAGGCTATAACTCTACTAATATCTATAGGATATAGCTGCCTACTATAAAGAGCTATAGAAAAGAAGGGAAGGTAATACGTATTTAAGACGTTACCTTTAGAGAGGATCTATTATACGAACTAGATAATAGTACAGACTCTCTTCTATAAGGATCTAAGCTAGAATACTACGCTAGCTACTATTACTACCTACTAGCTAAGGAATTATCTAATAATAAGCTTGCTACTATTCTTACTAAGAAGCTTGCAACTACTACTACTATATTAGAGCAGCTATTACTATTACGCGAGTCTTAACTAAAATATAGTTAGAGTTAACTCCCTATACTAGCGCTAACTAGCTTAGAGACGGCTAACCTTCCTAAATAATTACTAAGCGCTATTAGCTTAAGTAGCTTTACTAGCTTGCTTACTACCCTCTTAGTAACTTCTATAGCTGCTCTATTAGCTGCTCCGTTAGCTACTCTATTAGTTACTTAGTTACTACTAAGCTTACTAGTATCTATACTATTAACTTTAAGAAAGCGTAAGTAATTAAGTAATTTAAATTAAGCGCTAAATTATAAGCTTATTAATAGTAATCTCTGTTAATCTTATATACTACAAACTAGGTTAAAGAGATCTAAGAATAATCTAAATTCTACTTACTTTATATAAGCTTACTAGTTAGCATACGTAGCTGCCTCTATTAATATAACTAAGACTTAATTCTACTACACTAAGCTACCTACGCTGCTAACTAAATATAAAGACGTTATAAAACTACTAGCTCTATATAAGGAAGGCTTCCTACGCGCTATGCAGCTTAAGCTATTAATAATTTAGTAAAAATAGACGTATAAGATAGTTAGCTAGTCTAACTTTAATGCTTAGAACAATTAGGTACTACTACTTATCAAGGTATTTAAGTATAAGCCTAATAGTTAAGGCTATCTATTAAAATATAAGGCTTGTATATGCGTATAAGGAGACCTATAGTTAACTACTAAGGAGACCTACGCTGCTATACTAGCTATTTATATATTCCGCGCCCTAGTTGTAATTACTACCTACTTTAATATAGAAATATAATAGTATAACGCAGTTAATGCCTTTACTAACGTAGAACTTACTAGTCCTATCTACTACTCCCTTCTAGATAAATTCTTAAATCCTAATTATATATAGAGACTGCGCCGCGCGCTCTACGGCCTAAAGACCTTACTATTACTCTAGTATTAGGAGCTTACTAAGACCCTATTAGAGCTAGGTCTATACGCAGTAGATAATGCTCTATGCCTATAGAGGAATAATAAGCTTATAGTATTCTTCTACGTTAATAATATAGTCGTACTCTGCGCGCTAGCTTATATCTTAGCTCTATAGGAATTTAAGCAGAAGCTTCTATAATAATATAAGATCTAAGCTCTAGGAGATCTTAGCACCTTCTGCGGCATACAGGTACACAGGGACCGTAAGAGCGGCTCTGTCTAGCTCTCGCAGGCCTCCTATATAGAGCAGCTCGCTTAGAAATATCTATCTCTAAAGCTATACACGAAAGCGCTAGCTACGCCGCTGCCTCTAGAAGAGCTAGTACGATCTAATAATACTTTAGATAATACTATAAGACATTAATATACCTAGCGTACTAGCTTAATAGGCTACGCAGCTGCTGCTATACGACCTAACGTCTTAAAAGCTTACTTAAAACTAGCTAAGTTTCTTACTAATCTATCCCAGCGCTATATTAATGCTACCTATTAAGCTATTACCTACCTAGAAGCTATAAAGAATCGCGCGCTGTACTATAACGCGTCTATCTCTACTAAATCTACCTATATAGATAAATCTGCCTATATTAATAATATGCTAGAATTCTATAGAGCTTTAGATTTATTATACGCAGATAACAAAAATACGCGAAAGAGCTTATAAGGCTATATATTCTTTCTATTTAGCGGCCCTATTAACTAGAAAGCTACGCTATAACGTTATATTACTAAATTAATAACTAAGGTAGAGCTAGTAGTAGTATTAGCTACTAGCACTAAGCTAATATAGTAATAGAGAATATTTAAGAGTAATAAATTTAACCTAGGTTATAAACGCCTATTCTACTATAATAATTAGTAGACTATTAGGCTAATTATCTCTAAAGCTTCTTAGCTTAAAACCTCTATACGACATATTAATATCTACTATTACTAGCTACGCTAGGAAGCTTAATTAAATTAAATTAACCTCTTATATATTTAAACTAGCTGTTAGCCTGCTAATAGCCTTACTAAGCTACTTCTAAGATAAAAATATAAAAAATTAGTATCTCTGCTTTATTTTAAAGATTTTTCTAATACTACTACAGAGTAATAAGCTTAATTTATATACTCTTCTATCTATATAGAGTAAAAAGGTTACATTATATACAGAGCAAAAAGCTTATATTATATATATTAAGCTTAACCTATAGGCTCTACACCTTAGCATATAAGAATAAGAAGTAAGTAAGAATCTTACACCTCTAGAGACCTCTAACTATATAAGGAATTTACATACACTGTAATAGTAGATAACTACCTCCTAGAACTGCACTAGTATAGATAACTAGTTCTTACTAGGTCTTAGCTTTATAATATAGGAGTCTTAGTCTTGCTATATAAGAGCTTTAGCTTCGCCTTACAGAGACTAGTTCTTACTTTAAAAGAGGCTAATTCTTAAATTAAAAGAGGCTAAACAAATCTCTACCTTTAAGAAGCTAATTTCTTATATAAGGAGGCTAGTCTTATCTTAATTGTAGCTACCTGCTTATACAGGTAGAGAGGGATATATAGTTAACATTAGCTCTAAACTAAGTTTAAACCTAAAGGGGGTGTATAAGTAGCTAGAGCTCTGTTACATAACTACGGTCCTATAACTAAGCTTAATTAACTACTATAAGAGCCTCTAATTTATACTCTATACACATATATAAGCTACATAATACAATCTTAAGGAGCACTTAATTTCACTCTTCATCTCTGCTCTATTATCTCTTATGCTACCTAACCCCTACCTGTTTACAATAGGTTAATAAGAGTAGTAGGGTAACGTTTAAGTTAGAAGTAAGCATAAATTAATTACGCTTCTTTATTAGAGAATTAGTTAGAGTTTCTTTTAAGCTTATATTAGAGCTTAGTTAGAAAGAGTAGTAGATCCTTTTTCTTTCCTATAAATAGTAGTAGGTTAGGGAGCTTCTTAGATTATATATTTAGAGTAGCTTAGGTTATTAGAGGCGTCTACTAGGAGAGAAATAAGCTAGTTTTAGACTTTTAGGTAGTTATAGGCGCTAGTTAAACTTTAGCCTTTACTATAGCTTTAGGTAAAGAAGAGGCTAACTATTTAATAATAGCTAAACGTTCTTTAAATTCTTATTAGAAGGTAGCTATATTATTATAGTGTTAGGCCTCTTATAAGGTAAGAGTCTACTATAACGCTTTATTACTAGCCTTAATTACCTTACTACTAGCTTAGATAGATGCTAGTTTAGTAAGGATCTATTATATTAAGTTCGCATTAGTAGCTATAATATCTAAGGGGAAGGAAGTACATAATATAATATTATAAGGACGTAATAAGTAGGCCTTTAGTTCTTATAATAAAGACTAATTAATTACTACGTGCGATATCTAGGTAGATATAAGACGTTATATATAGAATAGAAATACAAATAGGTGTAAAGCAGAAATACTTAGAGGGTGGTCTGTGCTTAGGTGCGCGAACTAGCTAGTAAATAGGGTAAAGTTTAGAGAATAGTTCTAGGCGTACTATTAACAGTACGAATAGGACTTAGTAGTGTTAGGGATCTAGGAAGGATACCGTAATATATTATAAATAATGCAGCGAAGACTACTACTCTACTCTAGTTCTTCTAAGCAGAGGCTTATACTAAATTCTCTTTAGCATTACTATTACGAGCCTTCTTAGACTAGATCCTAAGCCTAGCACTTAATAGTATATATATATAGTTGATATTATCGCCCCCGCCTACTTATAATCTTCGCGGTATAAAACAACTAGATTCTCTATATAAATGCAGTTCTTTATATAGGCTTAAGAATATAAGTAAAATATAGAGTGGTTTTATAGAAAAGATTCTCGTAAATCTGCTTATTAATTAGTGTAGTTATAGTAGAGGCAGCTAATTTTACGTATTATACCTTTGCTACTAGCACGCTTACGTAGATTAAGATGCCTATAGTTAAGGCGGCTAGATTTTCTAGAGAGCCTACATAGTCTTATAGTAACTTTTTATTATTTCTATAAAGTAATATAAAAGATGTAAGTTTTAGTAAATTTATATATAGGTATACTTTATATACATTCGCGTTTTTCTTATAAAGATTTAAAAAAGATTAAGTTTTACTTTTATATCTTACTAGTTTATATATTACTATATAAATAATACATTATAATAGCACTAGCTATAATTACCTAAAGATTTAAAATAACTATATTTCTAAATGTATCTCTTAAATATAATATAAACTAACTAATAAAATATCCTACTAGACGTTAGAAAAAGCATACGGGCAAAGCATTTAATATTAAGAATAATCTAATTCTTTTATTAACTTATTCTAACATGCTTTTAAAGCTATCTCTTTGTACTATTAAAGAAACGTTAGCAATATAGGAAATAATTTTATAGAGATTAGCTAGGAAAGAAAATATAGTAAGCAGCTTTTAGAATATAATTACAGTCTACATTATAGTCTAACCTTAATTATATAAAGAAGAAAGCATGCATAGTACTTAAGAATACATGGAATAGAAGCGGCGAAATATTTTTAGTATATCTTAGAAAGCTGCCTTATATTAACTACTAATTACTATATAGAAATCTATTAATTAGAATAATTTAATAGGAACACTACTGAACTCAAACTATTATAAAAAGAGGCTAAATAAAAGATAGGCTAATTGTAAAAAAAGGCTAATCGCAGAGGCTAAAAGCTATTAATAGAATACTAATAAGGAGATCTTATTATTAGGCTCTTCTAATTTCTAGGTTCTGCTTAGTAGTTTACTTAAGACAACTTACTAAAACATTCTAGAAATACTTCATTTAGTCTTATAGGGTCCTAATTCCTAGCTCTATTATTAACTCTATTTTTAATTGCTAATATTAAATGAAGGTAAATAATTTTCTATCTACTATTAAAACTGGATAAAGCTTCTTTCTCTACTCGCCCCTACTGGCTCTATTATATCTACAGTGTACGTTATCTGCGCTATCTGCGTTTTTAGAATACCCTTATAAGGCACCGCTCTATTACTATCTCCATTAGCACTGCTGCGCAAGTTCCATTCTTCAATCTTATGCGCATGCGACGAACTGCTAGCATCTACCAGTGTCTCCATTATAATGTTTGAGTCGTATAGCCCCCTCCTCCTTAAGTTTTTGTTGCGATGACCACGGCTAATAGTCACGATATCCCCCTTGGAGCCTTTAAGGTAACTAGAGTCTTGGATGCTAGAGAGGAGTCTTAGTGCAACGGTCTGTAAGAACTGGCGAATAGTCAGTTGGGAGGCGCATATGATTAAGAGGTTCGCCCCAATTAATACCCAGTAGTTAATAGGGCCTGCGACCCAGGTAGAGTCTACCTGTTCGATTTTAGTGACGAGCAACGCTAGGCGGACGATCAAGGTAACTAATGTTCTGGATAAGTGTGACCCTTGTTAGCGTAACCGTAGCTAAGCAGTGCGACTACAGGCGAGAGAATATGAACACGTACATGGAACCTAGAACAAACATTAGAATCAGTCCGATTTTTTTGCTCCGCGACATCTGAAGGCGCATGACCATCGGGATGGGAATCGCGATGATAAGACAATCGACAACCACCCCAAAAGCCGCGGTGGCTTCATACAATGCTGGGCGATCGATGCATGTACCATCGGAAACAGTAAGGTCCCATCCCATTGCGATTGGACTGCATGCAAATATGGAGGCAAAGAAGATGACGGTGCTCGCGCCAACGCTAATGAACATGGTGGTGTAGGTGGCTCATTGGAATTATCTCATTTGACTCTGTAACTAAGTATAGAATATCAAGAGCACAAGTTTTGTGAGAGCAGTTGGTGGGGCGTAGATAATCGTGTGTATGTACACGCCGTACTAATATGAAGATTTGCAATGGGCACGACGACTCGATTCCGATGAGACGTACGAAATAGTTTTCTTGGAATTTGCTGAAGGGCATCTCCCATGCATGAACTCCGATGTATTTTCGCAATAAAGCCCTTATATCTCGCTTAGTCAAACGTTTTTCTCTGAAGAAGAGCAGAATACTCACGGACTATAAGAGCCTGAATGGCAATGGACAAGATCTACGTGCACAGTAAGAAACCGCTGGAAATATCCATGCGCTTAAGATTGGGACTCATCTCACCCATGCCACAATGAGGATATCTTGTTCCCTGTTTCAGCAGCTGTCGATAGGAATGGGAGAGAAACACGAGAGACTCACAGTCGTCGATTGTCAATCGTTTGCGCAACACAGCCTTCACGTACAACCGCTGACCTAGGAACAAGAGAGCCAGGAAACCGCCCAGGCCCGTGAGGCAGTAGCAGGTGACATCTCCGTTCCTCTTGGGGTTATCGAAGTCGACATCGTAGCCCTCGGGTGCAGGAATGATGGTGAGGACACCCTTGGTCATAGATAGCTCCATACTGATGCTAACGAAGGCATCCGGCCTCAGAAGGTGAGAAAGTGGGGAACGGAACGGAAGAAGCGCACTAGCCCTATATAGGTAGTAAAGGAGGCAGCCTTCGTTGCTTTACTACTACTCCATCCTTCACGCTGTTCGCTCACTTTGCCTCCGATGTTCTATCTGCAGAAGGGATCCACTGGCTGGCGGTCCGTACCCGCTTTCTGTCGATCAGTTCCCGTACCACCCAGCTGGACGGTTCGGGGCTTGTTGTACATACATTCCCCCCCTCCCCCTGCGCGGGTCATTAGCCTAGTGTAGCGAGACAAGGAATATTCTCATACAAAAGATCACATTCGCGGACGTGCGAACGCCCGAAGCTAACGACTCGCGCGCAGGGAGGGGGGACTGTACTGTGGTCCCCTCCCCGAATTATAAGCCATTTGCCCCTTCGGCCCACGCCCACGCCAAGCAGCGGGCCGAAACCTGTAATTTGGATTAAGAATTTCGCTACGCGTATTGGAAATACAGCTAAGATCCTCGATCCAATTACTTAGTGCCTTCCTATACAAGATAGGATTACGCACCCAAGTAAAATACGTATATCACCAATCCTCGCCAACCACAAATGCACCCACTACAGCTCGCTTAAGCGTGGCAAATGGCTTATACTTCTGAGGGGGGGACCACAATACAGCGTGGCAGGGCTAGTTGAACCTTTTTGTAATCTTTTGCATACAACAGAGATTGAGTCGGCGCTATGCACCCAGTCCTGAGGTGGGGCGTTAGCTTATTTCCGAGGTACCTAGGCAATGAGACGCGGTTGGTCCTGCCGTTGGTGTGCTGATTGCAGGTGGCTGAAATTCAGCTGACTGGAAAGCGAGCTGCCCAAAGATAAGGTTTTGACGGTCGTTGTTTGCAAGGTTCAATATATCGTATGCAGCTAGTATTTATTCCCGACATAAACCATTGATCACGTAAGTATCTTTTGGCCCGCTCTGGTGTTTATTTGTGTAAGTGCGCGCAAGTCAATAGTGCAGTGGATATTGATAGCAGGTCGATATCTGGTATTGATTGTATGGTGCGCGGGTTGGCTACGATATATGGGAAAAGTTTGATGTGAAAGGGCGTACACAAGGATTCACATGTACCCACGTGGCGTTACGAGGAAAGGATTTGATATGATGATGCAAATCCAGCCGCGTTCGCGCGGCGTCTGTTCGCTGAGCCCAATAGCCACGCTCATCGGCCTGTTCTGCAGGGGTGACACGCATTGCGTGCGTGAAATATAGCCGGGCGGGTCGCGCAATCATTCGAGTTCAATTCCCAAGACCGTTACAGTCACACTGCAGCAACGTCGAGTGTCAGGCAGCTCAAACATGTTATTGTGTAACAGCCTTCGTAGGTTGATGTTGCCCTTCTTATATTGCGCGAGCGCATGGGGAGCACGCACACGCAGCGGCGTTCGTCACTCTCCTCTCATCCTCTTCTACCAATCCAGCGTGTTCTTGCCATGGATACTGACGAAGTTCTCCAGTGTGACCAACTTTTCGCCGCAGGGTTGCAAGACCTGGTTCTCCTACGCGGTTCCGCTGCTTACGTGGACCGCGAAGCTTCTTACTGGGCGGCCAACAATCCACTGCACCCCAGCTGCATCGTCCAACCCCGCAGTACCGACGATGTCTCGCGCATCGTAAAGGTGCTTTCTAAGGCCAACAGCTTGGTTGCTCTTCGCAGTGGTGGCCACACCCAGTGGACGGGTTCCAATGACATTCGCAATGGGGTCACCATAGACCTAGGCCGGATGACTACTGTTACATACAATTCCCAATCTAAGCTCGCCTCAATCCAACCCGGACCGCGATGGGGTGACGTCTACGAAGCACTTCTGGATTATGGCGTCTGCGTCCCTGGTGGCCGTGATGGGAACGTCGGCATAGGCGGCTTCCTAACTGGAGGTGGGAATTCGTACTATGCCGGTCTCTATGGTTGGGCTACAGATAATGTCGCCAACTTTGAGGTTGTTCTTGCTGATGGTTCGGTCGTTAATGCGAATGCTAAGTCGCACTCTGACCTCTTTAGGGCTCTCAAGGGAGGATCTGGAAACTTTGGCATCGTAACCCGCTTCGATATGTATACTTTTCCAGCAACTGATGTCTGGGGTGGTATACGCGCTGCGGTCAGAAGCGAAGGGGATGAACTTGCACAGGCTATGGTCGAGTTTACGAACAACAATAAGAAGAACCCAGAAGATGCATACATCATCAACTACACCTTTAGCTCCAGCTCCTCATCGGACATTCTGGTCGCTCACGTCGTTATCGATACGAATGGAGTCGTCAATGCACCAGCATTTAAGAAGATCCTGAAGATCCCAGTCATTATGGACGACGTCAAGAGGAGGACCATGGCAAACATGGCAAACAGTTATCTGCTTCCTAGTGACGAGCAGTAAGTTTGATCACATTCACCTTGCTTCTGCCTCAGGAAGGTCTAACAAATAATCTCAGGCAAGTCTGGTTTACTCTCACGTTTAAGAACGATGTGAGGGTCATCAAAAAGGCGGGTATGATGCATGATGAGCTGGTTAAAGAACTCAAACGTGTGATGCCAGCCGGAAATTTCACGACTCAATGTCTTTTTCAACCCGTTCCTACCCTTTTCACGGAACACTCGATTCAACGAGGAGGCAATGTACTAGGGCTCGACGACGTCAAGCAAAATGCGCTGTTGTGGTTGATCACTGGCTCTACAGAAACCGCTGAGCAACAAAAAATCATGCGGGAGAAGCTGACAACGTTTTACACTACCTTGGACGCATATGCGAAATCGCTAGGTCTCAATGTCGCCTGGCAGTATCTGAATTACGTCGATCAGACACAGAACCCGCTCAAGAGCTACGGCCAGAAGAATGTTGACTTCATTCGCAAGGTTTCGGCGAAATACGACCCGTCCCGAGTTTTTCAGAGGAAGGTAGTATCGGGTTGGAAGATTTCTAATGTCGGTGCGTGATTGGAGTGCATTAGTCGATGTAGAATAGAGTGTTTTGGTTGTGCATGATTGCCTTTCTGTGTAGCCTCAAGGCTGAATTTCTGCATTATTGCGCTGTCAGCATTGGAATCCAGTGCAAAGCTCTGCATGTTGCGCTGCAGATCGACCGCAGGCAGTACAGTCTGGTAGGAATGGCACCGCTGCTGTCTCTGCGGTATATACAAGACGTGACCCCAGAGTTGCCATCAATCAATCAGGATCAATTTGAAGCCGTGATTAATTTAATTAATACTTAGGGACCTCAGAAACTTAATTAATTAATTAAAGGTAATTTTAGGGGTGTTTTAATTAAGAATTAACTAATAAATTAATTATAAAATTACTTAGAGATAATATTTATACGTAGGGAGTTATAAAGGCTTATCCTACTGCGATGTCTAATAGATATCCTGTATCTTAAGCTCTAAGAGCTCTACTAGGTCCTCTCTATTAGAAGTATTCTAGGCTAGAGAGAATCTAGCTCTTAGCTAGCTCCTTACGCAGGTAATTATAGAGAGTAATTAAGGGCTTATTTTTTAACGTTTTAGCTTTATTATATTACTAACCTTAGAGAATACTCTCTTATAGTAATAGAAAGACGCTAGAGTTAATAGAAGATTAATAGCTAACTAAAAAAGGTAGAGATACGTATTATAGAGAGATAGCTAGTACCTAATAAAATCTATATAGTATATATAATTCTTAGAGACGCTTAATTTATTATTCTACTAGTATTTAAATTTATTATTACTAATAATAAAAGAAGCTGTAGTATTAGCTTTTAAAGGCTTAATATATAACTTAGTATAGTTAATAATATTATTTATGCATTATAATTATTTATATAGAGGAGAGTTAATAGGATAAGCAGGCTCTAATTTATACTTAGCCTAGAGCTCTTAAAATTACTAATTAGCTTTATTAAGCTAGCCCTTATACTCTTCTATTTATAAGTTTATAAAGTAATACTTATAATAGAGGTAAAGAACTATAGAGGCGTAGTAAACTAGTAAGTTCTTAAGTAGCGTATAATACTTTAAGAGCTTTATATAAGCTACTATTATATTAATTTTTAAGTAGTTCTTAGATGCGTTAAGCTTATTAACATTAACGCTTATAAAGCTCTCTATAAGTTACTTAAACTATAAGAGAAAATACTTAAACGTAGAATATACCTTATAAATTACACTAAAACTGCTAGAGTTTCTACAGCCTTTAAGTCTCTTAGTAGCCTTCTTTAAGGAATAAAGAACTTTAATATACTAATTAATTATAGTCTAATTAGCTGCGCTAAGTCCTTTAGTAGAAGCTTTAGTATTAATAGAAGCCTTACTACGCGCGTAAGCTAAGGACTAATTCCTTAGCACTTTATTAGCTCTATAATTAATAAGGGTATTAATTAAATAGTAGAGAAGGACTACTTTCTTTATAAAATTAAGGTACTTATTCTAGCGCGTAATAATAGACTTAATAGGTTCTAGGAGCCACGTAAGCTCTTCTACCTTACGCGTTAACCACTTAAAGTTATAGAAAAGCTTATACTACTAAGGCGTTAATATTAAATATATAACGTTAACTAGAACTTTAATAGGGCCCTTCTCTTATTACTTACGTAGATATTTCTCTTCTACTTCCTACTATAAGGGATTATTTTTAAAGGCGTCTTTATTAGCTTTAAATATTATAGTTTACTCTACTAAGTTAAGTAAGTAAGAATAGTAGCGTAAGTGTTACTTCTATAGAAGAAAGCTATAATAATTACCTAGGGCGTTAATAGCTATATTATTATTTATTATATTATTAAGTATAAAGTACCTAATTAATCTACTATTAACGCTAAACGCTTCTAGCGTTTTAATAATAACTATAGTAACTTTCTCGCCTATATACGCGCTACTAAGTTAAAGAAGAGTAAGAGAAAGGGTATAGAGCTTACTATAACTATTAACGTAATAAGTAATAAGTCTATAAAACGCACTCTTATCGTCCTTTATAGACTAGCTGTTAAAGCTTATATAGACCTTACTAAGCGCGCTAGAGAGCTTAGCTTATACTTAAGGCTAGAGATTTATATATAATCTTAGTAGAAAGGCTGTAATATATATATAGCTTCTAAAGGTAGCTATCTTAGCGTCTAGATTAGCAGCGCGTAGAAGTAATTAAAAGGATAGCATTTTTATTTCGCGTAGTAGGTAATTATTCTCTATAAGCTAGCTAACTATAGCAAGTTAAAAGCGCTATTAATTAAAGTTTCTAAGGTCGTTAGATACCTTCTATAATAATTCTACGCCGCTGCGTATAAGAGAGCTAAGAGTACGCTGCCGTAACTCTAGCTAAGCTAGCTGCTTACCTAGGCGAAGGTGCCTATAGCCTTATCGTCTCTGCTCTACGTAATTTTACGACGCTATTATTAAGCTCGTTATCTCTAGTATTCCTCTATTGCTTTACGCTCTATGTATATAGCAGTAGCGATAGATAAAGAATATACGCTTTTTATTGCTCTAGAGCATAATGTAATATCTATAAGCGTAGAGTACTAATTTCTTAAACTTCTACGTACGTAGAGGCTTTATATACTCTAGTAGCCTTCTCTACTTAATCCTATTAAAGTTATCTATAAAATAAGTATTAAAGTTAAGCCTAGGGCTCTTAGAGCTAGGTAATAAGGTTATTAATAGAGTAATAGTAGCGTAAGTTAACGCAGCTTAAGCTCTTAGTATTAGAGTTTCTAAGACTTCCTAGAAGGGCGTTACGTTAATTAAAGGCAAAGCCTCTATATTAAAGAAGGCGCTATTAATATTCTAGAGCTTAGTCTTAAAGCTCTAGCTGCTCTAAGACTCTATAGGCTCTAAGGTACTCTATAAGTCGCGCGTAATAACTAGAGGTTCTGCTAGCTATATAGCTATATTTAAAAGGGTTCTTTTACTCTTATTTCGCAGTGCTAGAGGCATTATATATATATATAGAAGAGCGTAAGAGGGCGTTAATAAGAGACGTAATAAATTTAAGGTGCTTAGTAGGCTAATTACCTAATTAGGAAATTATCTAAAACACTAAAAACGCGTAAAAATTACTATATTTATTAATTTTACAGCTTTAAAAGGCTATCTTAGCGTTAAAAATAACGTTAAAATAGATTAATATATTTATAAAGATTAATTAGGAGAATACGTTTAATCCTAATTAAGACAATATATATATAGGAGAAGGATTTACCTAATTAATAGGATTAATCCGTTAAAAATTAATTAAAAACTAATCTCCTAATTGATTGATGGCAACTCTGCGTGACCCCTACCGGCAACCGACACCCCTGTTCAAGCTGATTTAAATACTCCCCTGTTTATATTACTCAAAAATTATATTGCTCGATGCGGATATCACCGGTGAAAAATGCAGCTTGATCGCCGGGCCAAGCGATTTCGCTTCCTTCGGACTTCATGCTTTGATGTGTGTGAAAAACTTTGCATGCAGTGAGCACAGGGACTATTGATGAATCCTAGTAGGATGGAAAGGACTTGCGCAAGTAATTCTAAAAGATTCAATGCATTAGCTTCCCAAAGCGGCACTCAGCTCCTATCTAGCAATCCTGCTCATTCAGCAAGACTCACTCAGTGATACAGCCTTGGTTCGCTATCAATGGCTATCTATAAATTTAATGAGCTTGCTTTCATACCTAAGTGTTCACCCAGCCCCTTCACCATGGAGTACCAATTCTCCAAGATTGTCGACCCGTCGTTGTTTGATTCGAAAGGACTCATCGCTGATATCCCGGTCCGGAAGAATTTGTTCTCTGAAGCAGAGTATGTTGGAACATTCCGCGCCCAAGAGGACTGAAATGTTCTTGTCGCTCCTCTGGGGAGTTCAAAGGCGCCCTTGATCCGAAATATCCCCTCATGTCAGTAGACATACCCGAGTGTCGACCGGAACGCCTCGAAATCGTTGCGTACGCTAACGAGTTTGCTTTTCTATACGATGGTAAGCACGCGTTGCCAGATTTCGTTCCGGAATGCTCACGATTCAGATGCCACGGAATACATGGCTCATGATCAGGTAAACCCAGAGAGATGTTACATCCAAGATTAAGGTTCGCGATCTTTGACACGATTCAGGTCATTGTGTCGATGAACGAATCCATAAGATTGTTTCTTGAAGCCGCCGAAACGGGGCATATGAACCCTCAAGGAAGCGGTATAAACAATATGCAGGCCCAGATGTTCAAGGAAATGGCGACGATCGACCAACCTCGGACCATGGTCGCTATGAAAGCGTGGGCTGAGTTCTTGCAGCTCACGTCAAGCCGATATCGGCGTAGACGGTTCGAGACTCTGGATGAGTACATTCCCTACAGAGTATGGGACGTTGGACAGATGTCTGTCTTGGTATATTTCTATTCCTCCTGTAACCATTCTAACGACACGGAAGGCACATGTTTGGCCTCATCACGTTCGGAATGGGCTTGACGATCCCAGAAAGCGACATGGAGAAGTGTACCAAAGATACATAATCGACCTGCGCAGCCATTGCACTGGCGAACGATCTATTCTCGTGGGAGAAAGAACGCGATGCGGCGAAACGGGACAACATGCCACATATCGTCAACGCTGTCTGGGTCATAATGGGGCAATACTCTGTCAGTAAGGAAGAGGCGAGGAAGATCTATCACTCCAAAGTCGTTGAGTTGGTTAAGGAGTATAAAGCAATCGTTAAACGGTACGGGGACGATCAGTCGATCTGCATTTGTGACGGTTGTATTCCTATATGTAGGACGCCGGACGTTTCAAGAAGAGTTCCGTATCCGGAGGTTTCGGTGGAGAGAGGCGTAACAGAGCCGCCCCTTTAATTAACTCTCAAGAATTAATGCAGTTCCTTAAGCTTCTACTATACGTAACAGCTTTAATATATAAAAAATACGTTAAGGCACTACAGTATAACATTATTAGCAACCTTATCTAAGGTTTAACTTATCTACAATATAATTTAGGAACGGAATTAAACTCTTACTAGAGGTAAGTGCAGAAGCGGCTTATACAGCTCTAATAAGAAGGCTTTCTTTTATATTCTTCTGTATATTTAATCTAAATTATAGAAGCAGGTAAGAATTAATTTATAGAGGTTAGCGTGTTTATTATATTACTTATAGACGGAGCGCTATATATATATAGCGTAGCAACGATGCTAATATATCTTATAATTAATTAGTTAAAAGCATGCGAGTATGTAAGGGCACTGGCAGCAGGAAGAGGACCAGATGGAAAGTACATGGTATATTAAGAGATTAGACAAATCCTTACAGAGTAAGGGGGTTTAAGGCTAAGACTATATAGGGCCAGTTACGTGCTAGGGCTAGGCTAACAGATACCTAGTAGTTCTAGCTAAAGAGGCATTATAATAGCCCCCCCCTTTTTACAACGTCGTCCTAATATTATAAAGTAGAGAAATATATAATATCCTTTAGGTAAAGTTCCTAGGTACTACTAAATAAGTCCTAGGATTCTATTAGATTACCTATAGGATACTACTAAAGATTTCTTAGAATTATAGTAAATAGTCTATCTAGTTACCTTACTAATTACTTAGCTTACTTATTACTAATATTAATTTTATAAAGAGGTAATAGGGCTATTAAGTAGGTGTTTATTACGTTTACCTAGAGTAGCGCGTTTACGCGTGCTTTTTAACGTAGTTTTAGTTAGGTCCTATAGAAGTTACAGCTAGGTACTACTTTATTAAACTTCTAAAAAACCTTCTATAGAGAAAAACAGTATTATAGAGAAACTTTAGTAGACCTATTACCTATAAGTAATATACTAAGGTTTTAGTACGTATCTAGATACTATCTATACTAGGTATTAGTTAGGGTGTTTACGCGTAATATAAGTAAATATTTTTTAACGCCCCTTTTATACGTAGTCTGCTATTAAAGGCTCTTATAATCTCTTTTCTATTCTTAGTAGTTCTATAATTAGTTATCTATAGACTTATAATTAAGTATTTATAAATACTTTAGTGCGTAGAGTCTACTACTATAGCGTATTACCTACGTTATAGTAAGGTTTTATTTATATACTAACTTAACTTAACTATACTCGCCCCTTATAAGGTTAAGCGCTAATTATATTAGTAATTTAGCGTAAGAATTAAATTCTCTAACTACTTTCTATAATAAGTAGGCTAAGGCTACAGCGTATAGGCTCTAAGACTTACTTATAACGTTATTAGTAAAGGGCTAGAGAAGTAAACACGCTAGTAGCGTTATATATATAAAGGTAGGTAATAGGAGTCCTATTTCTTTAATTATACTATAATATCTACTATACTTATTATGCCTCACCTATTTCTTACTACTACCTTTAATAAGCTAATTCTAGCTTATATCTATAAGCTTCCCGCCTATCTAGAGCCCTAGCTACCTCTTATATAGACGTAGTGCCTAGGCTATCTCCTATAGTTTGCTAATAAGGCTTACTACTAGACTAGTAAAGCTAAGTACCTTACGTAGTGCTACGCTAATAGAAACTTTTATAGCTACTCTAACGTATATTCTAAGTATTTAAGCTATATTAAGCGTAAGGAGACTTATAAACTTATAAGTAATACTAAAGCTAAAGATATACTACTAACTTTCTATATAGGTTCTACTATAGTTCTACTACGCTTTTAACGTTCTTACCTAGCTACTTAAGTATATAGTTAAGAAAAGTACTTAGGCTAGAAAGGCTATATCTAGTTCTTAGAAGCGCGTTTATTAGTACGCTATAGCGCTAAACGTAGGTATTATTAATAAGCGCGTAGCTTATAAGCGCGAGGTTACCTATATTAGTAGTAAGATAATAGTGTATTAGTAGCAGGCTACTAAGTATACGTATAACTTTAAGAGATATAAAGTATACTTATTATCTCTCTTAAGAGCCTTTACTAATTATTATAGTATAGTTTAGATAGTATTAGAGCTCTTAAGCCTTCTAACTTTATAACTAACGCTATGCTAGAGTTATAGTTTACTGCGCTCTATAATAATAATATATAGTAACCTAAGGGCTTATAGAATTATAAGAGGCGCTAGTTCTACTTTAAAAGTAAGATTCTAATAGCTTCCCTTAGGAGTAGTAGTACTATACTAGTTACTTCTAATAAAAGAGGGAATTCACTGTAGTTCCTAGGCACTAGGTCTATGCTAGGTAGCTAAGCTGCTATAGGCTTCCCTCTTCTATAGTAGTATGCTGCTAAAATAATATATATATTTATAAATTATAGCTTATCTAGTTCTTAATAACTTCTTACCTGCGTATAATAAGCTTTTAGCGCTTTACTTTAAAAAGTAATAAATGCTAAACTAGGGCTTCTTATATATATTAAGGGGTATACTAGTTTTTACCTAGAGCTATTATCTTTATATAGATATAGAAGTATTATTACGTATAACTTCTACCTAAAACCGTAGTATTATATTAGCTAGAGGCGCCGCGTATAGCATTACTATAGCCTTACTTAGAGTAGCTATAGCCTACTTCTTTATAAGTTTTCTTTATTATATCTCTAAGCGCTTTCTATAGGAGTTACACTTACTTAGGTAAGGTAACTAGTTATCTAGGTGTTCCTAGTATTTCTAGAGGACCTTATTATAATAATTAAGATTCTTCTTAACCTTTTAGGTAGCGTCTTCTAATAGCTACCCTAGCTATTTAATAAGGAACTTTTACTAACTATAGGTAACCTTATAGGCAAGAATTACCTCTACCTTATATTAGTTATTATTAGTAAGTTTAATATCCTAGACTAGGCCTAGTTTAAAGCTACTGCCTTTATAGGGTTTAATTTATTTCTTAAGTAAAGAAATATAGAAGATAGAATATAGCTAGGCTATAGATAGAGGTAGGTTAAGCCTATACGCTAGCTATCTATACTATTTCTTAATAGTAAATAAGCCTAGATACTTTACGTTTAGCTTCTTACTTAGCCGCTTAGTTTTAATATTAGTAGCTTTTAATAAAACCTATTTACTAATAGTAAAGTGTTTATTAGTTTGCTTAGAATTATACTAGGCTTACTAGTATTATTAGGCTTATTTTAACGCCTTATAGGTGTCTAACTAATTCTCTACCTACCCCTTTAGATATACGTTTGCGCGCTAGCGTATTACTAGAGTTATTATAGGTGTTTTCTAGAAGTCTAGTAAGAGCTATAGCTAGTAATTATCTAGTATACTATTAAAGCCTTATAACTTAATACTAAACGTAACCTTAATTAGACTCTACCTATAAGTAGAGTAAGCTTTAGAGTTATATATATATTCTACTATAGGTAGTAAGCTGCACTAGTTATCCTATTAATAGTTATAGTATATATAGAGGTACGTCTCTAGCTTCTAATTTTAGCGCTCTATTTAGCTATTTATTTATAGATAGAATGCTATGCTTAGTCTACGCCTTACCTATAGGTAGAAGTATATATTACTCTAGAACTTACTTATAAAGACTGTCCTGCAGTCTATTAGTAAGCTATTTAGGGGTCCTGCCTTAAGAAACGCTTCTCTATAGAGAAGGTCCTACGTAGTAATTATCTTAGTAATAGAAAGGTACTAAACATACTTTAAAAAGAAGTTAATAAGTATAAGCACTAAATTATACTAGTTACCTGCGTAGTCTATAGACTCTAGCAGGTTAGTAATAAAGTCTAAGGAGAAATCTCTCTATAGCTCTATTAGCAGAGATATAGACTCTAGCGTCCCCTATAGCTTATACTACCTTACCTTATTTACTTAGCATAGAACGCAGCTATTAATATAGCTTTTAACATCTTTAGCTAGACCTGTTTAATAGTACTTCTAGTAAAGAATTACTATTATCTTCTTAATACTATAGTGTCTATTAAGGGGATTATTATAGTTTCTAGTAAGAAGAGCTTAATAGAGAGCTTAATCTTAGAAAATTTATACTTTTCTAGCTCTATAAAGAACGCCCTATAAATCTTAGATCTATTAGGGCTTACCCTTAAGGCGCTTCTCCTTATTCTAAAGTGTCTAATCTAAGAGTTAGTAATAGGCTATATTACGCTTCTAAATCTTATAGAGATAGTTAAGTAAGAGCTTAGATAAATCTAAAATAAAGGCCCTGTCTTCTTATACAGCTGCTTATATAAGATAGTATAATAAGTAAGTATAAATTACCTAGTAATAAAGAAGTGCCTCTATAGTATCTACCTAGTTAGCTTACTCTCTAGACTTAGGTTCCCTATTAGGTTATTCTATAAATAGAATAAGAATTACTAATAACGCTATAACGTTAGTAGCTAGCGCTATACTAGAGAATCTCTAGTTAGATTTATATACGCTGCCCTTAGTGCCTGTACAGGACCTATATAGTTTCTTATTAGTAGGTATAAAATTATAAGCTAACTAACTAATAGCCTAGGTAGTAGTAGACTTTTAGAGAGTCTACGTCTAGAGTTTATTCTAGAGAGTAGGAAGTATAATATTTCTTAGTTCTTTTACTTCCCCTACCTAAAAGCCTTTAGCGTAATTAGGTCTTCTTAAGGGAGCGTTAGCTAGATTAACACTTCCTAGCTTATATTTAATTTTAAAATTAAAACGTGCTAGCTCCTTAGCCTAGCGTGCTTACTTAGGTGTAAGCTCCTTTATAGTTATAAAATACTTTAGGTTATTATAGTTAGTTACTACCTAGATTATACTTAAGATATACTTAAGATAGTGCCGCTAAACCTTAAAGCATTTAATAATAGCGCTTAGCTCTTTATTATAAGTATGCTATTATAGAGATAGACTACTAAACTTATAGCTCTAAAAAGTAACTAGTTTCTAGTACTTTTCTATCCCCTCTTTGCTGCTTTATAGCTAAAGTAAGATTACTGCTATAGTAAACTCTAATACGTCTAAGATAATTATAATAGGTTTAGTTAGATTAAAGTGTTATAGCACTAAAGCTTTAGTAAATAGGCTCTTTAATTTAAAGAACGCGTTTCTTACCTCTATTAGCTATAACTACTCCTTATACTAGTAGGTTAGACCTTTCTTTATCTTCTAAGGCTACAGTTTTATTACCCCTATCCTAGGTTTTACCTAATTCTTAGGTAGTACCTAGGCGGCGACTATATACTCTAGAAGTAGTTATATAATCTTTAAGTAATTATAAATAAATTATTAGTAGAAGTTTATAAACTCTATAAAAACTTAAATATGTTAGTACTCTTCTAGCTCTAGCTATTCCTATATAGTTTAGACCTATACTAGATCTATTACTACCTCTTAGAGTGTAATAATATAGTCTAAGAACTTTACTAATTTTATAAAGAAGGTACATTTTAACGCCTTAGCGTATAGACTCTATTCTAACAGCCTCTCTAGAACTTTACGTATATGCCGCTTATAGTCCACCTTATCTTTAGAGAAGATAAGTATATTATCTAAGTAGACTATATATATACGGTCTACGAGGCCCCTAAGGGCTCTATAAATGTATAATTAGAATAACGTAGGGGTATTAGTTAACTTAAAGGGTATAATAAAATACTTAAAGTAACTATAATAAGTTTTAAACGCAGTCTTTTACTTATTCCCCTTCTTAATGCGTAGCCTATAATAGGCGTTGCGTAAATTCAGTTTACTAAAGACTTTAGCTTTAGAAAGCTAGTTAAGTATTTTACTAACTAGTAGAATTAGGTAATAGTTCTTAACTATTACTTATTTAGGCCTTAATAGTTAACGCATAGTTATATTATACTATTAGCCTTTAGGATAAATAGAATTAGAGCTCTAATAGGGGATTTACTATACCTAATCTAGCTCTTCTCTAGTATAGAATTAAGGTATTCCTATAGGATCTCTAGTTTACAGTTAGAGAAATTATATATAGGTATATTAGAAGGTATCTTTCCTCCTATTAATTTAATAGCATAGTTATATTCTAAATTCTGTTAAATTCTTAATAACCCCTTAGAGTTAAAGATATAAAGTTAGTTCTATAAACTCTCTAGAATAAGGGCTTTATCCTTATCTATTATATAAGACTTACCTATAGGCGACTGTATACCTAGTAGGAACTACCTAGGACTTATATAGTTTCTTTATAGAGAGTCTCGCGCTTAGCTTCTACTATAGCGCAGTAATAAGTAGGTAACCTTAGCTACTATAAGCTAAGGTAGATCCTTTAACTTAGAGTAGCTCTTATTATATTTAGTTATATATTTAAGTATTTAGAATATCTAGTCCTTAAACTAGAGTAGTCCCCTCTTATACTAGTAAGTAGCGTCTTATTTAATATCTTTACTATAGAGTGTAGTTATGTAGCTACTAGACTATTACTAGAAAGCCTCTACCTTTACTATATCCTCTAGTAGTAGTACTTTCTTAGGCTATAGCCTATAAATCTAGAAGTCCTAAGGGTACAGTATATATACCGTTTTCCTTAGGGCTATATCTATAAGCAGTTTATTAAGATTAGTAATTTTAATTCTCTTCTTAGCTATATCTTAGAACTACTACTTAAAGGTACTAGTACTATACTAGATCTTTAGGTTAGCCTTAGCTAACTAAGGGTATTCTAGGATAAGATTATAATCTTTAAACTAGGTAGCCTAGAAATTAGTAGGTTTAACTATACGTTAGGTACTAACGCTATATAGGTTCTTATAATTACTTAGTACTTTAATTAGAAAGATAGCTTCTTTAAGTTTAGGTCTCTATTACTTAAAGTATTAGATAATTATAAGTAATTCTTTATTATAGATCTTATAGTAACTCTTAGTAGGGCTTATACGCTTTAAGATGTATATAATAGGCTATGTTATACCTTTAGTATTAGTCTAAGATATAATATCTACTATAATATAGTTAGAGGCGTCCGCTTTTATAATTATTAGAAGTTCTAGGTTAAACTGTTAGAGGATAGAAGCCTTAGTAAACACTTTCTTTAGTGCGTTAAAAGCTTTCTAATAGATTAGGTTAAACTAGAATTAGGCGTTCTTTTTTATAAAGGCTATAAGCAGGCTTATAAGATTAGAGAAGGTATTTATAAATTATTAATAAAAGTTAGTAAACCTAACAAAGGCTTATATATTCTTTATATTCTTTATATTCTTTAGATACTCCTACTCTATAATCGTTATAACTTTATTTAAGTCTATCTAAATCCCTTTAGTAGAGATTACGTACCCTAAGTATATAACTTTAGTCTTATAGAACTCGCATTTATCTATATTAAGCTATAGGCTAGCTTCTTCTAGCGCCTTAAGTACTAGTTAGATATGCTTCTTATATTTAGCTAGGAAATTACTATAATCTAGTATATTATTAATATAGGCTATATAGAAGATGTTAAGGTACAGTTAGAGCATGTTATTTATAAAATACTAGAACGTACTTAGGGTATTAGCTAAGCTAAA
>MU005605.1:16334-42421 GCA_010405425.1 Lentithecium fluviatile CBS 122367 | reverse complement strand
TTATAGTAAAGACTAATTAATTACTACGTATAATATCTAGGTAAATATAAGACGTTATGTATAGAACAGAAATAGTAAAATAGGTGTAAAGTAGAAATACTTAGGGGAGTAGTCTATGCTTCTAGTGCGCGGACTAACTAGTAGTTAGAGTAAAGTTTAGAGAATAGTTCTAGGCGTACTAATAACAGTACGAACAGAACTTAGCAGTGTTAGGGGATCTAGAGAGGATACCGTAAAAATATATCTATACTACTCTAAGGACCTAGCTCTCTATTACTCTTTAAATCTTACTATATATTACCTCTATTAAAAATAAACTATAAAAGCAAATTTCTATAATATAACTAACGCGTTCTATACTAATTATAAAATAACTTATAAGTTCTTATAAGGCTACATCTTCTTCCTCTTTAGTAGACTAATTAACTAGAAAATAATATTCTAATAATGCATTATTAAGTTAACTACTAAAGCTAAACTTACTTTCTATAGAATATACTAAGTATTACTAGTATTCTAGAATCTTTAATCATCTCTACCTACATTTTAATAAGAAACTATTAATATATTATAATACTAAATAAATTATTCGTCTTATTATTATATATTCCTCTTAGTGAAAAATAAATCTTTATTATATAGATATATACTATTACGAGCTTTATAAATAGGCGCTTAGAGAAACTATTACTCTAGCTTATATTAATATAAACTCTTAGCTAGCTAATAGTCTTACTAAGCTTCTCTTTAAGTATAAGCCCTAAGAATAGTTAAAGATCTTATATCTTAAGTCTATTCTAAAGTGAAAAACTAGCGAATAAGTTAAGTATTAAGCACTTTTTATTTCTGCACTTTACTTTGCCCCTAAGGTATATTCTCTTTTTAGGCACTTTATACTATTTCTATAAGTTATATAGTTATATTATTATTCTTTTTAAAAAGTTAAAAACGTATATAAAGAGTACTATTAATTAAGAAGTTACTAATCGCTAATAGCTTTAAATATCTAGAGAGATTAGCTATCTATTCTATAGATTAGCTTCCTTAGTGTTTACCTATAGTAAAAGCCTAGACTCTTATATATAGTCCTGTCTCTGTATGCTAGCCTAGAATTATATATATAGGTACGTCTCTATGAACTAGATTTTAGTTACATCTTAGTTTCTAACTAATAGATCTAGCTATTAATAAACCAGTTTATTATAATAAAATACTGCATTAGTT
Organism: Lentithecium fluviatile CBS 122367; assembly: GCA_010405425.1. NCBI lineage: Eukaryota > Fungi > Ascomycota > Dothideomycetes > Pleosporales > Lentitheciaceae > Lentithecium > Lentithecium fluviatile. The sequence goes on along the minus strand of MU005605.1, from coordinate 41,197 downwards.
TAAATTTATTTCTAGTCTAGAATGCTTATTACTACTTTGCCTTTTATTACTCTTAGCTATAATGCCGCCTTCATCTATATATTAATAAGATTTAGGTCTCGTTTTCCCTCCAGTCTAGAATCTTCTATTTAACTTCGTGTTACTACTTTAAGCACCTAAGCAGTTCTATAAGAACCTATTAATAGCCTTTTTTTTCTTCCCCTTACTAAGGTTAGGAGTTATTCGCTGCTATTATTTTACTCTTTTCTCTCTACCCTATTTCTCTAGACTAATATTAGTCCTAATTTGTCTTAGATTACTATACAGTTGGCGATCTAAAGAAGGTGTATAAGACTCTATAGCCCTTAAGACCGGCTCGTTATATAACTTAGCCTAGATTTCCTTAAGAACTAATCTTACTCCTTTATGTATCTTACTTTGTAGAGCTCGTTTAAGTAGGGGATATATATTTCTAATAGATTACATTACTTTACAGTGATTTATACAACATTATATATAGTACTACTTTAAAGAAAGAAAGAAAGAAAGAAAAACATAAGAAAGAAAAAAGAGAAAAAGAGAAAGAGAAAGAGAAAGAGAAAGAAAAACAAAAAAAAATCTATATTAACAGCCTGCAGCTTTTTAAAAAGTCTATTTTCCAATTAACCTCGACAAAATAATCTAGCATGCTGGTCTTGGCGGCACTTTGATTGTACCATCTGTTTCTGAAGGTTTAAGAGCATTATCTTTCATTTTAGTAATACTTCCGGCATTGTATAAGTTAGGCAACTCATGCTTTAGCCAAAAACTACCTTCAGTTGCTGTAGCATAGTTAGGCAATACCCATAAATAACTTTAACCATAGGAGACTTACCTTTGTCAGAATTGAATACAATAGGATTACGCGCCCAAAGTGCCATTGCCTTCGAGTTTGCCTCGGCGGGTTTACCCTCGTGTGGCATTACTCCAAAGGCCTCGTTGTATGCTCTGTTCTTAAACAGGTCGTAGAACGTGGCGTACCCATCGTTGTAGTTGTGGTCCACAAAATCCAGGGCCATATTTTTACCAGCACCGTCGCTTCCACTCGCAAAGAAGACGAGCTTGTCTTGTTTGATATTCTTCGAATCATAGTAAGCTCGGTTCTCATTCATAAACTGGAGAACTTTGTTGACGTCTTCGGCATCGGTTTTGGTATATTTTGTACGTGCAAAGATCTTGCTTCGTCTTATTGGAGCAATGCATACGGGCCCGTCAGCCCCATCTCGTACAGGTGCTGGCGTGAGACGTTCGGGTTTAGCTGGGGCACTTGGACCCTCGTTGCCTGGTAGAGGCTTGGCTGTTCCGGGTGCAGTGTCATCTGGAGCCTTAGGTGGTGGAGGGGGAGCATTTGGAGTATTGACGACGGGTCTGAGAGGGACGACAGCGGGACTTCTTGGGAGCAGAGACGCAAGTCTTCGTTTGAAGCTGTCTTCCGGGAAGGCTGTAAAGTCCTTTGCATAGATGGATGAAGACACGGCTACATCCTTTGGAGTCGCTCGAGCTTGCGCTCCAAAATTGTCCCCCAAGGCTGCAAGCCCAGCGAGGGTGATGAGGGAAAACCGCATGGTGGAAACTGAAAAAGATAGGCGGATGAAAGAGCGAGTTATGTCTTTGAAAATTGCTGTGCTAGGTAAGATATAAAATAATCCGATGTTTCGTAGTGTAGTGAGTGATGAAGAAGAAAGATTGATAAAACGATGTGGAGCATTTGATACCATACCTACCAAATATATAGAACCATTGATACTAACTACGCTTACAGTCTCATAGCGGCTTGGACAGCCAGGGTCCCAAAACTCATGCTTGAAGCCTTTTGTCTTTCGGAGTAAGATGGAAACATGTGGCACGCACGATAAACAGAACAGGACGGATCACCCGCAATGAATGTCCGTAGGACATAGAAAAAGCTGGGTTGCATATGAAACTTCGGGCCATTCACAGTAAAAGGCTGAAAAAGAGCGCCTCGTGGAGTCCGCATTGTCACGCTACTCCGATACTTGTGGATTCCGTATGTACGATAGCGAAATGGCAGCCAGCATCATATTCCGAGATCTGGTCATTACACCCAACCAAAACCGAGACCTTGAATCCTTCACCAGGCAATTGTATCATTCAAAGACGTTGTCCGACGGATTCGTTTACTGTCCGGGTTCCGAGGTGACTGAGTAGGCGGCGTAGGCGGCACATGCGGCGTAGTTAGGTGTTAGAGCGCGATCGCTCCAAACTGCTAGGAGCGCTCTTGTACCCCATGACGGAAATTCTTGTCCCCCCCGCCTACGGCACTTTTCCTCTCGCCCAACCAGCAAGCAATATTTTGATTGGCATCTTCTTCAACGGCTGTGATGAACCTTAGAAACCCGATTAGAGTACAGCCGCTTGCTTGCATCCGATCTGACTACCATCCCCTAGCAAGATGCACTTCGACGCAATTCCCTTCACATTCTCTTGGCTCCATGATCTAACAGCCATCGCTCGACATCCTTTTGGCCTTTAGCAGTAGCAACATCAAGTGCTGTGCCAGGCGGGCCCACCACATCCTCCATTTCATATACCTCATTCATATCTCCGCCATACTTCAACAACACCTCAAGGACATCTATCCTACCATAATAACTCGCCTCGCACATAGCCCCAGATCCCTTAATTTCGGCGCCATGCCTAAGCAGGCATTCGACAATATCGCAACTCGCGTGGAAGCAAGCCATGCGCAATAGGTGTCCCGGTCTCTGACGATGAGTCTTTTGGTTTGGGTCGGCGCCTGCCTCCAGGAGGTGCTGCAAGAGCCCAAGATACTTTCTCCGTGGAATGTCTTCGTGGTTCGGTCCACCAGAGCAGGCTATGCCGAACAGTTCTGCGCCGAGATGCAGCGGGCGAGAAAATACCTCTGAGTCCACAGCGCGGTATTTGAGTAGAACTTCCAGAGGCCGTTCATTGAGGGCGGCTCCGATAGTATCCATCGAGATCATCTCAGAAACAGGGACGTTATGCTGCTGGCCAAATTGAAGCAGTGTTTCTACCATGTCTTCCTGCCCAGAGCGTGCAGCAGCTTCAAGTAAGCGCTTCAGGTTTAATTCCTGGACACGCACACCTGTCTGCGCATCGATGAGAACGTTTTCGGTGTGGAGCGCTGTAGAAGGTTGTTGCAGAGCCAAGGATAGTTGCTGACGGTCGCCATGTTTGATCAAAGTGACAAGGTGTTCGAATGACAGTTCGGTGGAAGCCATGATAAGTTTGGAGAAGGTTGTAATCTTGGAGTATTGTACTAAGTTCGGTAAGAATTAAGAGTGCTGAGTTGACTCTTATACATAAGCGTAGTAGCAGACTGTAGTCCGTGCGCGAAACATAACACGTATCCCGTTGTCAGATTGAGAGACCATGTTGCTGAATAATCCGTCTCAGCCTTAAATACAGATCCTGAGCTAAGAACCCTTAGAGACAATACATACATTATTATATACACTTTATATATTATCATCCCATCTTTATAAAGCCGAAATAGTGCTTTAATCTAATAGAAACATGTTTTAAAAATAGAAACGGCACTACTTACATTTCGTACTCGCAGCTATTATTATAGCTGCGATATATCTGCACAGTATGTTAAGGGAACTACTAGCGTTGCCAGTAGTATACTTATTTGCAGTTATTTATCTCTATAAACTAATAGGTATGTTTCGATTTAGATAAGTTCTCTATCGTAACGTTTAATTTAAGTTTTAGGAAGGCTAAACAGTGCGCAAGGAGGAAATTAAAGGATAAAACTAAGGTTCTATTAAAAGAAGCTATAGATAGTATATCTAGAAGCTTACAGTAAACAGCACTAGTCTTAAAAAGATAGTACTACTAGTAGGTATAAGGGAGACTATCTCTTAGAATAAGAAGCTTCTGTACTAGAAAAGAGATACTAAATAATAATATACCTCCTTAGCTATTTTTATCTACTTTAGTAGAATGTTAATAATAGGTAATTAAATACTGTTTAGATATATAGCATTAAGGCCGTCTATATTAATCTAATATATACCTTAAAGACGCTTAGTAATATCTATAAGACTAAGTTAATAGATAAATTTAATAAATTTTTATTTAAGAAGTATTTTAGTTAGTCTATTAGAAGATATATAATTAGTAGATATCTATTAGATATTAATACAAGAGGTTATAACCTTCTATTAGGTCTAAAGAGTTATAAACTAAAGAGCGAATAATGTCGCACTTAAAAGATAATAGAATAATGGCGCCTGCATAGTAATACCTTCCCTATACTAAGACGCTATCGCAACTAAGATATGTGCGTCTCGTAGGTCTTATAGGTCTTATAGGCTTTAATAGCGCTTAGCGCTATAAGATTAATAAGACTTATAAGATATTTTAAGTATATAGTAATCTAAAAACCTCTATAGTTCTAATTTTTAATCTATTTATTAATCTATTAATTAGATTCTATTAGGCCTTATTAAGTTAACTGTCTTATAACTTTAATACTAATACCTACTAACTACTTACGTAACTAGAACTTCTTACTTTTCTTTATTACTATAACTAGAGAACTAATCTTACTCTTAATAAACTAGCTATCTCTTAAGACTTTAATATATTAAACACCCTTAATATAAATAACTTTAGAGGCTATACTTTAGTTATTAACTTTAATAATAAGGTAGCTAAGCTAGATCTATATAATAGAGACTATAATAGACTTAAAGAATAGCTACTCTAGCTTAAACTCTACTTCTACGTCTTAAAACGTAAGTAGGAAGGTAAGAAGAAAGTTATTATTATAGCTACGTATATACGCAGTAAAGTAGCTAACTAGATCTAACCTTATTTAATAAGCAACCTTATTAAAGAAAACTATAAAGGCAAACTGTGGTAAAAAATAGAGCTTTAAAAAGCAGAGTTTAGATAATTAATAAATTAACTACTAGCCTCTAGAGATTAGCTAGAGAGATCTATATATATATATAGCTTTAAGCTCTAGAATCTCTTCCTTTTAAGCTTAGAGTACTATATTTCTAAAGCTTAGATTTTAGATAATTCTAGCTAAGGTACTTGCGCAGTTCTACGTAACACACTCTCTAGGCGTAAGGCGTTAGCTAAGCGCTTATCTAATAAGCGTATAAGCGTAAGTTAAGGTAAAGAAGACTTTACGCGCGTTATAGTGTAATTATAGGTAAAGGCAGATTCTTACTTAGAGCTTAGTAAGGCGCTAGCTATGCTTATACGCGCGCGAGATATATACTAGCAGGCTAGCTCCTAGAGATCTTTTTCTCTTTAGCCTACTACTATTATAGCCCTTATACATATAGCCCTTATTAAACCCTATTTTTTTAATCTTTTATTATTAAGTATTACTTTTAGTGCTTATTAAGCCTAGCAGTTATTATTTATTAGAGCGCCGCTAACGTGTTATAGTCTAAACTTCGCCGCGCCGCCGCCCGCACTGCCGCCCGCACCGCCGCTAAGGCCGCCGCTAAGGCCCGCTTCGCCTACGCCGCTTGCGCCGCTCGCGCTGTCCGCCGCGCCGCTGCTAATGCCGCTGCCGTTAACTGTCGCCGCTAGGGGCTCTCTAGGCTTACCCGCGGCGGTAGTAGGGTGCGCTGTTCTCCCTCCCCCCTGCGCACCTCTACTCTACCCCCTAACCTACCCCCTAACCTACCCCTAGAGGCTCTACCTTCCTAGCAGGGCGTTCTAGGAGCTCTCTAAGCGCAGCCCTGCGTAGGTTATGTAAGGAGTTGTCTTTTAGGGCGCTCCTATAGGGAGTGCTTTAAGAGCTCTAGGGGTAGGGCGCGCTGCTAGCGCTGTGCCTTTAGGCACTCCTATCTCCTCCTCCCCTTACATATTGTCCTATACGCTATGCAGATGTGTGCAGCGAGCGCTATAGATAATTATACGGAGCTTGCTAGGCTCCGTACAACTGTTTAGGTGCTCCTACGTTAAACCTCTAAGAGGGGAAGTAGGAGGAGGAAGAGAAAGAGGAAGAAGAGGAGGAGGAGGAGGAGGAGGAGGAGAAGGAGGAGAAGCAGGGCGAGCTCCCAACCAGCCTCTTAGCGCGTCGCTAGCGCGTTAAGAGGCTGCTTGGTAAGCTCGTCGATTTGTTAGTTATTTAAGTTTAGGGGGGGGGTTTTTTTTTTTTTATAATAATTATTATATTATAAGAACTTTCTATACTTCTTAATTATGCTATGTATATCTACTAAGTTTAGAAGCTTAGTAAAGCTCTTAAACTATTATCTTAAGAGGTACTTTATAAGCTTATTAGCTAGCATGCTACTCGTCTAAAGATATTATACCTAGAAAGTATTCTTCGTATGCTCTTATCGCAGCTATATATTTTAAATATTAATATAGCGTAGCTAAGTGTTAATTTTATTATTCTCCCTAATAATAAGACGGATTATTTATTAATTATTATAGAAGATCTACTATATAATTCTAAGATTAAGAATAAGCTCTGTAAAGAGGCGTTTTAGAGCTAGTAATTCTTTAGTAACCTATTCTAGCGTAAGTAGCTTAGCTTCTATTATAGACGTAGTTACTATATACTAGCAAGCTGCTTTCTATATAATAGGGCCTCTAAAGAGCTATATAATATACCTATAGGATAAGCGGCGCGTCTCTAGGTTATTAGTAAATAACGCGTTCCTATATATTATAAGCTGCGCTCTATTAATGTTACTATATTAGATTTCTAGAAACTAGGTATAGAATAAGAAAATAATAGCTTAATTAGCTGCTATAACGTGTTACGCGCTTAGGTTAGTAAGAAAGTATAATAACTAAGATGCTATAAATGCTATATCTAGGCGTAATATAATTATAGTGTATAAGATTAATCTAATACGCTCTTAGTATGCCTTAATTTCTTACTTTATTGCTAATTTTAAGCTTCTAACTAGTAGCATACCTAGAAGAGGAGTGCCTAGGAAAAACGTAGTATCTATAAGTCTAAACTTCTTTATAATCTTATTAATATAGGTGTTATATATAAGGGTAATAGTTCTAGCTATTTAATCTCTAATAATTTGTACTCTTAGAAACTATTCTGCTAGTTCGCGGTCTTTTATATTATATACTACGTTAATCCCTTTAATTAGTGCTTAAGTATCTGCTTTATTTATATAATAATATATTATAAGTATATTATTAATATAGAAGAGAATAAGGATGCAACGCTCGCGATTATAGAATAAGTAGAGCTCTTCTTTTAAGGCTATAAGCCTAAGCTCTCTAAGTGTACTAAAGAACTTCTTATACTACAGCACTAGTAAATTACGCATGCTATATAGGGCTTACAGAAGTAAAACGCATTTCCCCTTCTTTATATAGCTATTAGGCAGCTTACAGGCTACGTCTAGCTGCCTATTACGCTATACGTTAAGGAAAGCGCCTATAACATTAAGTTGCTAGATTTCTAAATTAAATTAAGCTATAATAGTAATTATAGTGTAAAAGGAACGCGCTATAAGCGTTATAGTATATATTAACTAGAGCGTATTCTTAGCTTAGAGATCCCCTTAAACGCAGATACGAGCTTTATATTTCTTAAACATGCTATCCTAATTATACTTATATATAAAGACCTATTTAAGCAGTAGTAGCTTTATTTAAGCCTTAGATTAAATAATTTCCTTCTAGGTTCCCTTCTTAAGCAGGGTATTAACCTCTTTCTATGCTACCTATTAAAAGAGCTTCTTATATAGGTATAAGAGAAGTAATTTCTACTTAGTAGGTAGTAGAGAAAGCTTATCTTTATAGACTTAAGCTTTCTCTTTTAGGTACTTAAATTTCCCTAGTAGACGCAGAGCTGCTATAATTACTATATATAGTGTTATATGCTTATTATCTATAAGAGTATTAATTACTCTAGGGTAGATTATTTACAGAAGCTCTCTTTACTCTAGGCTAATATTATATAGCCTATAGGGGGTTACGTAAGCTTCTATACCTCCTCTAGAAGAATCTAGTAGATTAACTAAATTCCTGCGCCGCAGCCTGCGGCTCGCGCGCGTTAGCAGTCTATACACCTTCTTATTATACGCTCGCTTAGAAGGTAGTTCCTATACTTTATCTAAGCCTATTAGAGTTAATAGATTAGTTTAAGAGGCACTAGCTAATTACTTAGCGTGTTAGCCTACGTAGCCTTCTAAGTCTAGTAGGCTTACTCTATTAGAAGAGTGCACTTTCTAAGAGCTGCTAGTTTACTTAGTTTACTCTAGCTATACTAGTCCTTTATTAGTGCCTTCTATAAGCTTCTATTATAGAGTAGGCTCTAGAATATAGAAACTCTTTACTTTTCTAAGCTCTATATAGTTTTCTAACAGCTTGCTAGCTAAGCTTGCCGCCTATATAGCTATATTCTCTACTAAGTTTTAATTACTAAACTAGCCTTCTAGTAAGTTATACTTATATAGTAGCGCACCCTTAAGCTCGCGCTTAAAGGGCTCTTATATTACTTATAGCCTCTAGTACTTAGTCGCGCTAAAAAGCTCTATTACTTCTTTTACGTTATAGACCTTACTATACTTATAGAGTATTATATTAATCTAGAGAGCCTTCTTCTAAGAAATAAATAAGACCTCTTCTAGCTTATAGAAGCGCGTCTTATTAAACGTTATATTTTTTATAGTAATTACTTAATTAAGCTACAGAACCTAAATATAATAGATATTAAAAGCTTAGTATCCTATAAGGTACCTAATATATGCGCGTAGGGCGACTTTAAAAACCCTTCTATCGCGCCTAGCTACGCGCTCTCTATTAAGCGAGTATGCGCGGCAACTATATGCGTATATACTATTCTAGTTAGAATAGAGATCTGCTATAGCCTTTCTAGGCAGCTCTAGCTTAAACTAATAAAAGTATTATTAAAACTACTAGTTAAGTACCTTACTTAGGCTCTTAAATTTATAAGTAGCTAAGAGGCTAATATTATAGAGCTATATAGCACTTTCTACTACCTCTAGCTAGAGCTTCTTTAGCAGGTTAGCGCTTATTCTTATCTTAATTAACTTAGTAATAATTTCTTACCCTACTTATTTAGCTCCTCTATTTAGCTTATAGGTGTATATAGGCGTAGGCTTAATTTTATACTATTACTCTTCTACCTAGTATTTATAGCGTAATTTTTCTTTCTATAGGAGCGTTATAACGTTATTATCCTATAGGATCTTATAGATCTTAAGCTTATATTAGGTGCTAAGAAAGCTCTTAAAGTTCTTAAAAACGCGTATAATTTCTATAAGTATTTTACCCTGTAAGTAATATATATAAAGCTTACTACTATATATATTCTTAATTACTATAATCTAGAGCTCTTTACTGCGCCTAAGCGGTATATTAAAGAGATCTTATTAGATTCTCTAGTAGGGGCGTGGTAATTCTTTACGTAGCTTTCTAGAGATTACTTATATCCTATATACTATTACGTAGTGTTTGCAATTAGCACGTATAGTACCTTCTATGCAGACTTCTCTAGTACTTATTACGAGCTCTCTTAGAGCTGCAGCACTAAGGTGTCTAGCGCGCATATACTAGAGGTACTCTAAGTCGCTTTATAAGTATGTTTGCTATAAGCTTCGTCCTAGTACTACGCTTATAATAGAAGAGTAAAATAGTAAAGGCTTATATTTAATAAATATAAGGTTATACGCGCGCTATAGAGTAGCTAGTATAGTACTTATATTTATACTTCCTACGCAAAGAGAGCAGTCTAGGCCTAGGTACTAGAACCCCTTATCCCTAAGAAGAGCTTCTAAGATAATATTAATATAAAACCCTTCTACTATAATAATATTTATAAGCGTTAGATTCTCTATACTCTTACTCTTTATTCTATAAAGTATCTTCCTAAGCTTATAAGTGCTAATCCCTAGAATTAGGAAGAATTAAGTTCCTACTTTAATATATTATACCCCCTAAGTCTTCTTAAATAATCTATAAATAAGCAGCTCTTTACTATTAATAAGATGTTAGGCTACTCTATTATCTAGAATTATACTATTTAAGAGCAAGTATACGTTAAAGTCTATAGTTAAGTAGATCCCTAGGTTTATTATAAGCTAGAGATTAAGGAGGTAGGCTTAGATACTTTCTAGGTAATCTACTAGAGTAGATTCCTTAATAAGCTTAGCTTTATTTAGTGCTAGAATTATTAAACTTTATTTAATAAGATCTGCACGTACTTCCTTAAAGTAGGGAGTTATAATTTATATAAGAATTACCTATTAGTCCTTTTTAGAGATTAATATACTACTATTAAGCGCTGCGGTAAGGGTCTTATAGTTAAATAGAAACTATAGATACTTTTTATTATACTCTTAGTAGGAGTAGAGCCTGTTTAGCCTATTACTCTAAGCGTTTAGACTTTTACTTTATATATTAGATTATCTTATAAGTGTTATAAAGATTCTAGAATTCTTATTATTAGCGCGTAACGCGTGTTCTCTAAGTATTAACCTAAAGACCTTACTAAGCTAATTAAGCGTAAGGACTTTATTCCTAAGGACGCTATTCTTAATAATCTTCTAGTATATATAGTAAGCCTAGTCTAAAGTAATCTTAGGTGCGAGAGCGTCTAGGAAATCCTAAGTAGTAAGCGTACCCTTAACGTTAGTAATCTTATACGTCTTTACGCGTAGATATAGGTAATGCTATTATTATAACTACGCGTCTAGAGTTATTATACCTAGCTTTACTTTCTATAAGTGCGCTCTATAGTCTACTTAAATAGTATTCTTTATACTCTCTTATATAGGGGCTAGATCTTCCTTTAAGGCTTTAACTAGGCACTATAGCGTTATTTATTATCTTTCTATAAGCCTTATTATTACTAGTCCTATAAGCTTAGGTACTACTATAGCGTTTACCTAGTTCTATATTAATTATATACGCGTAGCTTTTAGCGCCTAGTTACTTAATTTAGCTCTATACTTAGTAAGCTTATTTTAGTATTATATATCTTTACCTTAAGTAAGCGTTAGGAGTGCTAGAGCTTTAGAGAGGTAGTTTAGAACTTCTAGCGCTATAGGATTAATCTTAGCTTATAGGTTTTTACTAAGCGCATAAAACTAGAGCTAGATAAACTAGAGAGGCTATATGCTGCTGTCTTTAAGTATAGTCTAGCTAGTAGAAAGGGCGTTAGTTATTATAATAAAGTGCGTAGCACGTATGTATAGGTTCTATAAGTAGTGTAGATTAACTAAATAACGTTCTTTAGCTCTTTTAAGTGCGTAGGGAGAACTAACTGCGTTTCTAAAGCGCTAGGCTTATAACTATAGTAAAAAATAGAGCTTTAAAAAGTAGAGTTTAGATAATTAATAAATTAACTACTAGCCTCTAGAGATTAGCTAGAGAGATCTATATATATATAGCTTTAAGCTCTAGAATCTCTTCCTTCTAAGCTCGGAGCACTGTATTTCCGAAGCTTAGATCTTAGATAATCCTGTCTAAGGTGCTTGCGCAGTTCTACGCGACACAAACTAATTAATAAAGTTATTAAGGGCTATAAAAACTTTAAGAAAGAACTTAAGTAGCTCTTTAGTATATCTAATTTAATACCTATAGTAGAGTAGACTATTTAGTACCTTTAATAGATGTACTTTATTATAAACTATGTAATTAACCTTAAGAAGTATATAGTATAACTTAAATAGAAAGAAGTAACCTTAATAGTTATATACTAATAAGGATTAAAACCTAAAATTAAGAAAGAACTCTTACGTTCTAGAAATCTTATTAGCATGCTAAAGAATCTATATAAAGAAACTATCTAAATTAATACAGACTAATATAAACTATAATAAGAACTGCGCTAATAAGAATAGAAATTTTGCTCTAGCTATAGGAAGCTACTAAGAAACTACTAAGTAAGACTCTATAGCTAGAATAATTATTATAAGAACTATAAGTACTAACCTATAGAAGAAATCTAGTAAAATAACTTAGAAAAAGAAAAAGAAAGAGGACTAGGCTTTTATAAGCTACTATATAAGCGTATTTCTAGAAAATCTTTAATAGAGCTATGACTCTAGAGAGTAGAGACGCGCAAATACTTTATATATAGAAAAGATGGCTATATTATAAGAAACTGCTATTCTAAGAACAAGGTTAAATAATAGCTAAACGTATTATCTAGAAATAACTAAGAAATAGATAAAGAATAGGACGTAGCAAGTAAGATTAAATACTTTAGCTTAGAAGCTATAATATACCTAGGTATCTTAGATAAATAACTATAAAAAGACTCTAAAGAATCTAAAGAAGAACTCTGTAACCTTATCTAGTAAGCACTAACTCTATATCTAAATCTAATAGAACCTTATCTAGGTAAGCTTATAGTACAAAACTTTCTAAATAAACTAGAAGTATTACTGCGGAACGAAGACGCGCCGCTATATAAGGTACTTAGAAGGGAACTTATGCCTAAAGATAACTATACCTAAAGAAATAGATTAATTAACTAATAGATGCGGGAAATAGTAGACTAAAGTATAAGTAATAAGATAAGAAGTAAAACTATAATAATAAGCAATCTAATTATTGCCTAATGTACTACGTAGACCTATGAAATTAATTATAAAAATCTATATATTATACTATATACATAACTACTGAATGATATATAATCTAGTAAAAGTAATTACTAGCTATTTTTCTAGAGCCTAGCATAGATGCTAATAGAAGTAGTTTAACTACACTATTAATAAATTACTAATATCTATAGAATAAAAGAAAAGTATAATATTTTTCTAGAAAAATAGATGCTTAGAACACTGTATGCATTATACTAGTAGATAGAGTTTATATCTAAGATAAGTAGTAGACCTGCCTAGAGGAGATATACTAGAAATACTATAAAGAGAAAAAATAATAAGGATTCTACTATAATTCTATAGTATTTACTATATAGATTAATTTAATATATAGTATAAGAAGAGAAAATAAGAAAGAATGTATCGTAAACTACTATATATCTAAACTTAAATAATTCTCTTTTTTTAAACTAATACCAAGGTATAAGAATACCTTTAATAAATTTAATACGCTTAGTAATATAGCGTTAATTAAGCTCGCGGTCTAGCTTAAAAACTCTTAGACTAGAGTAATAATAGACTTAGAAGTCTAAGAAAACTATATCTTCTAAGATACTATTAATAGAGTAGGACTTATATAATAATAAAGAAATAAATATACTCTTTATATATAGAAGATAGATTCTTACTTCTAAAAAACTCTATAATAGAATATAAGATTAACGCGACGCTTTAGATATATTAATACTAGAAAGAAATTACCTTTAATATACTAAGATTCTCTAGTTATAAAGTAATATTAGAAATACCCCAGTTAAGAAAGCATAAACTGCATATTAATTAGTAAAAAGGAAGACTATTCTTAGAGCGCTATAGCTATATACTGCGAGTAAAGCCTACGCAATAATAAAACTTAATAGTAGATAAGAGAGTATTTAACTAACTCTCGCAACTAGAAGTTAAAAAACACGAATTAATCTTAGAAGACGCTAGTAGAAACTACTAGGTTAAAACTTATAAGAAAGTAAATAAGAGTATAACTTATAATATTCCTAATAAATATAATAGATTTATTTATTTAAGGAAGAGGTAGGTAAAGCTATGCTATCTAAGCACTAACCCTAGAATTATACAATAAACCTAGAAGAGGGAAAGATAACTTCCTTTAGACTACTATATAGGCAGTTAGAAAGAAAATCTAATAGATAAGAGAATTCCTAGATAAAAACTAAGAAAAGTAATATATAAGATAATTAATATCGTTACTAGCCATCCTATTAATCTTTTTAAAAAAGAAGAACATAATACTATAACTATATATTAATTTTAGAAATCTTAATAGTATTATAATTAAAAATTAGCACTCGCTACTAAATATTAGGAAACTATAAGATAGATTTACTAAAGTAAAGATCTTTAAAGCACTAGATCTAAGAGAAGAATACCATCTAATACGCATAAAAGAAGATAATAAATAGAAGATAGTATTTTAAACCTGCTATAGATAGTATAAATATATAGTTATATTCTTTAGACTTACTAACGCACTAGTAGCCTTTTAAGTATTAATTAATAATATTCTATGTAAATATCTTAATATCTTTATAGTAGCTTACCTTAATAGTATTCTAGTTTGCTTAGAAAACGTTATAGAACATACTTAATATATTAAAATAGTACTATAAGCGTTAGATTAAGCCTGCCTATAAATTAAACTCTAAAAGTATAAATAGAATAAGACTAAACTAGAATTTCTAGGAAATTTAATTAGTACTACTAGAATTAGTATAAGCCTAAGTAAGATAGAAGCTATAAGAACCTAGCTACGGCTAAAAATAATAAAAACATATAAAAATTCTTAGAATTCTGCGGCTTTAACTAATAGTTTATTAAATAATATACAGCTATTATATTACCTCTTACAGAACTTACAAAGAAAGATATACCCTTTATATAGAAAAAGAAATAAGAATAAGTATTCTAGCAGCTATAAATAGTATATATTATAGTACCTATTCTAGTGTCTTTCTATAATAGAGAACTACTAAGCATTAAAACTAACGTAAGTAACTAAGCCTTAGGCGCATGCGTAAAATAGAACTAAAATAGTAACTAGCATCTAATAGCTTACTATTTATATAAGCTAAGAGACTAATAAACCCGCTATAATATATATAATAAGGAATTATTTCTAATTATTAAGGTACTTAAGTACTAGTAAATCTACGCGCATAGATGCTCTAAATTAATAATCTATACTAAATATAAAAATCTCTTCTACTTTATAATTTTAAAGGAACTTATACTATAATAAGTAAGATATTCTAAAGTCCTTAGATAGTATAAGTTTAAAATTATATATATACTAGGTAAATAAAACAACTAAGCTAACGTACTTAGCTAAAGAAGTAACCTAGCAGGAGAAAAGGCAATAATACAAGCTTTAAAACTAGTATAGAACTTAGACGAATTGCTTAGACACGTATAAGAACTAAACTAGAAATTAATAATTAGATAAAATGTGCTAGTAGAATAAAAAGAAGAAGTTATTAGATAATACTATAATAACTTAGCATATAGACACCTAGGCATTATATAAATAATAGAACTTATCTAAAGAAACTACTACTATAGTGTAAACTACACTATGTTATTTCTATTAGGGCTTAACTAACTCGCGACTAAATAGTGCTGCCTTAGTTCCCCTCCCCGTTATCTCTTCTTATATTAATTAAATTAGAATAATTAGTGCTAAGTTATTCCGTCTAATTATATACCGCCTTAAAATAACTAATTAGCCCCTAACAGGATGCTGTTCTCTCTATTATATTTTCCTCCTAAACTATTAAGCTTAGACCCTTTAAGCTCTGTTAAAATCTTACTTAATGCCCCCTCTAAACGGGCTATAATTCCTATTAGAGCGACGAACGTAATAGTATACTAACTATCTAGTACTTAGACTACTTCCTATTTGTTGTAATTAGCACTCTGCTAACCTATTTAGCTAAACTATTTAGCCTTACGCCTAAATTTCCTACTATATTATTAATAGTTTCTTACTTTACTAGCTTCCTACCCTAACTTCTGCCTACCTTTTATTTAGGCGGCTCTATCTCTAAGAAATTACTTCGTACGCACTTATTAAACTAACGTTTAACTTCTATTCCTAAAATTACCCTTAATATCGCCCGTTTAAGGTCTCTTACTACTCGCCCTTATATTAATTACTCTTATAGAACTTTTTCTTACCTATTACACTATGCTATAGTACCTTTCCGCAAGCTTTAAAGTATAAAGAGCCCTTATTAAAGCTCTTCTTATTCTCCTAGTATTCTTATCTCTTTATTAACCTTGCCCTTGCCCTTAAAACTGTTATAGCTTTCTGTTAATACACCTTAGCTAAGCTCGCGGCCTTCTACACCTACGTACAAGTAGTCTTTACTATCTATATACCTAGAACTAGTTTTTATTAATTAGCCTAGCTAATCCTTATGCTAGTTACCTAGTACGCTAACTAAGTAATCTTATAGTAGTTTCTTTAAGGTCTATAAGATGCTATCTACTTGGCTATTTAGAATAACGCCCTAGTTCTAATAAATATACGCCGTATTACTAATATTAACTTTAACCCTTTAGCCTTTAATAATAATAGGAACTCTATTATTATTAATAGTAGCTTTTTAATAGTAGCCTTATTCTGCTTCTCTAGCTATAGTAGCACTACTTTTAATATCTTTAACGTTACTCTACTAGTAAACCCTAATAAAGGCTTTAGTAGTATCTATATTAATTAGCTTTAGTATCTAGCTTATGCGTACTTAACCTTCTATTATCTCTAGGCTTAGTCTTACTTTAACTATTAAGGCGGCTCTTAGCACCGCTAATACTATAAGCCTAGCTAGGTAGGCGACCTAGCATATAAGGTACTATATAACTTAGACAGAGCTTCTCTTTATAGTAATAGCTATCTTAATTATACTTCTAATAGTAAAAAATGCTATAACACGAAGGAAGGTTAGTAACTTTCTATTCCTCCTATTTTAAAGTATTACTTACTAACTTTAAGCTAGGTTTAATAAAGAGGAAGGTAAAGGCTATTACTAGAGAGAAGAAATCTATTATTATCCCCCCTATAACGCCTAGAATTCCTACTAGTCCCTTACGTTAATTAGCTTCTCCTATTTATTTACTAGTATTCTTATCTTAACTACTAGCTCCCTTACCTAGCATCCCCGCTATAAATTCGGCATTTTAAGACGAGTAGACTAGCGCGTATATTAAAGTAGAAGATAGTAAGTAAGCTGCTATTTTAGCTTGCTAAGACTTTAACCTTATCCTTAGTACTAATTCTAATAAAAACCCTTTACCTTTAACTCTTTCTAGCTAAGACTAGTTTAATATTAAGATAATAGCTATAAGGCTAACTAACGCTTCTATAGATTAGCATACTAATATACCTTAACTATTAGGCTCTACTTAATAAGATGCTTATAGTAACTAGTAGGTTTATAGCTATAATATTAGTAACGTTCTACGTCTTATTTAGGTTTATAGCCCTATTAATATTTTTAAAACTTACTTATAATATAGTCTAGCTCTATTAACTTCTAGTTAGAATATATTTAAGAACCTACTAGTGCCTTAAAGTCCTGTTTAATAAGATATTTAGGGCTGTTAGTAGGTTCTTTAGCGCATTAATACCTAAACGTACGCGCCTGTTTTAGCCTATAAAGGCTATTCTTCTGCTAACACCTCGTCCTTTATTTCTTAGTAGACTTCTTCTATTTCGCCTTCTCTAGTATCTATAACTTCTATTTAGCTATATGCCTTAAATTTGCCCTCTTTAGCTAGACTAGCTAACAGTGCGGCCTTTTATACTTCTAGTTACTCTATTTATAGCACTTCTTCCTCTAATTCTATTAACTAGAATATAGAGGTATTACTAACTTAGACTAGCCCTTCTTATTCTTTAAATAGCTAGTTATACATCTTAAATAATTATAACTAGCTAGTTCTTTAGTTTCCTTCTACTATTATAACTAGTAATTAGCGCGATAGCGTTATTCCTTAAGCTAGTAGTTCTACTTAGTAAGTAAATAATTTTTAGTAGTACTATATTAATACCTACTATTATATCTAGAGTAGTTATTCCTAGACTACTAAAGAGTAGCTTACTACTTCTATACGTACTACCTTAATCTCCCCTTACGCTTCTAGCGAATCTAATACTTAGTTCCTTCATTATAATACTCTAAGCTGCTTATATTATTAATTAATTAGTTAGTATAATCTATTAACTAGCTCTCTAGCTTACTAGTCTTCCTGCGTAGATCTCTAAGTAAGTAAGGAGTAGTATTCCTCTAATAAGGATTATATAAGTTATTATTATTAGTAGGCAGTTCTTAAAACTAATCTTCTTATTTTCTATATATTTTTTAGTTATTTTAGGTTGTAGTACCTAGCTAAAGGTTTCTTTCCTTAGGCTAGTAGTAGCATAGTAGCTGCCTTTAATAAGTTCTAAGTAGTTAGTATAATGCTTCTTTCTAATAAAACTCCTTTACTTAATCTTACGTCTTAATTTTATGCCTTAATTAGTAACAGTAAGTTCTTAATCTTTCCTTAACTTTAGAAGTTAAATTTCTTTATTAATAGTCCTCCTAAACCTTAACTCTTTACCTATACTAATAAAATACGTAGTAATTAGTTATTAAATTTAGAAAAATAAAACTAAAATAAGTGTATAATGTAGTAAAACATATACTAATTACCCCCTCCTAAACCTTAACTATTAGCTGCCCTATAGCTAATACTAGTCGTTCCTTTCTTCCTTATCTAAATTCTTATTAAGCTCTAGTTTAACTGCAATTTAGACGTCCTTCCCGTCCTAGACAATATTATTTATTAGAGGGAGCTGCCTTCCTTTCCCCTACCTATCTTAGCTAGCTAGAATAACTACTTAGGGACTTTATTACCTTATCTATTTTATATTAATAACTGTTTCTCGCGTAATCTTTTACCTAAGAACGCGCTGCGCTGCTACTATTAGCTCTAACGGTCCTGCTTCTTTAGTTTACTTAGGTATATTATTACTTTAAACACGAACTATTATAAATTTATTATTTCTATATAACTAGAGTTAGCCTGCTAGCTCGTTATCTTAATTAGTTAGATCCTTCTAAATAAAGTGCTTTAGCTTCTAGCCTAGGTAAATATATAGTAGAGAAGCTCTGTTCTCTTCTAGTTTAGCAAGCTTATAGTACGGCTTATTAGTCGCTTTATTAGTAGTAATAAATTAAAATAGTCTAAGCTATTAGCAAGCTAGCTTCTTTAATTATAACTTATTAATCTTCTATACTAAATCCTATAATAGAACTAGATCTCTAACTCTAAAACCTAGAGTGTTAATATTATAATTCTTATTCTACTAATTCTTATTAGCTATGTGTTAAGCGTGCACCTAAGTAGTAGCTTCTTTAATATTATTACTTTAGATATTAAGCTGTTTCGCCCTTACAGCTAACAAATTAGCCTTTAATTAAATCTTATTCTATAGCAGCGACTGGTACGTTAGCAGTACTAATTTAATTAGTAGGATTAGGCTTTATCTAAGTATTAATAAGTATATAGAACTCTCTATTAACGTTTAGATTAAGACGCGGTTAGCCTAGAGGACGGAATATAGATTTATTAACTAGTTACCACCTATTTTTAACAACGTATTAATAATTTGCTAATATCCTTATTTAGTAAGAAGGGCCTTTAAATTATACCCTAAGATTTATATTTAGTGTATACTATATAATTAAGTAAGTGCTGCTATAATCTTCTTATTTATTAGTCTACTATTAACGCTAATCTTATTTAGAATCCCTTATTAGTAGAATAGCTTCTTAAAGATAAATTAAGCGACTACTATTAAGTTTACTTAGGCTAGCGGCCTCGCCTTTAGCTATTCTATTAGTTAATTCTATAACATAACTAAGTACTCGCACCTATGTTATACTATTAGTATATAGACTATATTAATAGTCGCCTTCTTCTACACTGTTCGCGTTAGAGTTATGCGTATTAAATTATATAGCTTCTTAGACTAGTGGAATTAGCACGGCTTGCATAAACGCACCGCCTACTTAACTATTTCCTACATATTTAGCTACTAGTACTATTAAAGTAATATTAAATAAATAATATAATTCTCTCTGTAGCCGCTCTACTAATAGACCTCTTTAATTACTACTAGTTAGAGTTCTTACTTATTAATAACGCGTTAATACGCTACGTTCCTTAAGACTTTTTAGAATAGCTGTTAGCTCTAAACTATAAAACAGAGGGCCTTCCTTGTCTACGTACGCTGCTTCCTTTAGTATATCTCTGCTAGGTACGTCCGTCTTAGCTAGTAGAACTAAATAAGGAACTATTAATGTCTTTTAATTCTTAACTATAAGTATTATTAAGAATTTAATTCCTAGAATAGGCCTCTTCTCTAACTAGCACCTTACTATTATCGCGGATTATTAGGTCTAACATCTTATTAATAAAGGCCTTAATATTGTCTTTAAGCTTATCTAGTAGTTCTTAACTATTAGCTTATAGGTATTATAATAACGCATTAGCTACTACGTTCTTCTTACTAGGAATATGCTAAATATTAAAGTTCTATATTAGGATCGCTGCTAGCTATCTATTTATTACTAAACTAGGTAAGTCTAATAATAACTAATTAAGTTAATAGATTAGGGTTTAGGCGTTAGTCTTAATTATAAAGTACGTTCTCTAAAGCTAAAGCTAGAACTTCTTAAGGGTCTATAGAACAGCTTTATATTTAAGCTTAGTTAAATACTAGTATGTTTTCGCCTTTAACTATAGCGTACTTTTAAACTAAACTAGGTGCTGTTTACTATCCTCTCTAATCTACTTAATTACCACTCTAGCGCCCTATTAGCTTGCGTTAATATAGAGAAAGATTATTTAGCCTAACTTATAATTAATCGCTATAAGAGCTAGTACTCTTATAATTAACTACTTTAGGAACTATATTATATTCCCCTACTTAGTACCCTAAATAAATACTATATCTGCTTATAATAATTAGAATAATAGTTCTGCCTTCTTCGCGAAGTAGTATACCTAGCATTAGTAGTATATACAGATGCTAATAAATATTTAGACTTTCTTTACGTTTTAACATAGTAGCTAGGTAAGAATCTTCTTAACCTTCTTAAGTTCTAGATATTAACCCTTATAGTTATATTTATAACTAATAATAACTATTTAGTTAACACTCTAGAAATACTTTATTCCTAATAGCGTTGCCCTACATAATTTAATATCTAGGAGAATCTAGTTAAGATTTTATAGGTGTTTAAGTACGTATTTCTATATACTAGATAAGGCCTCTTTATTATTATACGTTAATTAGGGCCCTACTACTGCTACGTTATTAATAAATAAAGCTGCTAGATGTAGGAAGTGTTGCTCTAAGATCTTAATAACTACCTAGAGAAACGCTGCTACTAAGTTTATTGCGCCTATTACTATTAAGTAGTACTATATAAGGCTAAGTAGTATACTAAACTGTGGAGGGCAAAAGAACTCAGAAAATAGCGTTCAGATAATCGATTGACTTTACTACTACCGTCTAGATAGTAGCTGGAGTGATCTACATATACATAGCTTTGAGCTCTTAGGAGCTGTTTCTCCTAAGCTCGGATCAGTGTATCTCCGAGCTTCGGATCTTGATTGATCCGGCCGAAGTGCTTGCGCTGATCCACGCGACATAAACACTATAATATCTTTTAAATTTAGATATAGTTTAATTTAATTATATCTAAAGAAGAAGTTAAATAGTAATATAATCTTATAGCTAGCATACCGTTTAGAGAAATTATCTGCTATTAGAGGTAGATTTGCGTCTTAAATAGATACTATATTAATTATCTACGCGTTATTAATTAATTAGAGCTTACTATTCTTCTTTAGTACTAGAAACTATAGGTTCTAATACTAGCTGTTATAATATTTAAGCACTTCTTAATTATCTCTACAGCAGCCTCTTTAAACGCGCGCGGTACTTAGAAACTCTTAGCCTGCTATGCCTTATAAGGTACTGTTTTAATCTTATATAGTAGGTAGACGTTAGAGTAGATCTTTAATAAATACTTCTATTTCTAAGCTAGGGCTGCTCCCTAATTAAATATAAGGTAGTATAGTAATTAGACTTTATTTAGCAGTAACTCTTCTCTAACGTGTAGAGCTTATAGCTAACTTTGCGTAAGTTGTTTTTCTATTAGAAAGGTTACATATTAAGGCGTAAGTAGATAGTTAAACCCTTATATTAAGTAATTTAGAATAGTTATTAAAGTAGTGTTCTGTTTAAGAGCTCTCTCTTACTAGTTCTTATAACTAAAATCTATATTAATTACTATTAGCTAAGGCGCATTTACTAGTCGCACTTTCCTTACCACGCTCTTATATATAGTAAAAACAAACGCTAACTCCTGTATCTTTTAGTTCTTAAACTTATAGATAGCCTTTTATTAATTACGCTATTTACCCTCTATAAGAATTATTTAATATAGACCCTTAGGTAAATTTTTTTTACTATTCTTCTTAATAATCTAGTAGCTAGATTCCTCTTAATAAGTGGAAGTACTCTTATTAATCCTACTAAGCTAAATATTATTAAACTAAGCCTATGTATTAGCATTATCTCCCTAAGCACTTTAAGTATTAGTATTAGCGTTTAAGAGCTCTATATTAGCAACATTCTAGCCTAGGAATTAAATATCTGTAATATTAGAAAGTTCCTCTTACGCACCTCCTAGGGGCGCTAATTTAGATATAGTAAGGCTATTCTCTTAAATTATTTTATAGAAGATATACTGCTGTAGGCTTAGTAGTTTAAAGCCCTCTAAACCTTCTAAATTAGGGTAGTTATAGGAAAAAGGCTAATTAGTAGAGTTAATGCTATTAATTAATCTAGAGGTAATAGCATTTACTTCTCTAGATTAATTTCTATTAAGTACCTAAATAGTAACTATCTAGCTGCTATCTAGAGAAATAATTTAATTATAGTAATAGCTATTAGCTTAGTAGTTTATTATAAGTTAAGTAGCCTAGTAAAACAGCCCTTCTAGAATAACTAACCGCTAAACGCCTTAGATAATGCAGAAGTTTGTTAGTATTATTACTAGGCTAATACGTATTTGCATATTATATACTATACTAATAAATAAATTAATTAATCTATTTATAGTAATTACACTAGCCTTTTTACTATCTTTCTTACGCTAATTCGCTATTAGTAGGTAGAATCCCTTAATAGCAGTTAATTGTATTATGTTTAACTGCGATTTAGTGTTAAGAAGGTAATAAGCTTTACTATCTTTAATACTAGCCTAACATTCTAGTAAGCTAGTTCTTATTAATAATTAAATTTAAAATAGATTTAGTTATCGCGGTAGGTTATTAATCCCCTACTCTTACGTATACTATAAAAATAAGACCTACTCTAATAGTTAGTCTAACTTAGCAGTACCTTTAGGGAAAATACAATTAGGCGCCTCTCTATCCCCTAGCTTAAGGTGTTTATACTCTTTATATATATTATATAAATTTATCTGCCCTAACTATCCTAATTAACTTATTAAAGGCTAATATATTAATTTTAAACTTTATTTAAACCTTGTTCTAGATGTAGTATAACTGTAATATACTATTAGGCTTAGGAGGAATAATTCTAAGCTAACTATTTTAAGGCCTAAACGTGTATTACGTCTAGTAGCTGCCCTTTACACTAGGAATTTAATAAACCTATTTATTCGCCTCTAAAGTGTTCTAATTAGTATAGTTCTAAATAAAGTAATCTTCCTATCTATATATTAAATACTAATTATTATATAGATTGCCCTATTAACTGTAGCTGCGTATTTTGCTCGTGCTCCCTAACATATCTTAAGAAGGCCGCTTAATTAGCGCTTACGTCTTGCTTAAGTAGTATAACTTATTTACTAGGCTTTAATTAATTATCTTCTTTACTTAAATATTCTCTGTTAGGGCATGCACGGTAGTAGGAGCATAATTAAGGCTTAGCTTCTTAACTATTAAAACTAGGTTCTTTATCTCCTAGTCTAGTTTATTCGCGTTTATTAGTATTACTAAATTCTTTAAACCTCTACTAACAGCCTGCGCTTTTGCCGTAGCTTTATATTACTAAAGCTCGCGTTAAATGTTATCTTATTTAACCTTAAGGTTAAGTAGCTTAAGACCTCGCAGCTGCTGCTCGTACTATTAAATAAAATAATAAATCTTATTAAAGTTAAAAGCCTTATACTGCGTCGCGTCTAGTAGATTATTTATAAGTAACATTATTTTTTACTAAAGTTATTTAGGCAGGCTCTAAAAGAAGTAGATGCCTTCTCTTCTATTAGAATCTGCTTAGCTAATAATACTATTATATATTATTTATTAAGCTACTAGTAGTATTTAATAAATAGAAGCGCCTACGTGTGTATACTATTAACCTACGCGTTAAACGCCGCTCGCGTTACTAAATACTAGGTAGTAGTCTAGCCTTAATATCTTTTTTAGACTGTATTTAAGAAGTCCGCCTACGTTACTATTTTATATTTAGGCAGCTTACTAATAGCTCGCTTAAGCGCTAGTATGTAATATTTAGAAAGTAGTTAAATAAGATTATTATTAGATATCCCTATTCGCCTTAGTTGCTATTTATATATCTCTAGCTATTTAGTAACATCGCTCCTATTAAAAATCATTAAGCCTTATATTCCTAGCACGATTAGGAGCCTATATTAAGCTACATTATATACTATTATTAGTGTACTCTAGGGCTTACTATTTAACTATAACTATAGGTCTTAAAAAGTAACTAGTATCGCAGACTAGCTAGGAGCCTAAGTTCCTAGCTAGGCTAAAGCTAGGTCTAGGGGAGCAGGATTAGTTCCGCTTATTTTAGTATTCTAGTTAATAGCTTATACTTTAGACTTACTAATTATATATATAATTATTAGTAGAAGAATATTACCTAATCCTTTTAGTTGTTACGAGGACGCAACGAGTAGGCCTTTAGTTCTTGCGGCGAAGACTAATTAATTACTACGTATAATATCTAGGTAAATATAAGACGTTATATATAGAATAGAAATAGCGAAATAGGTGCAAAGTAGAAATACTTAGAGGGGTAGTCTGTGCTTCTAGTGCGCGAACTAACTGCTAGTTAGAGTAAAGTTTAAAGAATAGTTCTAGGCGTACTAATAACAGTACGAACAGGACTTAGCAGTGTTAGGGGAT
>MU005605.1:0-11397 GCA_010405425.1 Lentithecium fluviatile CBS 122367 | reverse complement strand
CGCAGACTAACTGCTAGTTAGAGTAAAGTTTAGAGAATAGTTCTAGGCGTACTAATAATAGTACGAACAGGACTTAGCAGTGTTAGGGGATCTAGGAAGGATACTATAACAGACGCTATACATACGCTTAATAATATTCTAGAGGCTAGAGTAGCAGAAGTTAAAGAGCTTATATATATTCTTTAGCTTTATACCTACGATTATAATCTTCTATAAGTAATAGCGTACTTTCTTATATAGCGTTAGCGTCTTCTAATAGTTTAAATACCTAGCGTTAGTAACGTAGTACTTACCCTCTAGAACTAATAGCTCTTTATTAGTAAGCGCGTTTAATAGTACCTAACTATTATAAGTAACGCCCTTCTACCTAGCTAGAACGTACGTAAAGTTTATATTAAAATTAATAAAGGTAAGTACGTTTTAGGTAATATCTCTATAGTAGTTATAGAACCTAATAACGTCCTTCGCTAGTAGGAAAATAAAGATATACGTGCTATTAAGGGCTCTAATACAGTCTATAAAATATAAATAATGCTTTAGATTACTAAGAATCTTATTAGGTACCTTTATTAATAATAGTAGCTTTATAATCTCTAGGTATAGGCGTAACAGCGCTACTAGAACTTTAGTAAAGTTTCTAATAGCTAGTAAGTATATAGCTAGTCCTAATTACTATATACTTATCTGCTAATTATCTCTAGCAAGTAACTACTCTAGAAGCGCGCGTTTCTAAAGAACATACCTTACCTATAGATGTAGAAAAATATTAGAAGCTTTTTAGCTACTAATAACCTTAGCTAACGCCGTATCTAATAATAAGAGTCTATTAGCTAGCTCTGCGCGTTAAGATAGCTTATTAAGGCGTTAATACGCTATAATAGAGTTAGATGTTATTAAATAGCATCTAATTATTATATATATAGGCTGCTAACTAAGCCTAGCTCTAATAAGCTTTATAGAAATATTTTTAGATACCTAGTAGCTTATAGTAGGTCTCTGTATATAGATAGGCAATAGATTATATAGCTAAGATGCTAGCTATACAAGCTATTATAGCGGCGCGCTAGCAGGCTATTAGATTTATAATAACTTACTATAAACTATAGTAAAAAGTATAATAAAAGATAGTAACTATATTAAAGAGACTATAAGCCGCGTAATATATTATACTTATATAATAACTAACCTAGAGAGCTCTAAACCGCGATTAAGAGGGTAGTTAGCGTTTAGAGCCCTTAGCTACGTTAACTATACTATAATAGGTATATAGAACTGCTAAAAAAGCTATCCTACAGCTAATAGAGCTAAAAGACGCTACTAAGCATAGAATTCCTACGTATACTAGATATAAGCCCTATTACGGTTTGCGTTACGCCGCCAAGCTACGTTTAGTCCGTTTAGCAACTGAAAAAGACGGCAAACGTGGCTCTCCGTCAGGACACCAAACAGGGCCTTAGCAACGGTGGTTCCTCGAACATGGTGATTGCGGCTAATAACCTCTCCCACCCAATCGCAGAGCTCGCATTGAAGCTGACCCGCATCCGGCCATGTGACGTCACACCACCTTTCCGTCCCAAACAAACCCAGACCCACTCCAGCGCTGCCTCAAAAGGGCCGAAGGCAGCCGCAACGGTAATTAGTCTACCCCTCACAGCCCACCACCGCCTGACTCCTTCTCCTTGTTATCCAGCCCTCATACAGAACAACCTCATATCCCACCAACCAACATCTTCACCATGGCGACCGCGTGCCCAGTAATCGGCTCCACGAACCAGACCCTTCCCCCAAACCACCCGTCCATTGACCTCGAGAAGGATGGCCAGGTATGCCCACCACAGCCTACACCCAGTATACCCACGTAAATCCTAACCCTCTCCCCAGGTCTGCCCCATCGTAGGCGCCACAACCGACCACCACCACAACCTGCACGCGCACCCCTCGGTGCCCATCAGCGACCCCACCTCCCCCGTCGCGACCTCCTGCCCTGCGCTCAAGAACGCCGTAAAGGACCCCAAGGCACAAGCCATGGACGACGAAATCTGCCCCGTCGTGGGCACCGCGACGACGGTGCTGCCACCGGATCATCCGAGCACGGCGGACGCAAAGGAGGACGATGTGTGCCCTGTTACCAAGGCGACGGTCGGACATCACAAGCAGAAGGTGCATACTCATCCGAGTGTGGCGGCACTGGCGGAGGAGGCGGTTTGTCCTGTTACGGGGCAGCATGGAAAGGCTCATGCTTGATTAAGTGCGGAATGGGGTGGGCATGGCGTTTGGGCGAGGTGTGATTTTTGCATACCATTTAGGAATCATCAATGTTGTTATTTAATCATACCTTCTCAGAGCCCGTTGACAGTCTTTGCAGCACCCTCTTCATCCTTCAATCTCCGAGCGCTGCCTCCCACCCCCTCTCCTCCGCACCCCTCAAGCCGTCCCACCCCACGCACCATTCTTCCCTCTTCGCCCTCTCATACCAAGCCCTAAGCACCCCATGCTCCGCCACACAATCCTGAGCATACCAATCCTGAGCATACCAATCCTGAGCATACGCCACACTAGCCATTATTGCTACATCTGCGAGCGTAACCTCACTCCCCTTCCCACACAAACTCCTGCTCTCCCCCTGCACCACATCTTTCTCGCACCACGCCTCAATCTTGCTGAGAAGATTGTGAAACCGCTTGTTCGCATCTATAGCGGTGGTGGCGGATTGGGCTGAGGGAGTGAGACCGGACCAGGAGGAAGTGCTGGGATCGGAGTGAATGAGTGCACAGTTGCCCCATACAATTGCATCCCCCAGCACACTCAGGATATCCCGCGTTCGCGCGCGCTGCTCGATGGTACTACCCATTATATCCTCACATCCTTCCCCTGGAAACACTTCCTCCAGCCACGCGACAATGGCGAGGGATTCGTGGACCCAAGTCGTCGTTCCATCAGCGTGCTCGATGCACATGCAGGGCAGACTCATGCCAGCGGGGCGCTCTTCGAAGCCCTCTTTTGTGACGAGGTTGCCGGAAGAGTTGAGAGTTACGGGGATGAGGTGGATATTACGGGAATTGAGGTGGGAGGGGGTGATGTGTTTTGCGCGAAGGTAGTAGAGAATGCGGCGGGGGAAAAGGCCTGTGGGCCAGATCCAAATAGTGGTATTTACCGGCACCGTGGGATTCGGGGGTGAAGAAGCCATGGTGGGCAAGATGGGGAATAGGGGGAAGAATGAACGATTTGTTCCTCTTGTTGAATGTACCGAGGCTTCCAAAGGCACGCCCTTGGGATGAAGAAGAAGTGGGTGTTGAGCAGAGGGAATTGTTGCTGGTCGTACGTGGGTTCTCGTGCACGTTTTGATGTGGGAGTGGAAACTTTTGCTTCGCGGTGTTTTCGGCGACATTGGACGAGCTGAACTGAACGCGCACATTGCCTCGTATCGCATTGGAGTATGGATTGATCTACGGCACTTGGAAGCGCACTTGATAGAGATGCGGCGTAAAGGGTTTGTCACTTTGTTTGATGGGGCAATGAAGCCTGGGAAATGAATAATGCCGTTAATGGTTGTGGTGTGGACGGTTAGGGTATAGATAGCAAAATTAGTGCTAAAAGAGGTGCGCTAGGAAAAGTCTCCGAAGCGCAGCAGCAGTTAAGCGCAATACGGAGGTGCATTTTAAAAGTCCTTGCCAACCTTAGCGAGCAGGGGTATTAGCTACATTCCTAGTCTGGCAATTGCTCTAGGCATACGTGGCTAAGCTATCTCGTCTCTGCTCTGTATAAGTGCTGAATTTAATCTAATTTAATCCTTCTATTATAGCTCCTTATAATATCTCTACTTTTATATTTATTATTGCCCTTAAAGCTACTAGTAAGTTAAATAATAAAATTAACTTCTTAACTAAAATTCTAATATAGATAATAAACTTAATATATAGATAAGTAATTATACGCGGCTTAAACCTAGCCTAGCAGCCGCTAGAAGTTATAGATAGCTACCTTATAGATACTTTATAATCTAGTAGACTACTTAAGTAAGCTAAAGTCTCTAAGAGGGTTATTAATAGTGTATATAATAACTATTATAGATAAGAGAAGTCTTACGCTAATATTTCTTATAGACTTAGTTAAGAGAATTTTAATATCTTAGCTACTATAGTATAGTAGGTTCTATAGAAAGCAGGCTTTAAAAAGATAGTACTAATAAAAAAGCCTAGGTTAATAAAGAAGATATAGAAGAATTAACTTAATTAGTATCTATAATATTAAGATAAGATAATTAAAAACTAAAAGAATATTATTTAGTCTAAAAAATATCTATTCTTCTTCTTTATAGAAGGGGGAAGTATAGAGTTTAGAGGAAAGTAGATAAAGCTTTTATTTAAAGTTATATTTATAAGAGGTAGAAAGGCTATTCTAAGTTTATATTCTAGAGCTGCTTTTTATATAATTAGAAAGAACCTTATTACTACTAGATACTAGAAATAAAGAAGAAGAAAAAGAATACTACTAAAAGAATTAAAAATTAAATTAAGAGCTTAAGCCTATTATAAAGAAGTAATAGGAGCTTAAGAATAGTATATAGCGCCTTAATCTATATACTAAGCCTAGCTAGTAGCCTTAATAGAAGTAGAATAAAAAGACTAGTAAGCTTAGTTAAGATAGTAGCTTAGAAATTAACTAGTATTAATATTAGTTAACCTTCTTACTTCTAAAGCTAATCCCCTTTACTAAATAGTATAAAGCTAATTAGCTAGGAATAGTTATTTAAGAAGATAAGGCACCTGTATATAATTACTATGCCTAGAGCTACGTATATAGCTTATAGGGGATTTAAAAGCTGCTTTAGTATAGAAACTTACCTAATTTAAATGCTATTAAGCCCTATTAGTTATAGATAAAACAGTATACTATAAAGAAGGGGGCACCTAAGAGCTAGGCAGAGGCAGTTCGTGTCTAGGAGCAGTGCTAGAAGGAGCTACCTTAGGATAAGATTTAAACCTAGATTAAGCGTATTCCTATCTATATTTAGAAGATTATTAAACTAGAAGGGGGTAACGAGTACAAGGAGGATAGAGCTCGATAGAATTGATGAAACCGGAGCAATTGCCAGATCGGGAAAGTGGCTGATACCCCTGCTCGCCAAGGTTAGCAAGGACTTTTGAAATGCACCTCCGTACTGTGGAAAGGGTTAGGGCGTACACCGAAAGTTGCCGGATGGCCCCGACCACGTAAAAAAACGCACGGGAGTAAGTAAGCACTCGGACTTCTTATTTCAATTGTCGACGAGGTAGCGAATCGGACCTACATCTGAGCACCTCAAGTGGCGATTCCTTCAGCCAGGAGCAAGCCAAGTACTAAATCCACTGTGGAAATTAAGCAGTATCCCCTCTCCTCAGCCCATCAAGCGCCAGCTTCAAACTCTCCCATCATACCCTCAACCTCCTCGTCAAAATGCTTCCCGAAATCCTCATCCCCCCTCTCCGCCCTCCACCCCAGCCTCTCCCGCCCAAAATCCGCCCTCGCCCTCGCATTCGACGCAAGCGTAATCTCCACAAGCACCTCATCGCCCTTGGTAACCGCCTCCGCCGCCTCTCCCAACCCAATCTCCTTCACCTCCCCCGTCCCCACCAACCCACGCTTAAACATGGCATCCGCAATCCCCTGGCTAACCTGCATCCACGTATGCTCGCCGCTCTCCACGAAAAAGATACCCCTTGGGCCGGAGGGAAGCCATTCCGGCTGCTGCATCACCGCGCGGAAGAGATGCAGGTAGTAGCGTGACAGGTCGGAGATGTGGACGTGATTCCAGACCCCCTCGCCCTTCTCGATGACAACGGCGTGCCCGCGTTTGCGCGCCAGCCGTGCGAGGTTGGGAATCTGTTGGCTGAGTGTCGCAAAGGGGCCTGTGCCCTTTCCGTAAATCGTTGGCGGGACAACGATGTACGTGCGCACGCCTGTCTTCAATCCTGTTTCTACGACGGCGATGTCGGTTACGCGCTGTGCGTAGCGCTCGGGATGCGTAGTTTCCATGTTATACACGTCAGAGTGCACGTCGGACCAGATCTTGTCCTTTAGCGACGCGCCTGTGTAGGGACGGTCGCCCAGGATCGAGGTGCCGGAGGTGTGGACCATGTATGTGGGGTTGGATGTAGTGGTTTGGCGGAGCGCGAGACCTTTGATCAATGCTGTGGCGGAACGGTCGTGAGACGCAGACGCGGCATTGATAACGACTGTGCACGGCAATTAGTCAAATCCAGGGCCCACTCCGTGATGAGACATTCATACCGTCGTTTTCCGAAGCAGCGTTCTTGCATGCCTCCAAATCGTCCAATCCCTCAAATAGCACCGGCTTCACACCAAGGGCTTCCAGTTTCGCCGCTTGCTCTGGACGCCGGATCAAGGCTGAGATGCATAGCGCGGAGACTTCCGGAGATTGCAGGAGTTCGGTCAGAATGGAGCCTCCGATGTATCCTGTGGCGCCGACGATGAGGACGTTTGTTTTTTGTGCAGACATCTTGAAGACCCGTGAAGTTTGAGATATTAGCTTATGTGGTATCTTAATCTCAAACGCTTTTTTGGAGAGGCATATATAGTTTCGCTTCTGACTAATTCATATCCAAGTTAAGACCCTGAGCTCAGATTTTGTGGCTGACAAATTCCAAGCATAATAATGACGTTATTCCGGAACTCTCCAAACGTTCCTGCATCTGCAATCTGTCATGTATCTGAGACAGAAAAGCGGTGCTCGGGTTGTGCTGCACAAAGGTGGACGGTTTCCTGATTCTTACCCTCTCGATGTGGTAGTGTGCGGTGATTGGTCCGCTGCAAGCGAAAGGTTGGTCAGGCGGGACTTTAAAGCCTTACCTGAAACAATGTGTCACCGTGAAGAACAAGCACATGCGCAGAAGTTGTGGTAGTTCGTGATTCGCATTATAAACTCGTGTCTCGTTTCGTCGGTGCTATTCTCCTACACATTCATTGTACACCGCGCCCTCGGGCGCATATCCCGTAGGCCTCTCTCCCGCAGTAGCCCTGAACTACTTCTCCTTGTACCAGAGATGCGCGTCCTCGGCCAGTTTCTCCACCTCGCTGAAATCAAACGTCGGCTTCGGGAGATCGTCGAAGATGCCTTTTGAGTAATCGACCGCGATGTTGTACACCTGGGCGAGGTACTTCTTCTGCAGAGATATTAGTGGTCGAACAGGATGGAGACGATGCGGGCTAAACAGAGACTTACCTGGATCTCTGGGAACTTGACAAACTTGAGCATGTTGACGGTGTTTGTAATGGTATTCTTCTTCTCCTGCTCGTTCATCACGCGCACCCACAAACTCAGTCGCCTGCGCATAATTGTTCTTCTAACCCTTGGGCCAGTAATGGCTCTTCCTACTCATAATGTTGTCGCTGACTTGGTACGGCGCCTCCGCAACATCCGGCCGAAATTTGTGCGCGAAGCTGTTCGGCGCGTACTGTTTGTTGCCGGCATGATTTGCACCCACGCGCATGTTCCCGTCAAAGTTGAGCGAGGCATATGACTTTGCCATGAACGGGCAGTTGACATGCACCTGGTGTAGATTGACGCCGATGCGGTGGTACTGCGCGTCACGGTAGAAGAACATGCGGAATTGGAGGCGCGGGTTCGGGGAGTCTTCGATGCCGGGCACCATGCTACCTGGCGAGAAGGCCGCTTGTTCGACGTCGCGATGGTAGTTCTCCGGGTTCTTGTTTAAGACTAAGCGACCAAACTCCTGCATGGGAAACTGCGACCGCGGCTAGACTTTGGTCACGTCGAAGGGATCGAAGCCGAGTTTCTGGGCCGGCGTCTTCGGGCTGCATGACTTGCACGTAGGCTTTTCAGGCGATCTCTTCGCCGTTCTCGATGGTCTCCCATAGGTCGCGCTTGGAATAGTCGGGGTCTTCGCCGCACATTGGGTCGCCTCCTGTTGGGTAAACTGCTTCTGGCCGTGTTCGGCAATGAAGTGGTACTTGATGTAGACGAACTTGCCCTCTACGTTCACCCACTTGAATGTGTGGCGGCCGTAGCCGTGGTTGAAGCACCAGCCCATAGGGGTGCTGTAGTCGCTGAAGAACATGAGGCCCGCGTGATTGCCTTCGGGGGTGTTACCGAGAAGCTCGAAGATTGCGTCGTAGTAGAAAAGGAAGTTCTTCGGGTTGCGCCATTGAGATCGGATAACATCAGGGCCTTGGATAGGATCGCGACAGAAGAAGACGGGCTGGGCATGTTAGCGGGGCACATGAAGTAGAGCACAAAAGCTTACAAAGTTCAATCCGACAATGTCGTAGTTCCCCTCCATAGTGTAGAACTTGATGGCAAAGTCGCATGGGTTGCGAGCCTCATCAGCATACTCTCGTCCAGGCGTGACGGTAGAGAAGCGGAAGATGGGAGTCTTCTCGCCCACACTAGACAAAAGGTTGTCTTTCTAGGATCTCATTAGCGCTAGCCGTCTCGTATTGTTGGGGGTAGGCGTACGGTAAGGTCGGTCACGTCCTTGGTGCACTCAAAGTAGCCAAAGGCGCCTGATCCACTAGGGTGAACCATGCGCTCCAGGTTTCTTGGATCGGTTGAACGTCTGCTGCTTCTGGAAGAGGAAGATGTCGCTAGCGACCGGGATGCCTTCAATGGTCTCGCTATGCTCCCTGCGCACGCTTAGCACATGCCGCGTAGTTCAGACGAAGGATACTAACGCATCCGGCCACGGAATGCCCTAGTTGTTCGTGAAGTAAGCACCATCATCCTCGCGCTTCCCACCTTAAACAGCTCCAGAGACCTTAGCAATGATATCGGCCGGTCCTTCGCTGGCTCTCTGCATGTGGCTCATGGGGGGAGCCCGACCCTCGCCCTGCACGGCTCCCTGGATGGCCATGGCCGTGGCCTGGAGCGGTGCTGCATTGGGTCATTCTGGTTGGTATTTGAGCTGGTGCTTGAAGGAGCCATCTTGGGAAGTTTCGAAGCCAAGTTCGATGAAATGTCCATGAGATGGAAGGTGCGGGCACAAACTTAAGAATGCGGAGAGCGGGCGGTCGTCCTACGCCATGGCCGCTATATGCGGCCGTGTGGTATTGGGGTAATTGCCAAAGTGATGGTGTTCTGACGTGCTGAATCAGGCTGGACGTCCGAATGCGGACGCGAGGAAAACTGCAAGAGGAACAGTGAGTGCATGTCAGACGCGTCCGACGACGAGTCGACATTAATTCTCTTCGTGCATAGCGTGCGTCCCCGCGGCATGGTGGTGTTGTCTGGGTGAACGACGGGCCTCGGAGGCAAATGCCGTAGTGGCGCTGACAGCGATGCCATTTCGATTTGGGCGCAGAATTCGATGTTGAAAGGAATGGGAAAGTGGAGAATGCCATCGAAAGTGATGCGAAAGTGACGTTGGCGAATCATCGATGAGCTGTTGGTGATTCCAGTGCTGGGGCGTTTGCCAGCCAATCAGCGTGCAAGACTTGTTCAGCCGAGACTCCTTCGCCGCCTGTCGCTTCGGCCAGCCGTGGAGCTGCTGCTGCTCTGTGTGAGGTACGTAACAGTTGCATGCCATTGACGAGCGTCCAACGAAGGCCTTTGGGACGATGATGAGGGCGCCGCTGACCTCAATAAAGCTCCAATACGGTGCCCTCAATACTGCATTTCATGCTCCTCCCCGATAAGCCCCCATTGAGCAACCATCAATCACCCTTGAACTTTGCGACCATCATGTTCTCCTCCCGCACCCTCACGTCGCCTCTTTTGAGGACGGCTCTCCGCCCGCAGACCATCTGTTTGAATGTCATCGCTCGACCGGCATCCATGCGCGCCCAGGTCGCGGCCATGTCGTCCATCACCGAGGCCATCACCAGCGACCATCGCGAGATCGAGAAGGCATACAACGAGGTGGTAAACTCGACCGATATCGAGCACCAGACGCGCTACGGCAACCAGTTCACGTGGGAGCTTGCGCGGCACTCCATCGCCGAGGAGCTCATCGTCTATCCCGCCTTCGAGAAGTACCTTGGCCACGAGGGCAAGGCGATGGCTGACAAAGATCGTGGCGAGCATCATAAGGTGTGCACCGTCCAGTCATGCATCAATGAGACGCTAACTGGCTCCGCAGGTCAAGGAGTTCCTCAAGAAGTTCCAGAACATGAGCCCCAAAGACCTCAACTACGTCCCCGAGCTCAATTCGCTCATGTCGGTGCTGAAGGAGCACATCGCCGAGGAGGAGAAGGACGACCTGCCTGCCCTTGAAATGGCGCTGAGCCACGGCGAGAACCAGGGCGTGTCGGAGAAGATGGCTACAACCTTCGGCCGGACCAAGGCTTTCGTGCCTTCCAGGAGCCATCCGAGCGCTGGCGAGAACCCGCCGTTCGAGACAGTCATGGGTCTGCTGACGGCTCCCATTGACCACGTCGCCGACATCTTCAGGAAGTTCCCGAACAAGATCAGCCCGAATCCTTCGACGAAGTAGGGTCGCCGTGGCGCGGCGTGGTCCGAATGAAGATTCGCGACTTCATTTCGTAGCATTCGATGGAGTTTCGGCGTTAGGAAATCTGCATGGTTTCGGTGCGCATCGGGTATTAACGTCAAAAGAATGCCAGAGTCCGAGCCGTCGTCATATATCCATCAATTCGCACGGAGTCATCACGTTATCGAGTTTCATTCATCCTTGTGGGCGTGGTTTGCGTCCGTTCACTTGTCGTGTTATGCAGCCCAGGAGGTCGCGCATTAAAATTTCTTAACGTAGCCAGTGCACGTTCTTAGTCAGCAGCGCCGGCTTTCCACCCCCCCGTCAAAAAAAATGAGACACTTTTTTGGATGTGTCAGCACCCCACCGTTGATGCAAAACACCCCCTATTATAGTGATAAAATCGATGTTTTTGCATCCCTAGAGGTCGTATAGGGCATAAATAAAATGCGCAAATAATTATTAAAGCCGTAGAATTTAATTATATCGCTATATAGATTGTTTTTTAGTATTATAGGTCACTAGCGCCCTATTTTAACGCGCACCTTAGGGTGCTTAAACACCTGCCCGCACCTATATTACATCTCTAATATCCTTTCCTATATATTAGTTATACTAATTTAATTCTACTTATCCTAGAGAGCTTATTTAAGCTCCTGTTACGACCGGTGGGTTAAATAAGCAACAGGAATAATAATTAGTCGCGTACCTAGACGCTAATAGAAGGTACTAAAGATATAAACACTAATTACTGTCGTATTACGTAATTAATAGCCGCGCTAAGGACTAGTAATAGCTTTAGTAGGAACTATTATAACTATTAATAGTCCTATAACTAACTATTAATACTAGAGCTATATATATATAGGAACAGCAGGAACCCTTATAGTTCCTAGTGTTTAACTTAGTTAATAATCTATTATTTAAATTCTATTAAGCATTATTAATTTAA
>MU005604.1:458347-499623 GCA_010405425.1 Lentithecium fluviatile CBS 122367 | reverse complement strand
AATTAATTACTGCGTGTAATATCTAGGTAATATAAGACGTTATGTATAGAATAGAAATAGCGAAATAGGTGCGAAGCAGAAATACTTAGAGGGGTAGTCTATGCTTCTAGTGCGCAGACTAACTGCTAGTTAGAGTAAAGTTTAGAGAATAGTTCTAGGCGTACTAATAATAGTACGAACAGGACTTAGCAGTGTTAGGGGATCTAGAGAGGATACCGTAACACTATCTCTGCATTAAGGAAGACATTAGTTATATTATATTAGTATACTATTAGGTTAAAGGCTATTATAAGAGCTATTAAGAATTAAAATACCTTAAGAGCTAGTATATCCGCGTATATATTAGCCTAATTAAGCTGTAGATCTTCTCTTACTACTAGTTAAGCCTTATACTTAGCTAAGTAGCTATTCTAGTTAAACCTATAGGTAAATACCTATTTTAGCAGTAGGATCTTAGCTTTTATATTATCTAGCGTTACTAAGGTTTTCTTAAATACTTCTTTCTACTAGTAAGCCTTATATTTAACCTGCGCGGCCTTCTTAAACTTCTCTCTATATAAGTAAGTTCTTAGCTAGCTCTATTACCTTAATAGATCTAGTAGCTAATCTCTGTGTAGCCTTATAATAGTAGGATTAGTACTTATAAAGACTAAATTCTCTAGCGATGCTGCAAACGTTTCTAGATATACTACGTATACTCCTCCTACGTATTATCTTAAGAACCTTAAGTCTCTAGGAATAATAGTAGAAGGATCTATGCCTTTCCTCGCGTTAGGATTAGGTCCTTAATAAGGTACGTTATTCTTCTTCTTATTAGGGATCTCTTCTCTAGGCTTAACTTACTAGAATCCTTTCTAAATTAGGTCTAACTCTCTGCCTTTATCTTTTAGACGACCTAGCCTTACTCTCTTAGTCTATTCCAGCGCCTTTAAGTCCTAAGCACTTAGGGCATCCTCTTAATCCTTTTTACCCCCTAGGTTCTTATTAATCTGCGCTCTTATCTATTAAGAGGAGCTGCCTTAAGGATTCTGCTGCATATAGCAAGGTAGTAATTTAGTTACTAAATTAATAATAGAGACGTTATCTTCTAGTATATATAGTCTAGGACTCTCTCCTAGTGTTAGGTATTAATTAGCTAGGCCTTCCTTCTTACCGTATGCAATCTAGTAATTAATCTTCTACTATTACTTAATTAATAGCAGCACCTTAGGGTCTACTATTATAACTAGTAGCGCTCCTGCTACTATATTTAGATTATTTAATTATAACCTAGATAGTAGGGCGTACGCTAACTCCTCTGCTAAGGGCTCTTCTACTTCTAGTAGATTAATAACCTTTACTACTTTACTTAGTAAAGCGTATTAATAATTCTTCTTAAAGTGTAATCCTTTAAGAAATACTACGTATCTTATACGTATAACCTTCCCTATACTTAGCATCTAAACCCTCTAGATATTAGTAGAGTCCTATCTAATAAGGTATCTAATTAGTGCTCTTAGAGCTAGTTTATTGCCTCTTAGTATATGCTTATTAAGAGCAAACACCTTAGACCTAATTTTAGTAAAGTTAAAGACTAGCAGAAGCTAGCTGTATATAATCTTATATAACGTCTTTAACTCTAGTTAATATATTAGAGTATAGTTAAGGATCTATATTACAGTAATTGCTAGCTCTATAGCTATTAGGTCCTTAGGAAGCCTTAATATAATAGCTAGAGCTCTAGCTCTTCTTATTACTAGGTCTCCTGCCTTCTTAATGCCTCCTCTAGGCTACGAAGTATTAGTAGGCCGTAGCTTAACTATATATCTTATACTTCTTACTAGCTTAATAAAATTAGAGAAGCTTTAATTATTATTAAGCTTAATACACATAATAACGTAGTAAAATTAGTAAAGAATCTTAGCTATAAATTACTTAAAGGCATATAGTAGCGTTGCTGCTCTTTAATCTAGCAGGCAGACGCCTTTATGCTATTTGCTATATTTATTAATAAGGTAGAAGAGGTATTTCTTACCCTCTAGAGTCTTATCTAGTCTAGTAAGTAGTTATATAAGGTTAATAGAGATTTAAAAGAATAGCCTTTAAGCTCTTTCTATAGGTTCTCTATAGCTAATCTGCTGTGTAAGCTTTATCTTAATATATATCTTATATTACTTCTAAGAGCCTGCGCTTACTTCCTCTACTAGCTTAATACTAGTAACTACTTATAAAAGCTTATTAATTGTATCTAGCAAAGCATGGGCCTAGATTTTATATACTTAAGCTCTTATTACGCGCAGCAGTACTTTTAGATCCTTTAATAGCTTCTAAACCCTAGCTGTGTATACACTTAGTTCTATAATAGTTAGGCGTACTGCCTTATTACTATTATGCAGCTAATACCCTCTATTAAATTTAAGCTTATATATAATATTTAATAGCTTCTTCTAATACAGACAGTGCCTGCTAGAGTTAAAATATACGCCTAGGTCTAGGTAGCAAGATAGTAAGACGATATTTATAAAGAATCCTAGGATGTAAGCTATATTAGAGAGCTGCTATTTTTACTGCTTGCCGTAGGGCTCTATAGCTAATATAATAGCTATACCTTATTCTTTAACCTTTAGTTGCTATCCTCTAGCATAGATATAGGAGTTAATATCATCCTATAGCTTATATACGGTTTAGTTAAACGCCTTAGAGTTATAAATATATACGTTTAATCTAGAGTTAAGGATTTATTAATTTAGTAGCAGTAGTAGGCCTAATAACTTAGAGCTAAACGCTTAATATACAGCTAGCGTATAGAGATCTTCTTAAGCTCTCCTACCTCTATCTAATAGTCTTAGATCTATGCTTAACGTTAACCTTTTGCTTTTCTTACAGTCCTTAATCGCCTCTCTAATTTAGTTACTATTCTTACTCTTCTTCTTCTTTAGCTTCTTAAGCTTTTTAGTAAGGTAAGCCCTAGTTTTCTAGTTCTTAGGCTTTTTTAGATGTATAGTATTAATATAAAAGTAGTCTTTAAGATAATATAGTTATCTATACTAGTACTTCTCCTTACGCTCCTTTAGCAGCGAATCCTCTTTCTTAGACTCTTCCTTAGTAACCTTAAGAGTTGCACTAAATATGCCTAGCGTTAAAGTAATAGGTCTCTATATATAATAGAGCTGTTAGAACTTATCTATAAGTATATAGATAGCTAGAAAGTTCCCAGTCCTACTATTAGTATAAGAGATTATATCTATTAGCTTCTAATTCGCCTAGACCTTATTAAGGCTTATAATAGCCTTAATAAAGTCCTTCTAAGGCGTTAGATCTTTAAACTCTAGTAGATTAGCTTCCTTCCCTAGCGCGCAGATCTGTATCTAATTATCTAGCTACCTCTCTAGGTTTGCTAACTTTAGCCTCTTATAGAGAGCTACGTATTTAGAACGTATAGTCTCCTAATATGCCTATATCCCTAGGCTAAAGCGCTGCTTAAGAATCTATAGGCGCTTTCTTAGGTAGTCTACTCCGTTAAGGAGGTAGAGGTGCTGCTTCCTAATAGTAAGAAGTACGTTATATGCGAGTCCCTTATAGTGCTTCTTGCAGGCTTACTAGCGGGTATAGTTATTCTTTTACTTAGCTTAATCCTCTCTCTAGTTCTACCTTTCTCTCTTAGAGAGGTTATTCTTCTAGAGCAGTTATCCTTTAATAGTAGTCTCCTTTATATAATTAGAGAGTCTTAGCTTAACAGGTTCCTATATCTCTTTAGTAAACTCTTTAGTATAGGGTCTATTTAGGTTAACGTAGTCCTATATTTACAGCCTTTTAGCCTAATCCTCTTTAATTTAGATCTATGCCTGCTAATCCTGTGTGTTACTTAGAATAACTGCTTGCTTTAATATAAGTTATACCTACGTGTTCTCCTACTATAGATTTATATCTATTATTCTAGCAATAATTAAATTAAGGGTTAAATTAGTAGTAATAATAATAACGATGGCGATACTGCGGCAGTACTGCGGTAGTACTATAGCGCAACAGTAACTACTCTATAGCAGGAGGAGGATAGGGTTTTAATAATTAAATCTAGTAATATTGCGGATAAATCCTAGGCTTATAACTGTAAGACTATAGGATTAGCTATAAGGACTATATTAATTATAAAGGAGAGTA
This sequence comes from Lentithecium fluviatile CBS 122367, assembly GCA_010405425.1. Classification (NCBI taxonomy): domain Eukaryota; kingdom Fungi; phylum Ascomycota; class Dothideomycetes; order Pleosporales; family Lentitheciaceae; genus Lentithecium; species Lentithecium fluviatile. The sequence goes on along the minus strand of MU005604.1, from coordinate 495,483 downwards.
TCTAGCCGTTTCTATATACTATCTAATAGTTTAGGCGGTTATAGATAATTGTAAGCAGCTGAAGAGCTAGGTTACATAATAGCTATATGCTAGATAACTTAGCTTAAGCAGTACTTAAGGGCCCCTCCTTATAAGACAAGGGACACAGAATAACACCCTAATTTTAATACACACTCCTGCTCCTAAGCCTCCTTAATACAGAGCCCCTACCTACTTACAGTTATAAGCCTAGTCTAATCCGCCTTACTCCCTACTAATCTACTTACTAAGCTATATTAAAGGCCAGCACCGTTATCCTTAAAGGCCTACGCAACTAGGATCTCTAGATATCACGGCAAGCCTCATAAGGTTCTGCTACCCCTGTCGTCTTAGGTGGCGTATATATAGCCGTCCCCCTTAATAGTTATTCAATTAACTTAACTTCTTACTCTCCTTACTGTAACCCGTGATAGTTATAAGCCTAGTACGCCTATCTACTACTAATAGGTGTTAATAATCGTTAAAGTTTATCGTTAATACTATTGCCACGTACTTTAGCAACCTTTTTTAAGCCCTAGAGCTCCTTATTATCGCACTAAATTATTGCGAACCGTCGCGAATCACTGCGAATCCGTACAGAGAGTACTTTTAACAGGTTACACCGTTTTCACGATACTTTTCACTGTTACCCTTAGTATTAAGCTTATACGCCGGCACTAAGGAAACACCTAATTAATTAACTACACTGTCACTGCCGCCACGTTTAAACCATGTTATTGACTAACGCACAGCGAGTAACCAGTACGGTCGTTATACTATTAAAGCCCGCCAACTAGGTAACCTAGCTGTTCCAGCACAAGGACAAAGCCATTAGTAATAATATCTAAGATTTTATTAACCCTAATAAATTACCTACCGCCTTAGCTGCTACTGCCGCAGCACCTACCGCTGTTTCCGCAGCTACTAACGTTATTAGTACACTTAAAGAGATACTACTACGACCTACACTACCAATGGTTGGCCAAGGGGGTGTTACTAACGCCACTCTCTCTACCGCTTAGAAGACATATTAGATAGCACTCAGCGACTAGGAGTGGCAATACAAGGAGTGGTACCGCAAGGACAGGGCACTGCAAGACATTAACGTCTCCATTGCTAGAACTATTAACACTAATCTAATACTGCTAATCTAGAATCTAGAGACACTATATAAGCAATTGCGTATACTTAAGGCCCATATTGCTCCGACGGATCTATTAAGAAGGAGGGAGTTAAAACGCTAGTACAATAATCTCTGCGCTAAACCTTATACAACTCGTACTAAGATATAGCTTAACGCCTAGATTAAGGTTATTAACAACATAACAGCCCTTAATATGCTAGACGTTAAGAAAGGGCGAGCGCAGGAAGGATTCCTCGTCGCCGCTATAAAGATTAATAGTAACTAGGCTAGCGCGAAGCTCAGGGAGCACATTAAGAAGGTTAACGTAGGCACTTCTAACGAGCAGCTTACTACGGTACCTAAGCTAATTAGATCCTTTTAAACCTACCTACAACTAATTAGGTCTACAGACGGCAAGATAAGCACCTTTAGCGCTACTTTAAGTATAGCTAATACGCTACCTAAAACCGCTAATAGAGCTAATGCCGCTAATAATCTAGCTAATAACTTAAACACTAATTAGACAAAATCTCGCCCTTCTTTTAAGCCGCAGAAGGAGAAGCTAGAGTGTTTATATAGATCCCACTACCTCTATTAAGAGTGTTAGTACCTACTGCTATTATAAAGGCTAAAGTAGTTTAAACTTAATAGTAACATTTAGAGCAAAGTTAATAAGGCTATAAAGGACCCTAATACCCTTAAGAAGGTGCTCCGTTATATTAGCAACTTAAAGAAAGGGGAAAAAGCTGTTACTAAGATTACTATAAGGTTTAAAACTACTAATTTAGTTCGCTTTAATAACGATGTCTACGCTAAGGGCAGCTATTTAAGTTATGCGCTAAACTATTAAACCTTCTCTGCTAATAAGAAGTCTAAGGACCTAGAGTACCTTAGCCGCTAGGTTTTAGATCCTAGCTTAAACATTTATATATGCAACTTACGCTACTAGAACTAGAAGACTACTTATTCTACTACTGTCTATAACGTCCTTATTATAGGAGCTTAGAGACTAGCTATTACTAAGTAGGGAAGAGTTATTATACCCGTTAAAGGACTATTAGGGCTCTACGACATTAAGCTCTTAGAGGTCGCCCTTATAGAGGGTTTTTTTACTAATATCCTTAGTCTCTCGCGCTGTTGGAGCTAGGGTATACACTTTAATTCTAGTAGAAATCTTCTGTATAAGAATAAAGTTCCTATCGTTTACCTTAACTATAAGAATAGTTACTAGCTAATTAATGCTAGTGGTGCCGCCCAGCCTAATCTAGCAGCACTAATAGCGATGGCGGCTTTTAAACACTAAAATCGCCTATTAAGAAACCCTAAGAAGGACCTTTAAGCAACACCAGCTTAGCTCTATTAGATCTAGGGACATGCAGGGAGCAGGGCAGTAGCTTATCTTAAGAGCGCTGTTAAAGGCCTGCAGGTTAAGAAAGGGGACTTATTACCCCGTACTCGTAACTGCTATAAGTGTATTATAGCAAAGATAGAGGCCTAAGTCTCTTAGAGACCTTCTAAACACCCCGCCACGCGACCCTTTAAGCGAATCGCTATTAATATTATATACTTAGTGCTATAAGGAGAGACTTATTATAATAGTAACAAGTATATGCTACACGCAGTTTGTTAACACTCTAAGTAGCATAAAATTAAGTGTATGCCCCTTAAGGACAAGACCTAATTAATTAAGGCGGTGATTAAGATTATTAAGAAGATCTACCGTTAATTTAGGTATAAATACCTTGTTATTACTATTCGTAGTAATAATAAGAAGGGTCTTAGCTAGGATTTCCGCGAGGACTGTAATAGTGTTAGCATTAAGGTTAAGACTACGCTAGAGAACACTAATAAGCTAAAGAGACTATAGAAAGCCGCTAGGAAAGCTATTATCTATCGTGCTAGGGCCCTCGCTATTACTACTAGTATTCTAAAGGAGTATACTAATAAGCTCGCCGCTACTACTACGCTGCTCCTTAACACTACGCCTAATAAGGCTCTTAGGTAGAGAACACTATTTAAAGTCGTTATAGAGTATAAGCCTACGGTTTCTTATTATTAACTAATTAGCTGTTATGCCTACGTCCATCGCAAGAATATTAAGGCCGCTAATAAGATAGAGCTAAGGGCTTGTCTAGGCTACCTTTTAGGGTACGACTCCACTAATGTCTACAGAATCTAGATACTAACTATAGGATGGGTTATTTAAACTTAGGATATCCTTTTTTACTAGCCTGCTCTTTACAAAGACGACGTAAAGGATAGCCTAATTAAGGGAGAACTTACTATTAAAGAGGTTAAGGTTTTAGACCTTAACATGCTAGCTCTCTTAGCTAACTCTATTAATAAGTTATTTAGTATAGATTAATTACTTTTGCTATAACAGCAAGATGGGGTTTCTAATAACGAAGATCCTTATACCCTAGAAGCCTCTAATATAGAGCTTAAAAAGGAGGGCGAAGAACCCTTACTGCTAACACCTAAGTTAACTATTTAAGGCTTAGTGCCGCTACGCGACGTGTTACAGTCCCTACTATTAAGGGAACTAACGCTAGCTAGTCCATCCTTACAGGAATAACCTCCTGCGCGTACATAGGTGCAAGTCTAACATGCCTACAAGGATCCTTTCTACGTCCCTAACTGGTATAATAATAATGCACCCTGGAAGCTTAATCCAGACATCTCTAACAACAACGTTATACTAGGAAAAAGGACTTACTGTCCCCCTAGGGGAGGTTTAGCAGCCTTTACGACCTTCGCGTCTTAATAAGAGGTGTTTGCTATTGCCCTACACTCCTACAGCGCGTCCAAGGTCCTTAGTAAGGAAATTAGGACTAAGATCTATTAAGATTAATTGCTACTACCTTCTTCGCGATATAAACATGTCGCTTAGCATGTCCACGCTGCTTAGTTTTAATAAGTAATAGACTTAGAAATAAAGAACTGCTATAAGAAACAGTGTTTTAATATTACTAAGGTTACCCCTTAAACCGCTAACGCTAAGGTCCTTCCCTTAATGTAGGTCTACACCTACAAGTTTAATAAGAATAGCTACTTTATTAAGGCAAAGGCTTAAATCGTCGTACGAGAAGACCTCCAGCTTAGCTAGGGTAATACCTATACTGCTACATTAGCTACTAAAACCTTTAGGGCTCTTATTACCCTTATTAATTAGTTTAGTCTGCGCATATATTAATACAACGTAACTAACGCCTTCCTTAACGCTAAAGTCCCGCGGAAGCTCTATTACTATACTCCTAAGGGATATACGCATAAGCTTAGAGAGATTCTACGCCTCTGCTAGGCACTATATAGGTTAAAGGAAGCACCACTTCTATAGTACTAAGACCTATTAGGTACGCTTAAAAAGCTAGGGCTTTGTAGGATCTCTAATACGCCGTGCCTGTATATAAGTAACAGGCTTATTGTCTTCTTCTACGTTAATAATATTATTGTCCTTATACACCCTAACTACCTTAACGCTTACAGGGAGTTTAAGCGCAAGCTTATATAACACTATAAGCTTTATATAATGGGTAAGCTTAAGTAGTTCCTAGGGATTTAAGTCGTTAGGGACGAAAAGCAGGGCAAGTTATAGCTACTCTAGGACGCCTATATTAATAAAGTCGCCGCTAAGTTTAATCTGTAGGAAGGCTCCTTAACACTGCTAAATACCCCACTGCTAGATACTACTCTTAAGCTATTAATTAGGCTATTATATTAGGCAGAACTATATAAGTATTAACAGCTTGTTAGCTTATTAGGATACTTAGGGATTCTTACGCGCCCTAACGTCGCCCTTGCCCACTCTATACTTGCAAGACACCTTTAAGCTGCCAGCAAGGAGCATATCTAACACGCCAGACATGCTGGGAGGTTCCTCCTTGCTACTAAGTATATAGTAATAGAGGCCTCTAGTACTAATAACACTAGGAGACTCTTCTATATTAAGGGAGGGGATAAAGATAGCACTAAGCCTATCTTCTTTAGCGCATTAGATGCCTTATTTGCTAATAACGCTAACATAAGGACCAGCTCTAATAGATATATATTTAAGCTATTTAGTTTACCTATTAATTAGAAGGCTACTAAACAACGTACTATCTCTAAATTAACTACTAAAGCTAAGCTATACTCGCTCTCCCGCACTGCCTCTAAGATAATTTAGTAGTACAATCTCTTTAACAAGCTCTTATTTAAGACCTATATTAAGCTAGTAATCTATTACGACAACTAATAGACGGTTAGTATTATTACTAAGGCCACTAAGAAGCTTTAGACGAAGCTTAAACACGTTAATATTTATTAGATGTAGCTCCGCTAGGCTGTTAAGAGACACTAGGTTAAGGTCTAATAGCTTGCCACTTTAGAGATGCCTGCTAACGGATTTACTAAGGCATTATCTCCCTAAAAGCATGCTCGCTTTATAAGGCAGCTAGGCCTTATAGATATTAAAGGCCTCATTACTGCTTCCCCTAAGAAGGGGGCTAACCCGCATTAACAAGTAGGAGACGGCGTTAAGCGTTTGCCCCATCCGCCGTTTGCAAGCCCGCGCTCCACCTAGCTTATTATAGGGGGGTGCCTAAAGCCTTATATTAACGCGCGCGCTTAATACTCTCCTCTGTTTGCTAATTACTAGTAGCATATATAATTATTCTGCCGGCTTTTTAATTAGTAATACTGTAGGCGGGCGCATTACACTAAAACCTATAGGATAACCTACACTAGAGTAAAAGTGCTCCGCGTCTATTATTATAGGCGCTCGTATATGTCTTTACCTAATAGGTAGGACTGCATAGAAATAGGAGGTTAGAGAATGCTATGTTCTTTTTACCCTTAATTTAGACCCTACTAAGTTATCTTTTTTTGCTGCTAGAGGTGTCTTTTTTGCACTACAAACGCTCCTTCCTTAATAGGTACAGCTACGTAAGAGCTACACTAACTCCTTCCCTGTTAAGGGAGCTGGCTCCTTCCTCGTTATCCCGGCCTACTTTTGCTATTTAATCCTTATTAATAGCTTTTCTTACCTTTTTGCCGTCTTTTTGCATATCTTGTTATGTAACAACGATATTCACCCAATCTTGGGTCCCCTTACACTTATTTTTAGTCTTGTTAACCTATTTTTGCCCCTAATACATCTTACTGTTAGTAGGAGTCCTTAGCACCCCTGGTTCTCTTTACCACAGTATCTATTACTAATTTCCTATTTAAGTACTACGCGAGCTTTAAGTTCTACAGCTCTTCTTTAACTATTTAAGCTAGGGGGGTGTATTACGGCAAGCCTTATAAGGTTCTGCTACCCCTATCGTCTTAGGTGGCGTATATATAGCTGTCCCCCTTAATAGTTATTTAATTAACTTAACTTCTCACTCTCCTTACTATAACCCATAATACTAGATCTACAAGGTGCAGAGACTCGCAGAGGCAGCTAACGTCTAGGAATACATTAACCTAAACATCGCATCCGTCCTAGAGCTTTACAAGCCTACGCGTTCTGCTTAGCCTAAGCCTACTATTAACACTAACAGATTACTAGCTACTAAGCTAACTTAGGCTTAGTATAATAGGAACCTAAGCCTATATTATATAGAGCTTAAGAAATACAGAAGAATAAAGGATAAGCTTAGCTAAATTAAAGCTTACGTCGCTAATATAATAGCCTAGAATCTTATCTATTAGATTAAAGATAAGCCTACCCTTTATACGCAGCTTAGGACTCTATAAGCCCTACTAGCACTGTCTTAAGTAAATTATAAGTATTAGGTCTAGAAGGCCTATAACTTAGCTAAATTGCTCTATACTTATAGAGAGAACCTTAAAGACTAGGCTATAGTATTTCTATTAGTATATAATTAAGCTAGAGACCTTAATTTACTAGAGGTATTAGGCTATTACCTATATAAGGACCTAATCTATATAATTAAGTAAATTAACTTAGGCTACGTAGTAATAATAAGTATTAAAGTATTTAACGCAGAGTCTAGCTCTACTAGCTTAGATAGTAGTACTATTAAACCTACGCTTCCTAAATTACTATTAAGCTATCTACGTTACTATTAAATAACGTACTTAGTAAAACCTAGCGTATATAGTAGGGTCTTTATAGCTACCCTAAATTAAGAAGAATCTCTATATAAGAGAAAGAGACCTTAAGAGGATAGTAAGCCTAGAAAGCCTTATCTCTACGGGGACTATTACTTCTAGGGACAGTGCCTATATATTAATAAGTTCTAGTAAAGAAGCGGATTTATTAAAGACCCTAAAAAGGCTAAGAAGGTTATAAACTTTAAGGCTAAGAATTACTAGGGCATTCTTCCTAAGATTTAAGCTAGGAATTAACGTAATAAGTAATAAAAAGGACTAACTAGTAAGGATTCTAAGCGTCAGCTAACTTCTAATTTAATTAAAATTAATGCTAGTAATAATCTTACACCTTATTAGACGTATAAGGCATATACCGTCTTCTTATCTACATTTAATAATAGCTCTATAGCTAATAAGAACTACCTGCTTCTTAACTTCTAGGTTCTAAACCTAGCTACAGATATTTATATCTATAATAACCCTACTAAGTTCTAATAGAAGGCCCTAGCATTACCTAATAATATAGTGCTAGCTAGCGGCATAGAGATAGCTATTTAAGCATAGAGAGAAGTAGAGATACTACTATTAACACTATAAGGCTAGAAAAAGGTAACCCTTAAGCATATAGCGCTTATACTAAGCTTCTTTATAAGCCTAGTGTCTCTATTAAGACTATTATTATTAAACGTCTACTTTAACTTAGGCAGAAACGTTCTATATTAGTCTAGTTATTAAGGCTAGTCTAATTAGAACGTAGTAAGCCTAACTAGGATTAAAGAATATTAGTTAATTATATATTAGACGAAGCTAGCTAGCTAGCAGCAGTAGTAGCTAGTAACATTTACTATTAAATACTAACGCCCTTAATACTCTGCCTAGCTACTCTAGCCTAGATCTCTTAGCAAGACATTCCTATACGTTCTTATAGAACATGCGAACAGTAACGCTATTAACTACCTATTAAGTAACGTTATAAGCCTGCAGATAGTTAGTAGGACTGCCCTATAGATAATTAACTATAAAGAGTGCCTATAGACTAAAGCGTATTAGATTATCTCTCGCCGTAGAGGCTATAAGATAGGCGCGAGCAGACTATTTAAGATAATAGCTATAGACCTAATTAAGCTTAATATAATAGCCTATAATAGCAGCTAATACTTATTCTATAGATTTAACCTTATCTTAAAGCTCTATATAGTCTATATAATTACTAGACGTAATAAACCTATATTACTTATAACTATCTAAACGCTTAATAGAGTAATTAAATAAGAATTTAACACTACTATTACATTTCTAATAGCTAATAATAAGCAAGGATATAGCCTTAATAATAACTTAATAAGGGCATACTACTAAGAGGAAGGCATTAGATTATAAACCTGCGCGCCTTACACAGTATAGTAAAACAGTGCTGTAGAGCGCTCTAGCTAAATACTTATTAGAAGAAGTTAATTAATAAAGGTTATATTAAACCTCCTACTTGCCCTCGCCTTAGAGATATATATTACTATAGTATACCTACTTAATCGCACTCTAACGTAAGCCCTTAGCTAGAAGACACTATTTAAAATAGCCTATAAGAAGAAGCCCTCTCTTACCTATCTCTACGTATATAGCTGTTAAGCCTACGCATTACGTAAGTAGATACTACTAGAAGATAAACTCTCTGCGCGAGCCCTAGTAGGCTACCTAGTTAGCTACGACTTAGTAAATATATATAGGGTCTAGATTCTAAAGGCGAAAAGCCGCTTATATAGAGGTAAGGTTATTCGTATAAGAGATGTAATATTTTAAGAAGATCTATTCTATAAAGATAATAATAATAAGAATCTAATTCTCTAAGGCTCTAAGCTTAAGTAGTTACTTCCTTCTATTAACCTACCTAATAGCTTAATAGAAGAATTATTAGATAATAAGGTAATATTAGTCTTAGACTACTTATCTTACTTAGCTTAAGAGTACTTAGCTTAAGAGCACTTAGCTTAAGAGTAAGAGACCCTATTAGGTTAATTAAAGGATAACTAGAGTTAATTACTAACGCCTAATTTAACTATTATAGAGACTAGTAGTGCCTAGCAGCTGTCTCTAGGCTTAAGCAGCCTATTAACTACCCTATTATTAACACTAACACTGCCTATCTTATTAGCACTAGTAGCCTTAAGAAAGCGTAAATAAGGACTAGAGACTAACTTAAACTAAGCTAGTTATTAAGAGCTAATAGATAGTAATCTTTATTAGTCCTATATTTTACTAGAAGGAATAGCTAGGTCTTAAAAGCTAGTATAGAAGAATGCTAGCTTCTTCGTTAACGCTTACTAGTTAGCCTACGTAGCCGCCTTAAATATAGTAAGGAGGACTTAATTCTACTATACTTAGCTACTACTAGAACTAAAGAACTATAGAGATATAATAAAGCTGCTATCTCTATATAAGTAAGAATTCCTACAGGCTATATAACATAAGCTAGCGACAGTTAAATAAAAAGGCACTTATAAGGCTATTACTTAGCAGAATAATAATGCTTAGAATAATAAGGTTCTTCTACTTATCTAGGTGCTTAAATATAAACTTAATAATTAGGGATATCTAAGAAAGTATAAGGCCTATATATACATACGCGGCGACCTGTAGATAATAACTAAGGACACCTACGCTGCAACGCTAGCTATCTAAATATTCTAAGCTCTACTAGCTATAGCTACCTATTTTAACATAGAGATTTATTATTATAACGCTATTAATACGTTTACTAACGTAGAGCTTACTAGTCCTATCTACTACTACTAGCTAGAGAAGTTTTTTATTCTTAGCTACCTCTAGAAGCTGCGCAGAGCCCTATATAGACTAAGAACCTTACCCCTACTCTAGTATAAGGAGTTTACTAAGACGCTTACTAGTCTAGGCTTTACTAAGGTTAAGAACGCTTCCTATTTATAAAGAAAGAATAAGCTTCTAGTATTCTTCTATATTAATAACATTATAGCCCTCTATCTACTAGCGTATATAGATGCTCTAGACGATTTTAAGCGTAAGCTACTATCTTAATATAAGATTTGCTCTCTTAGAGAGCTGCAGACCTTCTATAGTATATAGGTATAGAGAGACTATTAAGCTAGAATAATCTAGCTATTATAAGCCTTATATATTAAGTAACTAGGGCAGAAATATTCCTCTCTAAAACCTTACTTAAAGCTACTAACTACGCTACTCCCTCTAGAAGAGCTAGTTTACATAGAGACTAGCTAGTTAAGTAATATAATAAGGCATAGATATGCCTAGATAGTAGGCTCTATTAGCTACGCTGCTAGAGCTACTTAGCTAGATATTATAAAAGCTTACTCTAAGCTAGTAGAGTTTCTTACTAACTCTATAGTATAGCATCTAGACGCCGCGTACTAGATAATAGCCTATCTAGTAGCTATAAAGAATTAATTACTATGCTATAATACGTTAATATCTACTAAGATAATTAATATAGCTAATAGCCCTAATAATAAGTCTATGCTAGAGTTCTATAGGGTATTAGATGCCTTATTTACTAATTACAGGATTACTAGGCGTAGCTTATAAGGCTATATATTCTACTTATTTAGTAGCCTAATTAATTAGAAAGCTACGCTATAAAGATACGTTATAAAATTAACTACTAAAGTAGAGCTAATAGTAGCCTCGCTAGCTAGCACTAAGCTAATCTAGTAGTAGAGAATATTTAATTAGATTAAATTTAATCTAGGCTATAAACGCTGTCTATACTATAATAATTAGTAGATAATTAGGCTTCTTACTTTAATAATTCTACAGCTAAAGACTAGCGCCTGCTATATTAATATCTATTATTACTAGCTCTATTAAGAAGCACTATTAAATAATATTAATATCTTATATATCTTATTAAGCTGCTAACTAGCTAACAGCCTTACTAAGCTTCTTCTAAGATAGAAGTATAAGAATTAGATCTTAATCCTTAATTTCTAAGACCCTCTAGTCTACTAAGGTAAGAAGCTACACTTAGGTAATAAGCCCTAAGACCCTTAAGCAATAAGCCCTAAGATTAGCCTCTAGCTACCCTTAGGCGAAAAGCCCTAAGACTAGCCTCGCGCTACCCTTAGGCGACAAGCTCTTAGACACGCCTTTTAGCCTATTTCCTTTCTATATTAGGCTATCTAGCTAATTATGTATCCCTATTCTTCTATCCCTCTCTATATAAGGCTATCTAGCTAGTTATATATCTATTAATTATACCTAGTCTGCTAAGGCTTATTATTACCCTATGCAAAGAATAGGAAGCAAATAAGGATAGTATACCTCTAGAGACGTCTAATTAACATAAGGACGTCTAAATACACCGCGACAGCGGAAGGCTACCTACCTAGGACTGCACTACTTACAGAGACTTAGTCTCGCCTTACATGTAGCTGTCTGCGGACGTAGACAGAGGGGGGTTACTAGCCACTATTAGCTTTAAACCTACGTTTAAACCTAAGGGGGGTGTGTAAGCAGCTAAAGAGCTAGGTTATATAATAGCTATATACTAGATAACTTAGCTTAAGCAGTACTTAAGGGCACCTCCTTATAAGACAAGGGACACAGAATGACACCCCAATTTCAATACACACTCCTGCTCCTGAGCCTCCTTGATACAGAGCCCCCACCTACTTACAATAATAGTAGGCAACTGTAGGCAACAGTAGGCAGCTGTAGGCTGCTGTGGAAGTACGGACAGTGATCTGTTCTCCTCGTAGCTACTCGACCGAGTCCAACATATGATGCTCGAAGGGGAGTGCGCGTCTTTTCCCGCCATCGATGATACAATCCCCAGTCTTGTACCGCACGTCCAAGGCTCTGGTGCCTACAATTTGCCCGAAATCCAATCCCCTACCCATTTCATGGCCAAGGAGTTCCTCGACCTCCAAGAGAAGATGCCGAATTCCGAAAGTTTTGCGGCCCTCCTGGTGAACCTGCATTAGAAAAGCAAATCCCCAACTGGGAAATTTGGCTTCGGAGTTCCTACCTGCGATGGTCCACTTCCGCACCGTGTGCAATGGGAAGCGGACTGGGCCACATTATTTGCGAGACTGATCCGAAGCCGAATCGACATGGACGCGGCGGCGTGCGGGAGCTGGCCGGAGTTGGAGAAAGGCCGCCGAGCAAGTGATACAAAAGGTTGTTCCGAGGCTCCTAGGAAATCTATCCTGGGATGGACGGCCGATTGAACCGGCATTGATTCATGTGGATCTATGGGATTCTGACGCCGAGACGCATGGGCAATCTGGCCAACCAATTATCTTCGACGCTGGATCGTACTACGCTTATAACGAGATGGAAACCGACATCTAGATGGTGATATATGTGGAAAGATCGGGCACAAAAGCATACAAGGGAGCATATAACAAGGCATATCCACCTGCGGAACCTGTTGACGAACGCCGTAACAGACTGTACAGCCCGGAATGCAACTTGAACTAATAAGCGACTAATCCAGGGATGGAGACTCGTAAAATGTGAGTAGCCTGAGGCCATTGGAATTTAGGTGATTCCATGACGCTAATTTCGCTCAGAGCTTATAACGACATGTCTTTCTTGTCCGAGAAGTACGCGCTCCTGAAAGGTATTATTAAGCATGATCCAGAATGGGATCCTTCAGTCACAGAGATAAAACCTTGAAGAGGGCTTAGAAAACTAGGTTGCTGGTCGAGGCCATTTCGAAGATCAGGTGCCCGTTTCTTTTTCAATGTGACCCAATGTTAATTTCACCCTGCCATAGCAGTTTAATGCTTACGCCGATTCTTTGTGAACCTTTCTAGCTTCGGTAGCCACCTGTCGTACCACCAGGTGAGGTAGCCGATGCTTCTGTTGTCAGCATCGAGACAGAAGCTTAATTTGAAATACTAGGCGTTGTAGTTGGTGAACCGCCCTCTACGGGCGTACTCATCCCTGGCGACTAGCCAGGTGAATACGTCATGGTGATAATGGGATAGCGAGAAGATCTGGTTGACCAGACCCTGGAACGAGAGTTTTAGCGACGAATCCACTGAATCAACGAAAACTTTGATTATCATCGTCTTTGCGTCGTTGACAAAGATTTCATTGTATTCGAAGAGCTCTCTGGGCTATGTGTCTGGAATCTGTTGGCTCTTTAGTTCCTTGATGAGACGTGGGTACCATTCCAATGCCCTTGCCGCTGTTTCCTTCGCCAGAGCTACGTGATCGTTCCTTTTCCGGACTCCAAGATACGCATCGAGGTAGAGCTCCCCAAGCCAGTCCGTAGTGTCGTTCAAGGCGAGGGAGTTTGTCAGGACAATTATGGCACCACCAGTTTCCGGAATCAAATTGACGGCCGCTACATTCCCGGGCATGCTTCCTTGATGGTACAGAACTAAATGGGAGGGGTGTTCCCGCGCCACGTGTGGGACGGGCTTAGGTGACCGTAGGTCGGGAGTCTGCAATCGTGCCCAGCCCAAAGCATATTTTGTGTCGTGGAAAGAGATCGAATTCATTGAGATTTTAGGAGACTATAGAAATGGAACTTGTTTCAGTGGAAAACGTGCAGTCGAAGTTTCTCCCGAGGTCAATTGGTCTTTGCCCGCAGCGAGGAAACTCGGGCACAATTTGACTAGATTCTTGATGCAGCGGCGCATTGCGGATCCACGGCCTTCAACCGTGTTTTCGTCATAAAGCATTGGAGTGACTTCGGCGATGCTAGCGTCGTCTAGGGTTCCATATGTCTTGGCCACGTTGTCCCCATTGTCGAAATATGCACGAGTCCCATTTCCTGGACATACAGAGAGGCTGAAGTATGCAGATGGGGCTGCTTGTTGACTGGACGTGATAAGGCTTTGAGAGGACTTACACGCTACCAGACTCTCTATTTCCATTCAATACTCCTGTTTACCATAGGTACGGGCTCATGTCTACCGCGTAAGCGGTCCCGTGTGTCAAGAAGGCCGCTTATGTACTTGTTTCAGGCATTGTTCGCTTCAAGGTGACATGAAATAGCGGCAGCCCTGAAGAAAGCGGGGCGCTCGGCATGGGCTCAGTTTTCGCATCGAAGAACCTCCATTCCTCGATGCGTTGGTGGATAAGAGGCTACATATGTACTGTCGTGCCGATAAAGCTCCAAACACATTATTAGTTGAGAAAGAGTATGACTGAGAGCGATTTCTTGAGCAAGACGCTGGATCTACACAATCCGATCGACAAAATTCTCCCAGCCATGTATCCTCACGTTGGTATGTCCGCTTCCACTACCTAGAGACCTAGGAGCCTCCACAAGCCACTGGCTGATGCGACGAAAATACAGACCAAACACCCTCTAGCGCGATCAACCATGCAAAGCGTCACCTCTCCAACGAGATAGATGGATTACTCAAGCAAAGATTTCGAATCATCAAGTGAGTGCTCCGCTGCAGCTTCGAATTTCATCATGATCTAACCGCTGTAGTGTCTGGCGTCTGCTGAAAGAAGTAAAGAACTGGCCGCTGGCGGTCTGCGACGCACGCACCGTGAAAGAGGAAAATCTCCTCGCAACGGACTACGTTCGAAGGGGCTTCATAGGCAAATCCTACTTCGTCCCACATGACCCACAGCATAAGTGGCATTATTTGTGCCGCCAGCAACCGGATGAGGTCATGTTCAAGATACACGATTCTCTTGATGTGGAATCAAAATGTGGGTGTATTCCCCCAAGCGGCCTGTTGCTGGAGATGCCCTCGCTGAATTCGGCAAATTAAGGGTGCCCACACGCCTCATTCAGCCTTGGAGAGGAGGAAAAGCCTCCCTCTCGAGAAAGTATCGAAGTACGAGCGCTGGTATTCGGCTAGTCGTCTCCGGTAGAGCCACAGTAAATCAAACGTTGGTATGAGTTCATACTCAATGCTACTTCAGTATCATCTATAATGTTTTTCTCCGAGCCACCACTGCAAGGCCTGAGAGCATTCTGCGCCCCACCATCCTGATAATCTAGACTTTTTCTCTCATGCCTTGAATCCCATGAAGCATATATAGTCCGTTTGAACGCCATGCAATGCAAAATTTGTTCTCCTTGCCGCGCTAAACCAACAGCACGGCATTCAAGCAGCCATCGTTTTCAGGATTATTCTGTAACAGAGTTAGCAAATGCAACGATATGGTAAAATTAAGAAAAAGAAGACATACCGTGACCTGTGCATACCGACCCCACACCACCTTCCCTCCCGCAGTGACCAAGCCCAGCTCGCTCACATTTACCTCAATGATAGTACCCTTAGTGAGCACGCCAAGCTGCGTATACAGCGGATTCTGTGGATTCTTCTTGACCGAGATAATGGGCAGTTGCACTGTTACTCCGAGTTCCGGATGCGTCACATTCGCCTTCTTATATCTCAATCCCATCGGTCTGATAAAGCGCTCGTACTTGACCGGCCTCCTCGTAAACCCAGGCCCTACAAACGTTGGCTTGGTAATCATACGCTTCCAGCTCTTCTTCTTCGTCTTCTTTCCCGTCTTGATAACCGAGAACATTTCTTCTTCGCTGATGCCCTTGACCTTGGGCAGCGGCACGCTGAACCGCGCAGCCTTTTCATTCCGCTTCTGCTTGATTGCTGACGATAACGCCTTTGCATTCTTCTCGTTACTCCTGTCGAGCAGGTATTGGGGCAGCGCTTCGGTAGAGGGCTCGGCGGGCTCAGACGTCTTGACGTTGCGTTCTTCGTGGGCGCGGATTTGCTTTTTCATCTGGATCTTTTCCTTCCGGCGCTTCTCAGCGTACATCTTTGCGCGCAGGCCGCGCAGGTTCTGCGCTTTGTGCGAGGCTTCATGGCCCTCGCGGGCGGCGCGCTTGCGCTTGCGCTCGTCGTGGTCGAGGCTGGTAGATGTTAGGCGGGGGATCTCGACGTCCTTGAATTTGCTGCATACCGCTTGCCATGCTGCTTCTGGAAGCGCTCAATGTACTCGTTCTGCGGCATTTTGGCGGTTCCTCCTCGTCGGGGAGCGTATTGGCGAAAAGTGCGGAGAGGTTGGCGGCGAAAACGAGGAATTGAGTGCACAGCAAAATGTCCGCGCCAAGATTTCGCGGTCCGAGCGCGCTGCTTAGTCACTCCCGCGACCGCCAAACTTCATCGCATCTCAAGCAAAGCGTCGACGACAAAGGATCACCCATTGCACCGCTCACAATGGCCCTCTTCGCCCGCACAATCCGGCGCTCGCTACTCGACCCGCCATCAACACTCCCACAAACCCTCCTCCTCCCCTTCCGCGCAAGCATAACCACCGTATCGCACAACCTCGAAGCCGGCAACGTCCCCGACCCACTCATCCAATCCGGCCAACACATCTCCCCCGATCTCCAACAAAAAACCGAAGCCCCGCCATCAAGACCAAGACCCTCATTAAAACCCATCACCCCCACGCCAAACGCAAGAGAAGACGTCGTCTCTCAAAACATCACCCCCTCGATCCGCAAACTCCTCCCACTCCTCCACACCCAACCAGCCCACTACCTAACCATCCACATCCACGGGCGCCCCTACCTCCTTACAGAAGGCGATACTCTGCGGCTCCCCTTCCTCATGCCGAACGTCAAGCCGGGCGACGTCCTCCGCCTGAACCGCGCCACGCACATCGGATCGCGAGACTTCACGTTGAAGGCGCCGGAGGTCGTCAAGGGCACGCGGGATCACGGGAAGAAGGTCTTCTATTTGGATGAGAGATTGTTTACGTGTCGGGCGAGGGTGGTTGGGATCGAGAGCGAGCCGATGCGCGTCATGGGGAAGACGAAGAGGAGGCAGAGACATACGAGGCATGTAAGGAGTAAGCATCGGTATACCGTGTTGAAGATTAGTGAGATGGAGGTTAGGAGTTTGGAGGAGTATGAGAGGGCGTTGAAGTCGAGCGTGAAATGAAGGTTATGAAAGGGGAAGTGAAGATTTTGGGCGCCGCCCAGCGCCTTGTACCATATTCGGGCTGTATCATACTGCATGTATCTGGGTATCATATGGGCGATTAGGTGTGTAGGAATCAATGCACTCGGTAGATGCTGCTTATACATTGGGAGAATTCTTGATGCATTTCATTTCTTCGCGTGATTTCCATGAATCTCACCGGGTATCGCTGCGCTAATGTGTACCAATGCACGCTTGGCCTTTGATTTGGCTTTGCCTTTATTCACTGATCTAGTCATAGCCGGTGCGGGCTGACCAGTCTCGCTGAAGAGGCCATTAGCGTCGCAATAATCCTGCCGTGTTGGGGGTCATCGTTTGTTACGTCGGGATCTCAATGGACCATCTGAGAGGCGTAAAAGTCCTAAATACGTTAGCATGATCACATTCAGGACGATGCCAAGATACTCACCGGATGCTGCGTCTGAATCATAGTCGTCGCCTTCTCCACTTCTTCTGCCAGACCCTGGACATTCGCATCCCACTTGCGGAGCTCTTTTCCATAAACACGCTCCGAATGACCCGTCTTCCGCTCACCACTGCCCGCACCTTCGAAGAAGATCAATCGATCAATTTGATCAATGTACCCCGCCAGACGACCCTGCTCCAACATCTTCGCCGCGTAGTCTTCCGCCTTCTCAGCGTCGATGCCTAGAAGCTCGCCCAGTTGATCAAAACCGATATTGTTGTACAGCTTCGACGCGCCGACCAGGTTGTGCTGCAGCACAGCTTGGTCGAGCACCGTCGAGCCATCGGCAGTCCTCGCAAGGTGGTGAGGCTGCAACTTCTCAGCGAAGGCTTTGATCTCGGCTGGTGATAGTAGCCGGTCCAAGAACATCTTCTCTAGGATGGGAAAGTCATCGACCTGGTTCGCTCGGTCGTCCTTGTACAGTTTCGCCAACATCTTGGACCGTAGAGGGCCGGCGGGCGCAAGCACAGCACATACTATGGCAGCACCTAGAGCCTGCAATCTCTCCTCTTCGTCAACCACCGTCTCCAAACTCATCGTGTAGTATGCCTGTGCCGCGTCCAGGAAGCTCCGCTGCGAGTCGTAGATGCGGGCTTGGCTGAGCTGGAACATCAACCGTGTCTGCTTGTCCTGGACATTGTAGATAACATTCTTGACCTTGTTCAGGTGCGTAAAGGCGCTCGTGGGATCGTCTTCTTCCAAGTAGCACCGCACTATCCGGATCCACACCTTCGCTTTGTCGTCGGCGGACAGCGACCTCTGCGTCGACTCCAGATTAATGGATCCCAGTATCTGCGCGGACTTCCTGAAGTCCTCGTTCTCTTCATACGAGTCTGACAGGATTTCCTTGACCTGTGTGTCCTGCTCTTCATACTGTCCCACGCCTTTGGTCTGTAGGAGCTCGATGACCTTCTCGCCTACATCGATCTTGACATCCGGGTCTTTGATTTTCCGGAACTGCTCGACAAAGTTGGCGAGGAGAGGCCGGAGGACGACCACGCCGAGACTGTCGTCCAGTAATGTTCGTGCGTAGGCGTTGAGGTCTGCGGCGAGGTTTTGCGAGTTGGCGGTGATTTGTTCGAGGAGGGCACTGTAGCGGGCGGGTTTGTCGGTATTTGGCGTCGCTTCGATAGCCTGTAGAGCTCCGGAAACCTCTGGTGAAGCCATTGTAGGCGTGTGGGTGGTCGGAAGCCGCAGCGGAGAGCTGTGTTATGGCGCGGGCGAGGTGGGGAGCTCCAGGCAGCAGGTGGTATTTTGCGAATTGGTCGCGCGGGTATGGGATAATCGTCGAAATGCGAGTATCTTACCGAGCAGTCCCAAACAACCTTGTGAAATATAGAGAATATTATTGACTCAAGCCTTTCACTTCCGCTTCAAGTCAACGATGCGGTTGCGGTTGCCCGACATCGATATCGATAGTGAGGGTCTTGGCACGCTAATGCACAAGTGACAAGCTCGAGCCGATCCCGATGCGGCTCTCTTTCATCACCTCCGCCTCTCTCTTGTCTTCCACTCCTTCAACTATTCAAACCACACCCGTTTTACCCACGATCTACGGCAGCGACCGTACATAGATATACGACTACATAGCACATCCACACGCTCGTTCCTCGCTGTCGCTATGAACGGCATCAAAGCGGATCCCGACGTTAAGATGGAGCACGACGCGGTCACGCCCTCGGGCAGCGGCTACATGGACGACGACTTCTACGAGGATACGGGCGAATTGCAACTACCCCTCAAAGGCGCTGAGCGGGACATATGGCTAACCCGCATTCCGGACTGGCTGTATGAGAAGATCTCCAACTGGGACGAGCTTGCGGAAGGCAACGACGACGACCAGGTTGTGCTCGGCGAAGTCCTAGCCTTCCCAGACTCGATGGAGAAGGACGGCATCAGCAAGAAACACCCTATGCGCCTCTTCTTCGACGAGCGGTGGCGGCACAAGTCGCAGCTCCCGACCGCCTTTGAGCTCGAGCCGCAGTCAACAAAGGGCGAGATGCTCAAGAACACGTACATCTTCACAGAAAAGGACCTACCCGGCTACAAGCATAACGGTGTCGGTCAGAACCGATACGGCGCGCCTGGAGGGTACGGTGGCTACGGCATCCAAGACCCCAAGGCGCGGATACAAAAGCGCACCAAGTACAAGAAAGCCATCCCCAAGCAGACAACCCTCCTCGGCAGCGCAACCCGTCAGTACCTCGCCCAACCACTCAGCACCCGCGAATTCATCGCCTTCGACGCCGCCCGCCACAAGCAAGCCATCCAAGGCGCAAACCTGCACACCAACATCGTCGACCACATCAACGAGCTCAACGAAATGGGCAACGCCCAGAACAGCTTCAATTCCTTCATCCGCCCCGCTGTGCCCCGCAAGTCGCAGCTCAACAAGGCCGCCCGTATCCCACGCAACGAGCTCATCGACCAGCTGCACAAGTGCTTCGACAAGTACGCCTACTGGCCCATGAAGAGCCTGAAGCAGGAAACGAAGCAGCCAGAGGCGTATCTCAAGGAGGTCCTTGGAGATATCGCCATGTTGGTCAAGAGTGGGCCGTTTGCGAGCTGCTGGGCGAGATCCGGCAATTATGGGAATGCGATTGCGGAGAGGCCGCCCGATGCGGATACGCTGGACTCGGGCGATGAGGAGGATGAGATGGAGGATGTGGTTTGAGTGGATGATGGGAAGGGGACGACATGGGCGCAGGGGAGGGGGCTGGCAGGATGATAGGGCGGGGGGCCGCAGTTACTTTTGGTCGCGTCAGATATACCCAGTAGTCATTCCTAGTTCGAATGTACGGTTCACAACCACTTCAGTGCTTTTTCTCCTTGGTGAGAAGTGGCACACTCTATACACATTACTCCGAAATCCTATCTATCGGCTTGTAAGCCCATAGCGCAGCATCTAGCGCTCATCTGATAGAGCTAGATCTAGATTCCCACTGATTCGATATCACAAAACACTCCGGCGCCCCAAACTCAAATAAGGGCATGTGCCGCAACGCATTCTTTTCCTCCAAAACACTGCACTCCGATCCGTGATAACCTTCATAGTCCAGATGATCGATCCACAGTTCCATGCTCCACCATCCCCTTCCCACCCCCCTTCAATCCTCAATATCATCCTCACTAAGCACATTCCCCCTCCCTTCCTTATCCGCCAAAGCCCCCGGAATCGCACTCTCCACCGTCCCCTTACTCTCAATCCTCACCCCCTTTTTCTTCTTGGGTGTCGCATCCGGCACATCGGTAGCCCACTGCTCTACCTCCCCTCCCCCATCATCCTCCTCGTCTTCGTCGTCTTCGGCGTCTTCGGCGGACGCGGAAGGCGCGGCGCCAGTAAACACCGTTATCTTGCGGATATCCTTGATGGTGGAGGCAGTACTGGGCGAAGGCATGGCCGACTTGCGTAGGATGGTGGGCAGGTAGGGCAGGCGCTCGAGTAGCATTTCGGTGCGGGCGGAGCCGCCGCTGCCGATGAGGGTTGGCGGCGGTGCTTCCTCGCTCGCATCTGCGCGCGACGCTGTAGGTTGCGAGGGGTCGGAGAAAGGGGTAGATTTTTTCCATGTGTCGACGCCACCTGCGACTGTGGGTGTGAATTTTGGAGTTGCACCGTTTTTGGTGAAGAGTTTGCCTTGTTGGGCGCGTGTTACCCATAAGTCTAACAGGCTGGAGATTTCGTCTTGTTGGCGCCATATTCGTAGGGAGGCGGGATAGTACATGGCGTATGCGCTTCCTTTTGATGCTCCCCCTCCGCTTCCACTCCCTGCACCCGCGCCTTTTGCCTTCGTGCCCATGACTCCGGGCGGCGGGGCGATTCGTTTGACCGGGTTGGGTAGATTGTATAGGAGCCCGCGCACGCTGGTCTGGAAGCACATCTCATCTTGCCGTAAGTTGTCCGCGCCGGTTCCTTGGAGATTCCGTCGACCGGATGTACCGAAGCGGTCGGGTGATAGCAAGTCTGCGTCGGACAAGGCATCAATGGAGCCGTTTACACAGTCCAAGGTCTCCTCACTATCCCCTGCATCGCACGAGAGGACGTAGTTTTCGTGAAGAGCGGCAATGAACGTCAGCGTGTCCGTCCCAATCTCGTCGATGAGCGCATCGATGTTGACTTCCGAAGCCTTGGGCCTTCGACGTTCCGGGAACCAATGCGGGGGCTGTGGTACGGGTCTGTCTAGATCCTCGAGCACTCGCTTGTTATACACGACGCGCCCAACCGCATGAAAGATACCAAGCGTGCTCTCGCGCTGCGTAACCATTTCCAGCGACTCTTGCTCCATTTGGGTAATCGGGGTGTCCTTTGGCCCTCTCTTCTTCGTAAAGTTGACCTTGCCACCCCACCCTTCCGTCTCATCTCCCCGAAGACACATAAACTCCAGAGAAGATGCGGCACTGCGAATGTCGCCCAGCTCCGTGAGCCGTTGTATAACCCGCGGACCCAGCGTCTTCCGCCGGCCGGACTTCCGTGCTTCTTTCAGCACCATAAGCTCCAGCGCTTTGGTCATAAACGTCGGGGCAATCGGATTGAATTCGATCGTGGAGACGCCGGGATGAGACAGAATCTCAGGCCCCAGCAGCCGATGAGCAGTGAAGCTGTCGGCCGCGGCCGTGTTTGTGGTCAGAAGCGTTTCCGAGACGATCATGACGATCGGGGTTACGGGCAGCTCTGGGTCGGCTTTGCTGGAAAAGAAGGAAGTAGCTGAAGGTGTGCTTGCAGCAAGGTAATTGAGGACAGATGATCGGAATGATTGGAGAACAGACGCTGTACGCGTGAATGTATTTGGGAATTCTTCTACCAAGATTAGTTGCTTCTCTCTGGAAGAATGAGTCGAGATTGGTGGCTGCTGGTAAGTCTGCGTCGGTTCTGCGAACGCGAGGCTGCCGAACACGCCAGCCCGGCCCACAAACTCCTCGAACTGGGCTGTGGCAGATACGAAACCCTCAGACGAGGATATGGAGCTCGTGGGATTCTTCCACTCGTGTATGTGGATGCCTAGTTCCTTTGCGAGGAGTGAAATGGTCGTCGTTTTACCACTGCCAGCAGGGCCTTTCAGGAGCAGCAATCTCTTGCGCTCCTTGCCGTCCAAGACACCCGAAAGCCACACCCGGACATCTGCAACCTTCTTCTTGTGCACCGCGAGCTCGTCCAGCGACGTCGGCCCATACTTTTCGGTCCACGGCCGCCTGTCTGTGTTCTTAACAGCGGGTGCTGTGGGCTGTGACGGCGGGGGCGTTGACCGCACTCCGCCCGCAGTCCGGAAGAACTTTTGGCTGCCTTTGGGAGCATTCTCACTCTCAATTGCAGGTCCGGACTTCCCCTTGCGCACAAGGAGAGCGGTCGGCCGCTTGTGTGGGCGCGCATCATCGGACGAGTCGAGGATCTCGTCGACCTCTTCGAGCGGTGTACTGGCGGTCGACTTCTCGGGACTCGGTGTGGGCTGGGTGCCCTGGGGCCGCGGGCCCTTGCTGAAGAAAGAAGTGATGGGCTTGTAGATGGGCTTCGGTTTGCCTGGCGATTTAGCGGGCGACTTCTTGGTGGCCGGCGACGACGGCTTTGGCGAAGCAGCACGACGCGCCTGGGCTCTAGTATGTTTCGCGTCTCCACGTCCCCCGTTTGCGACGCTCAATAGCGTGCCCCTCTTCGCACGCTTTGGAGGCGGTGAGCGCTGGCCGAATTCGTCGCTGCTCTCGCGATCGGACGACACCACGATGGGCTTCTTGCGCGATGCCCGCGGCGGGACCATGCCGCCTCGAGGATTCCCGATCGCCGAGCCAAAGGGTCATTCTCAACCCCGCGGCCAGTCGTGTCTGCGAGCGTGGCGCCCTCCGCTGGAACGATGGACGGTGTCGAGTGAGGTGCGTGCCGGGTCGGAGAAAGGTGCGCCCGCCTGGACGCGCCGGGAGCCATCCACATCCATGGATGACGCGCCGGCCCGTGCTTTGCGGTGCTGCGGTGCTGCCAACTCACCGTGGTCCCTGCACTCCACCTCACCGCTACTGTACCCTTCAGACGAGACGCACCTCATGGCCATCCTCAATCTCGGTTCATTGCTGCTGCTTGTGCTTGCATAGCGGGGCCTGCTCCAACATGCGGCTGCCGGGGAGCCATCCGTCTCATGCGTGTGCGACCAACCGACGACCTCCACGCATACCCACCCTGCAGCACTTGCATGGGCGCCCGATATCGATGCTAGCACACACACAATATTGCGCCCAACGGTTTGTGCCATCTTCCTTCGTTCAGACATCACGAGTCCAACTTCTCCATTTAGTCTCGTCACTCTCGAGCTCCAATTTTCCGTGTCGTCGTGGCTCGACTGCGCAAGAATGAAGCGCAGTGCCGCAGCTCCAGCGTCTCCACGTGCGTACTCGGCTGTATTTTCAAGCCCGGGGCGTTTCAATTGGGGCGCATAGATTAGTCTGCTAACTTTGATATGCGTCGACTCACTTGCTGGCGCCGCCCCATTGGCCGCAGTGCGTTTCCAGTTCGTGTCGTCGCCATGCACGGCTCTCGAATCCTTCTGCAAGCACTCCGTATATAGCTATAGCGTCGCTGTTTGCGCGCCTTTGCCAGTTTTCCCTTTGATGTGCCACGCAAGCAAACCTCTTGCCTCACCTTTGCACCTCTGAGTGCTCCTGCGAGGCAAACATTTTAAAGCGGCCGTCTACCCTCGATATAAACAGAGAGCACCGCAGCCACCATGGCGAAAAAGAAGAAGCAGAAGCAGAAGCAAACGGACTGGGCGTCCCCACCGCAGAGCCCAAAACCAGCGTCCGAAGAGCCTGTCCCTGCCGTTCCTGCGTCATTGCCTCTTTCGCCAGCAACAGACCCCACCGAACCGACTCAGGACGAGACCGCGCTCTCATTGGCTACGCCCGCCGAAGCGAAAGTTGAGACACCAATCGAAGAACCGGCCGCAGAACCCGTAGTCGAAGACGCCCCCACAGTCGAAGAGAAAGAAGAAGCGAGTGTACCCAAAGAGGAGGACAAGACTGAACCCGCGCCTGAGGTTGTGGAAGAAGCAAAGGAGCTGGAGCCAGCGGTAGAAGCTGCTCCAGCACCTGAACCGGTCGCCGAAGAGAAGAAAGACGAAGTTCCCGACGAGGCACCAACAGCACCAGTTGACGCTGAGATCTCAGTGCCTGAGCCCGAGAAGAAGGCCGAGGGTTCGGTCTCTGACGATTGGGATGCGGTCGAGAACTGGGAGGATCCACCCGAATCTCCAGTAAAAGAAAAGGAACCGGAGCCCGTTGAACCAAACCCAGTACCCGGGCCAGAAGCCTTACCAGTCGCTGAAGAGGCTGTTACCGCACCTGAACCTACTGTAGAGAAAGCTCCTACAGCAGACAGCGAGCCTTCTGAGCCAGAGAAGGCGCCAACGAAAAAGTCGGGTAAAAAGTCGAAGAAGGACAAGAAGGGCAATAGAAAGGTGGAAGTAGAGGTTGTTGAAGTACCTGAGCCTGCGCCAGTGGAAGCGAAGAGCGAGCCTGCTCCAGAACCTGAACCTGCATCAGTGGACGTGGAGAGCGCGCCAGCTCCAGAGCCTGAACCTACACCAATCGAAGCGAAGAGCCCCCCAATTTCGAAGCCTGCATCCCCAATACCACCTTCAGTCACCCCCGAACCCGTCCCGAGTCCTCCCCCATCCGTAACGGCACCCTCGCCACTACCTGTAGCAGCGGAACCACCTCCACCTGCCCCTGAAGCTGCTCCGAGCCCTCCGCGATCTGTCGCCGCTCCTCAATCACCGCGATCCGTGGCAACAGAACGGCTGCCTGCTTCTGCCCCGGTACAATCTCCACCAAAGGCTAGCGCAGTCAAGCAAGTTATCGAAGAAAGCAGGCCTCCTGCCCCCTCACCGCCTGTGACCAGAGTTCGTCCTCGCCACGTTCCGGCATTTGACGACGATATCGACGACGACTCGGCTTTGATCCAACCCAGGTTGAGAGGCGAAGCACTTTCACGTGACTCCTCTAGGGGCTCCACATATCCTCCCCCACAACAGCCCCGTTCTCTGTTTGCATCCCGAGTTCCTGCTGAGCACTACCCAAATCCTGCGCCGCCGCCGCCGCCGCCGCCGCCTCCACCGCAATACCATCAGCCCCGATATTATCCTCCAGCAGCCCCATCCTACTACCACGGCCACGGCCACAACATGAGCCAATCAGGTGGATATCCTCCTTATGGTCCTCCATCGCATGCCTCCTCCCCATACCAAGAGAGCTGGGGCCATGTACCCAACTATGCACCTTACGGCACTCACAGCCCTCCTCAACGGCACGATTCCATGGGCTCTAGGGAATATGGGCCACCCGCTATCGAGAGTGGCTCTGCGATTGAAGACGACTCTGGTGACGTCTTCTCGCGTATAGCGCAAGCCATTCCCGACCTCCATGTGCTTTTGGCCAAGTACAAAGAAACCCATGGCCAGTTAGGTGTAAGAGAGGAGCTACTGCGCCGCGCGAGTGCCGAGCAACAGGAGAAGTTGCGTATCAAGGACGACGAAATCACAACCCTGAGAGAGAGGTTAGCCAATATGGAACACAAGCATTCTACAGAGGCAGGCAGGCTACGCCTTTCGATCGGGAACATGGAGGAGCAAGTGAAGGAGCTCGGCGAGAAGCTTGCTCTGACCGAAGGGTACAAGGACGAAGCCGAAAGGCTGAGAGCTACCCTGACTGTCACCATGCAGTCTTGGGAGACCAAGTATAAGGAGCTGGAAGAGGCGCACGCTAACTTGCAGAAGATATCGGCCGAAGAGATGGCCAAAGCTCTGGCAGAGTTTGAGGAGTGGAAGACTACTACCACGACGAGAAACGACGCCGAGAAGATTGCCCTCGCCATCCAATTTGACAAGAAGCTCAAGGAGGCTGACGTGGCCCACGAAAACCTTCGCCAGGAGACTGCTGCTGCCTTCGTCAAGGAGAAGGAGGACCTAAGGTCTGAGCTCCAAAGGCAACTGCGCGAGCGGGAAGCCAACTTTGACAACATGCGCAAGGAGCTGGAGACGAAGCTCGGCGCTGCTCAGCTCGACGGTGAGCAAGCACTCAAGCGCGAGCGCGAGACAATGGAGGTATGGTCAAAGGAGCGGGGGACGCTTGTCCAGGCCCATCGCGAAGACATTGAGAGTCTCCGGAAGAGTTGGGAAGACCAGCGTGCTCTCCTAGAAGGGCAGCACAAGAAGATCAAAGACGAATCAGACAAGGCGTGGATTGATCTCCACGCCGAGGCGAATCGCATGGCGAACGAGCACAAGGCTGTGGCGGAGCAGCTGAGAAAAGACAAGGAGGAGCTTCAGAAGCAGTACAACGATCTGAGGGCGGAGCATGAGAAGGAGAAGCAGGTGATCAAGACTGTCGCAAACAATTTGGATGCAGAAAAGTCAAGACTGGAGAAGCTCATGGAGTGCTACGGTGACATTGCGGAGATTAAGAGCAAGGGAGACACGTATTAGTAAGTCTGCCCTGGTGTGCTAATGTCTTTGGGTTTTGTTTCCTTCCACCCAGTTTGTTCTAGAAGGGTTTCAAAATTAGCGTCCTCTTGCCCTCAATGCAATTCTTTTGCCATGTCCTACGCTGTCCCACCCATGATTTTTGCTGACTCTTGTGCCCAGTTTGGTGTCGTTCTCGCAACTTCAAAAGCAGATTATGGATCTTGCAGCAACCCACTTTGTACATCTCCCAGTCGCACCCCCGCCCGAAGACCTAGCCCAGATACCATCCGCGATACCCTCCTTCTTGGGAGAGACATCATCTTCGAGGTGAGTTTAGCAATGGTTCTTTGGCATGTTTCTGACTTCCTATACAGACAACTCCGCGCGGCTTACGTCGCTCACACGGTCTCCAAACTCGTGACCTACCGTGTCTTCGGTCCTTTCCTGTTTAGCTTGGGCCGCCGCTACGATAAAGCAGACTCCCTATTCCTCTCCATGAGTAACCATATCCGAGACAAGAGCACTCGCAAAGAAGCCATTTGGCGCCAACAGACGCTGCTCGCCGCATTTACCAGCAGTGGTGCCAAACAGCGCATCAACACGGCTGCCGGCACC
The DNA here is from genome assembly GCA_010405425.1 of Lentithecium fluviatile CBS 122367. Classification (NCBI taxonomy): domain Eukaryota; kingdom Fungi; phylum Ascomycota; class Dothideomycetes; order Pleosporales; family Lentitheciaceae; genus Lentithecium; species Lentithecium fluviatile. The sequence goes on along the minus strand of MU005604.1, from coordinate 467,823 downwards.
GTCGTCGAAGAGATTGTCAACGCGGTCAAGCATTTCGCTGACCCTAAGGAGGAGGAGGGCATCAAGATTGCAGTGAAGCGCATCGTCAAGCTTGCTGCTGAGACGTGGCGCTTTGCTCGCCTAGAGCGCGAGATGATTACAGCAATCATGCCGTCTGTGAACGACGAAGAACATCAGTTTACAGGTCCGGAATACTGGCCATCTCACAGGCCCGAAGGCACTCCGATCGCTTCTCTCGCTGGCACTGCGCCGCCGTCCGACGAGAAGCCCAAGCTTCTGCTCCGACTCTTCCCTGTCATCTACCGCGAGCCCAAACACGAGAATCTCCGAAATCCTGACGAAGAAAAGCCCGACGAAGGCTGTGTATATCACCATGGTTTGGCTCTCTACGACGACGCAGAGCCGGTGGCGCAGCGGGCGGAGGAACTTCAAGCAGCCGGTTTGCCTCCAGTTACCTCTGCTTCTCCGACAGCTGCTGACTTTCCGCCGCCTCTCGTGCCCTCTCCTAGGAACCCGCCGCCGCCGACTCCGGATGTGGAGAAGGCTTCTGTTCGATCCAAGTCGCCTCCACCGGAACCCACAGGCGACATCGAGAAAGCATCCGTCCGTTCCAAGTCGCCTGCGCCCGAAGCCACCGAGACCGCCGATAAGGCATCTGTTCGTTCCAAGTCTCCTGCTCCTAGTGTCGCCGACAAGACCTCCGTAAGATCCAAATCACCTCCACCCGAAGCCACCGACGCTGCCGACAAGACCTCCACCCGATCCAAGTCCCCCGCTCCTAGTATTGCCGACAAGACTTCTGTAAGATCTAAATCACCACCACCCGTGCCGCCTAAAAGCGCGTCCATTCGTTCAAGACGTTCAGTGGCCTCCGTTCGCTCCCAAAGGTCATCTACCCCACCACCACCTCCGCCGCCACGATCAGTAGTGCCTTCCGAGCCTCCATCTTCGCCAAAACCTGCTCCATCTGAACACTCGCACGCTCCGTATACACGTCCGCTGCCTGGTCCGATCGAATTCGGGACCCCACGGGCAGTTTCTCCCCATCCGCCACCTGAAAGCGTCGCCGCACCGCCGTCCAACGCTTCCGCCGTCCCTCCTCTCCCAGTACCCACCGAAAGTGTTGCCGCATCTGCTCCGGCTGCACCGCCAACCGACGTAGGCGAGGTTCCTCCTCCACTAGCGCCTACCGAGAGCGTCGCCCCCTCTGCTGCTCGCACACCACCGACGGAAACAGAGGAGGCACCTCCCCTTCCCGCGCCAACGGAAAGCGCCATCATTCCCCCCTTCAATCCCGAAGCGTCCCAACAAGACCTTCCCACCCCTCCCCAATCACGCGCCCAAACACCTTCACGCCCCATCTCTCCACTTTTCGCCGCACTCGACGAAATCGACGCTTTATCATCCCACCGCAGCCGCAACCCCTCCTCTTCTAGACGCTCCGCCCGGACCCGCACCTCGGACGAAGAGCTGCACCGCAACGCCAAAGACCGCCCCGATACCGCGCGCCGCACGAGCGGATATTCGCTCAGCACGCGCTCCTCTGACCAAGCTAGCCAACGCACCGAGCGGACGGATCGGACTGAGCGCACCGAGCGGTCTTCGAATAGCAGATATATGTGCGAGAGTCGCAGTGCGGCCATCAAGGCGCTGTATCCGAATAGTCCGCTCGCGGGGAATTCTCCGAGCTTGAGTCGCACGAACTCGCTTAGGAGTAGGAGGAGGGAGAGTGCGGATGTGGGGACTTGGGATATGAGTACGCCTGGCTTGACGAGTGTGCAGGTTAATCAGGAGCCGTCGACGGGCTCGTAGGGCTTGGTTTGTTTCAGCCTTCCCGCATGGTATTTTGTTCCTAATATTTTTCATTGCTCTGGTTTTTCCTTCGCTTACGTCGTTTCCTTGCATTTGTTGTTTAGCGTATCATTCTTTTCCATTCTCTTTCTGTACACGACATCGTTTTTAGCGTTCATCGGCGTTTGGAGATTGCACATGAACACTAGATGTGGGAGCATGTAGGATGCATATGTATGGGCAGCTCGAGCATTGCGGGCGTTGTTGCATCGCATGTGCATCTACGGGGGTATAGCATTGAGTTTCGCATATTTTGTTCACTAGTTACTCATAGCGACGGATAACGGCATATGTACACTGGAAGGAGTTGGGTTGGGTTGGGTTGGGTTCACGTCGCACCTTCCTGTTAGTTGGTAATGATGTCAATGTAAAGTACGAATCTGAACGTACAACTCGGGCTGTGGACCTCGTATCCGCTTCTAGTCTCTTTCGCGCGAAAACCCCAGCACGCTTGTGGTCACTTCGTACCTCGGCAAAGCATCGACCTCCTCATGTCATCACGACCTTGACCAATCGCCAATCAATATCCGTACAATGGGGACATTGTGTGACATGCATCCCTTCATATAATCCTCTCTCAAACAACACAGAGCTGCTCCAGCTCTAAAGCACCACCATGCCACCCTCAATATTGACACCTGTGATCGTCGGCGTCGGCGATATCAAGAACCGATCCATCGCGCTGGAAGACGCAAAGGAACCCGCGACACTAATTCACGAAGCTATACTCGCTGCTGCGCAAGACGCCAGCGCTGTCGATGCTTCAAAATTGCAAGCAGCTATTGACAGCATCGATGTAGTGCGCACGTGGACGTGGCCGTATCCCGATTTACCGGGGTTACTTGCCAAGAAGTTGGGTGTGCGGAAAGGATTGAAGCGGGGCTTTTATTCGGAGCATGGCGGGGATAAGCCGGGGAAGTTGCTGGATGCGGCGGCGAGGAGGGTAGCCAACGGGGAGGTGAAAGTCACGGTTGTGGCGGGTGGTGAGGCGTTGGCTTCGTGTGAGTGCGGATCGCGGTAGAGGGTTGATTTCCATGCTGATGAGTTGTAGTAACCGCCTGCGCTGCTGCGAAAAGATTACCGCCGCCCGGTTGGACGACCCCTGCCGAAGCTGTGGATTCGGTGTTTACACCTACGGGGAGGGACTATGGGACAAGTAACGATGCCACGAGTTTTCCCTCTCTTTCATCCGCTTACGTGTTTGTAGATCTCGGTGGTATTCACGACCTCGGAGCCCCAATCCACATCTACCCCCTATACGAAAATGCCTTCCGCGCCCACCGCGGTCAAAGCATCAAAGAAAACCACGAAGAGAGCGCAAAGTTGTATGCCGAGTTCTCCAAAGTAGCAGAGAAGAATCCGTATGCGTGGAACTGCGGCAAGTACGATGACGAGAAAGTCATTGGGACAGTCAGCAAGAAGAATCGCATGATCGGGTTTCCCTGTAAGCCTCTCGACTTCAAAACCGCCATCAAATCTCAATGTTAAGCAGACCCCCTCCTCATGAACGCCTTCAACACCGTCAACCTAGCTGCAGCCTGCATCCTCACCTCAACATCTCACGCCCGCACTCTCGGCATCCCGGAATCGAAATGGATATATCCGCTCGGCGGTGCAGGGACCTCGGACTCGGAGTACTTCTGGCACCGGCCGAACTTCTACAGCTCGCCGTCCATATCGCAGTCCCTCGACGCCACGCTCGCCATCACCAATCTTTCCAAAGATGACATCGATCTTTATGACTTTTACTCTTGCTTCCCCATCGTTCCCAAACTCGCAGCGATGCATCTCGGGCTCCCAATCACTGGTGGCGAGAAGAGTCTCACGTTACTCGGCGGCCTCACGAGTTTCGGCGGCGCGGGGAATAATTACAGTATGCACGCGCTGACGGAGATGACGCGGAAAATTAGAGCTGGGAAGGGAAAGCGGGGGCTGGTGCTGTCTAATGGGGGGTGGTTGTCATACCAGTATGTAGTGATTTTGTCGAAGGAGCCGAGGCGGGATGGTGGGTATCCTGGGAAGAATCCGCTGCCGGAGCATACAAATGTACCCGCACCAGAGATCGATGAGGAGGCGGAAGGCGAGGGCGTCGTCGAGGTATACTTCACTCCACCCGCGACGGATACAGAGTTTGCGGTGACGACTAACTTCACGTAGACGTACACCATAGCATACGCCCGCGATGGCCCACCGTCGAAAGGCCACATCGTCGGCCGGCTAAAGAGCAGCGGGAAACGGTTCCTCGCGAACCATGGCGATGAGAGCACGTTGAGACAGATGGCAGGTGGTGCGGTAGAAATTGTGGGGAAGACGGGGTGGGTGTGGCAGGATCGCGAGAAGAAGGGGAGGGGGTTGTTTAGTTTTGAGAAAGGACCGAAGATGTAGGAGTCTTTGGGTGGCGGGGTGGATGGAGAGTCGATTGGACGGGGTAAAGTGAAGCCGGAGGCGTGTCAGCACTTTATTGTGATGTCGACGCTGGGACTTCCGAGGGCTCGACTAGGAGGAGAAGGAATGGAAAGGAAAAATACTCGCATTTAATACGTGGGTATAAGAGCATATGTAGTCATGCGGCAGGAGTGCGAAGTGGGCAACGATGTACATTTTATCTCGAATCCGTAGCTGCGCAGTCTCACGATTGCGGCGTAGCTGCTGACTTGAGGCTATTTAATGTTCACCAAGTAAAGCCTAGCCAGAGGGGTTTCAGTACCCCCTACCTTCCGAAACACTATATCTACTCTTACGATTGTGTGTGAAGTGTCTCCTCGAGTTATTAGGACTCGAGTTTATTGTGGAGGTTACAACAGAGAATGGTCGCGTCCAAATATACTTATTGAAGGATCCGCACCGTACCGCACCGCGTCGATACTGACGCGTTGGTGGCTCTGGCACTGTGCCCAAGCATCTTGGTAAGCCCTGCAGCGATTGTCCGAAGCATGACTTAGTGAGACTGGTAGGGCGAGCAAAACGTTTGGCAAACAGAAAGCCAATCTAGAAGGGAATTAGCACACTAACGTTCGTCTCTGGGTTGAGAGACGCACCCTATCGCGAGACGCCTTTGCAATTTAGGCCTCTGGAGTCTCTATTTTATAAATTTATAAAGCTACGGTTTACGTGTTACAATTCTATACCTACTAGTCTTTAATAAGAATAATCATGATATTATTTATATTATTAATAATTTTATTAACGCTATTAATCGCCCCTTTCACTATATCCCTCTATCTAATTAGGACTTTAGAATTTTATTAAAAATTTAGAATGCTAGAAGAAATGTCTAAGTAAGGAATATTATATCTCTAGGCTTTAAAGACTGCTCTAAACTAAGGAGTATATATACTAGAAGTTGTACTAGGTAAAAGAGAAGATCCTTAAAAGCCTTCTAATATAGCAGGATAATTTAGTATATCTTTATATGTATTAGCTTATAGTAGCTTGTCTATGCTATACTGTTGCAGCAGAGCACCTGGTCTTGGTCCTGCTTAAGTACATGTACCGTACAGTTTTAAGAAGGCTTGAGGTGATCCTTTTGCCCTTCACATATACTATATTAGACAATATTATATTCTACTATTACTCTTATTTTAGCTTAGCCCTTTAGAATGACTATAGCGCATAATAGTAAGTTTCTAGAAGTGTCTTCTATCTATAAGCAAGAATCTTAGCAGCCTACCTTATATGTTTTGTTAGGTGTAGTAAAACTAAGCACATAATTTGTCTTAGTACATAAAGGCACATCTATCGCAGCTTGAGCCGACAAGATCATGGTTGGTGCGGGTCGGCCGACCTCCCTGCTATCTGGGGCGACATTCTATGCTAGCTCGCATTCATTACCATTCGCTACTGTATTATTTCTAAGCATTCTTACCCAGCTCGGCTCCTTTCGGACTAGCACTAAATTCTATGGGTTAAAGCAGTGCTAGCTTCTCTAGTATTAACGTTTAGTGCCAAGGCCTTGTAATCACGGTTTCGGTGCCAATATTAGACTGACAATGCTGATAAGCTCTCCGGTACCCCTTGACTCCTTCACCCACCTCTCTTGGTCGGATGCTGTTGTCTACCTGCTGTTGGCCACACCATGCAGCCATTCTAAAATGAGCTCGTTAGTGGCAACCTGGAATGCTTGAGTCCCTTTGCCCTACCTCTATATAGATTGTTGAACCATACTGTTGCATGTGTCCATAGCGCTTAAGTCTGGGGCGATGATGCCTGGACATGGTGTAAATACTGTATACTACGCTTTCGCATTGCAAGGCCAATGTGTTGTGGCTACCTGAAAACTGCTCCTTGACTACTTCGTTTTGCTACCTGTTAACTGTGAACCTATAAATGGAGAGGCTGGCTCACCGTGCACTGCACCGCACATATCGGAGTGAAATATGCCTGTTTCGAGCATATTGGTCTCAGGGTACTCTCGAAAGATTCGAGGATGAGACGTTTTATTGATAAGTCATGCCGCCAAGGCGGGAAACTCCGACTGCGCCACCACATTAAAATGTCAGCTCAGCTTCAGCTTCACCCTTGGGAAGTTTCCACCACTCGATCAACCTCCCTGTCATTATTTGTAACGATCAAAAAGGACATCTTTCTCGATACCAGGGTTCTCTTTCAAAGTTTTGATGCGTCTTCTTAAAGTGGAAGATGACGGCAGGCTCAGCCTGACCGAGTTCGATGGCAACAACATTCCGCCCTATGCGATTCTTTCTCATACTTGGGGAGCGGATTATGAAGAGGTTACCTTCAAAGATGTAAGGACAGGTGGAGGAAAGAGGAGGAAGGTTGTCTTCAAAGATGTGCTGACAGGCGGAGGTAAGAGGAAAGAAGCTACCTTCAAAGACGTGGTGACAGGTAAAGGAAAGAGTAAAGAGTTTGGGTATAAAAAGATCTTGTTCTGCGCGGGACAAGCCGTTAACGACGACCTTGAGTACTTCTGGATCGACACTTGCTGCATCGACAAGGATAGTAGCGCTGAGCTTGCAAAAGCGATAAACTCCATGTTCCGCTGGTACCACAAGGCAGCAAAGTGTTACGTATACCTATCTGACGTTTCAACTGCTCAACCTACAGAGGATCCATTCTTTCAGCAAGTATGGAAATCAGCATTTTGCCACAGCAAATGGTTCACTCGGGGCTGGACCCTCCAGGAACTACTCGCTCCGAAATCAGTCGAATTCTTTTCCGCGGAGGGTGAACGACTTGGAAGCAGACTTGAACTTCTACAAGAAATCCACGAAAAGACAAAAATCCCCATCCAAGCTCTTCAGGGAAACCAGTTGTCCGGGTTTAGTATCGACGAGCGAATGTCCTGGGCAGCCAGTCGTCAGACGAAACATGAAGAGGACGCGGCGTATTGTCTACTAGGAATTTTTGACATTCATATGCCGCTCATATATGGCGAAGGGCGACAGAAGGCACTGGGCAGGCTCTTGAAAGAGATTGGGGAATCGAACAATCACGGGTCGCTCATTTCGCCGTCCACGCTGTCTACAGTGCCCTTCATCAGAAACTCGGATTTTGTGGATCGCCCGGATATCCTCGCCAGGATCCGTGCCAAGTGTGTACTACCAACCGGTCACGTAGCTCGTGTTGCCTTGGTAGGATTTGGGGGCGTCGGGTAGGTCCCTTTGCCTTTAAGTTCAAGACTAGTAGTAATTCTTGCAGCAAGAGCCAAATCGCGATTGAATACGCCTATTCCATTAGCGGTAGTCGAAATACACTTGTCCTTTGGGTGTATGCCGGTACCAAGACTGGAGTAGAACAGGATTACAGAAAAATTGCAGACGACAACCGTATTCCCGGCCGGGATCAACCTGAAGTTGATATACTAGGGCTAGTCAAGAAGTGGCTCAGAAATGAATGCCAAAAGCCGTGGACAATGATTCTAGACAACGTAGACGACCGAAGCATGGCTGAGTATGTGGACAACTTCATTCCCCAAAATGGATTTGTCCTCGTAACATCCCGGAGTGAAGACGCTGCAGCCTATCTGGTTGGGGGCCATACAAATATTATTCCCGTAGGTCCAATGGGGAAAGAGCAAGCCTTGGATCTTCTACACAAGAGGCTAAGGAGAGAAGTTGAATGGGACGACGGCAAAGCATCTGACCTAGTCAAAGCCCTTGAGTACATCCCGCTTGCTATCTCCCAAGCGGCTTCATTCCTTAACCATAAGGTTCCGAAGTACACTCTTTCTCTATACCTCTACGAAATCGGAAAGGAAGGGGAAAAAGGCGGCTACTTGGAACAGGCCTACCCAGATCGCTGGCGGGTTCGAACGAGCTTCGAGCATGCGAACTCAGTTGTTCTAACCTGGCACAAATCCTTTCGGTGTATTCAGGCCGAGAGACCAACTGCAGCTGCATTACTCTCGGTGATGAGCTTTTTCGACCGGCAAGAAATCCCAGAACATCTGGTTTACATTTCCGGAGCCCGATCCTATCAGTTCACATTCCATAGATGGTTGCTATCAAACCAAGACATTTATGCGCTTCTCATGGCTATTGCAGGGCCAATTTTGGTATTGAGCTACCTGGGTATCCGTCTTTCTGTTGTTATCTCACTCCTGGCAGCCCTTGGAACAATCTCGTAAGACTTTCACTGCAAGAATATAGTGTTTTTTTAGCTAACCAGCCGGGTAGGATTCTTCCTGTGATATCCCATGCTAACCAAGCGTACCCGCGGAATCTCCTAGAGACACTTAAAACCATCTTCCAGCGCTTCTATAACTGGCGCAACGTTAGCAGGGTCGACATTGACGAGGACATTATTCTGTTAAGGAATTATGCCTTCATCTCCCAGGATCTGAAGTCGAATTGCTACCAGATGCACCGACTTGTGCAGCTCTCGGTGCGGAAGTGGTTGGAAAACAAATGCAGGTTTACGCGGATCAAGGAGGAGAGTTTGTTAGCGTTGCTTGAAGCCTTTCCTACGCCGGATCAAGAAGACTGGATCGGAAGCAAATCATTACTTCCTCATGCAGAGGCCGTTATGGGCTTCGCTCCATTCCGAAACGCATATCTGCTACCTTATACGACCCTGAGCCACACCACAGCATACTATGCCAGGATATGGAAAGGACACCGAGCGCTCCGTGAAAATGTCGACAATGCCACTGCAAGAACACGCCAGTTATTTGATCCAAAAGACGTGCTTGCGCTGCAGTGTGGTTTTAGCTTGTCTTGGCTTCTTATGTCTGATGGCAAATACAACGAGGCCACAAATTGGGCTAAACGTGTCTTGCAAGGACGTGAAATGGTTTTCGGTTCTAATAGCTTGGACACACTGTCAGCCTACAGTTCCTTAGCTCTAATGCTACAATGTCAAGGAAACTATGAAGAAGCAGAGCAAATGTCCCGAAAAGCGGGAGACGGTTTTAAAGAAACGCTTGGTGTCGACCATTCTATAACTCAAAGAAACAACAACATCCTGGGATCAATCCTCTTATTCAAAGGACGACACACAGAAGCCGAAGAGTTGTTTTTAGAGGTGATGAATGCAAGAAAGGGGGTGCTTGGGGAGGAGCATCCAGACACGCTGACCAGCATGGCCAATCTGGCGGCGACGTACAGGAATCAAGGCCGGTGGAAGGAGGCCGAAGAGCTAGAGGTGAAAGTGATGGAGACGAGAAA